>VWZF01000510.1:205158-222475 GCA_013396755.1 Sclerurus mexicanus | reverse complement strand
TAAGTGACAGTTCCCTGAGGGGTGACAGCTCCCCTGGGGTAAGTGACAGTTCCCTGAGGGGTGACAGCTCCCCCGGGTTAAGTGACAGTTCCCTGAGGGGTGACAGCTCCCCCAGGGTAAGTGACAGTTCTCTGAGGGGTGAGTGGCAGCTCCTCACGGCCTCCCCAGCTCACCTGAAAAGAACACGGTGGTGGCCACGAGCAGAGCATATTCAACCTCGGTGACTTTGAGCTCCCCCATGCTTCTGTAGAAGTAGAACAGGGCGGTGATGAACTCCTCCGTTAGGCCTTAAAAAAGGGGGGAAAAACCAAAAACCAAACTTCTTTGGATTAAAAATACCCCAAATAGTCAGGATATTGTTTCAGTGCAGGAGGAGTTTTGCCTGAAGGGTAGATGTTTCCCATGGATCCACCTGGATCTCTCTGTCCAGGGCTGGGTTCCCCAGGACAAGGAGCTCTGGAGCAGGTGGAGCAGAAGCTGTGAAGGTGAGAGGAGGCTGGAACATCTCTCATTTACTCTCATGGCAAATGGCTGGACTTGATGGTCTTAGAGGTCTTTCCTGACTTAAACAATTCTGTGATTCTATGAAAGGCTGAGGGAGCTGGGCCTGCTCAGTCTCAAGAAGAGGTGGCTGAGAGGGGACCTCCTCAATGTCCTGTCAGTGCAGGGAGAGGTCAGAGGATGGACCAGGCTCTGCTCTGTGGTGCCCAGCAATGGGACAAGAGGAACGGGCAGAAACTGATGCACAGAAAGTTCCACCTAAATATGAGGAAGAATTTCTTCACTGCAGGAACAGAGGAAGAATTTCTTCACTGCAGGAACAGATTGTCTGGAGAGTGTGTGGAGTGTCCCTCACTGGAGATACCCCAGAAGCTTCAGGACACAACCCTCTGCTGTGTGCTCTGGGATGACGCTCCCTGAGCAGGGAGTTGGACCACATGACCACTGTGGTCCCTTCCAACCTGACCCATTCTGTGATTCAGTGAATGGTTTAAGGGGAATAGTTTAACAAACTTCGTGAAAACAATCTCTGAACTAGTAACAAAAGTTGTATGGCAGCTGTACTGTGGAGCTTTGGATTTATATACAGCTCAAGGCTTTATCCTCAGATGTGAACACCACTCTTTCTGTGAGGGTGTAATGCCTGTGTGTGTGACCAGAGCAGCTCAAGGGAGAGGGAGGGGAGAGGAAAGGAGCTGGAAGTGGCCACAGGGACAGTGTTGCTCAGTGTGATTAAGAAAGCAAAAGATGCCCAGTATTTAGATGCTGAGACCTGTTACCTGTGGTAGTAGTGGAAGTTGGACTCTCTTCACCGTGAGACATTTCCATGGAATAAATATTATTTTTATCAAGGCTTTGAATGTGACAACATGTGCCGTGATCAGAAAGTCTTGCATGACCTGGAACAAGACAGATGTCAGTCTCCAGCCAAGCTTAAACTGACTTTAAATATTTGTCAGTAGATATACAGTTAAAATTGGGGGAATTTTCCCCAGATCCATGTAGGTCTAAAAAAATATTCATTGGTTGCATTGCTGTTGGTCAGAGCCTCTTGAGTTAAACTTGACACGATATATGTCATTAATTTAGCTAATATTAGCCATCCACCCCACAATTTGTGCAAACACTGAAAAACCTTACTCTTTGTTTGAAACGAATGGGAGGAAAACAGAATCCATTTATTTAGTCATGTCAAAAAATTTAAACTCTATGCCTCCAATAAAAAGCCTTTAGAAGGTCTGTTGGCACCAATGACACTATTCTAAGCACCACTCTGTTTGGGTAGGAAATTATTTGAGATGAGGTGAATGAAAAGGAATGGAAGAACCTCCTGCTGGTTGTTGGTCCAACTCACTCTCACTTGTGGATGGTTGGCACTCGCCCAGTCTCTGGTTGTATATTTGGGCTGATCGCAGGAACATCGCCTCGACTGTGGACCCTTTTAGCAGTGCAATCTGGTCCTCACTGGCTAAACTCTCAAACCCTGCAGACAAAGGTACATGTTCAGAAGCAAGGAAGGCTGGGGCTGCCTTTAAGCCCTTGACACAAGGTGATAAAATGATTTTTTTTTTTTAAATAAATGCCTTTACTGCAAAGGAAGAGCCATAGTTAAGTGATGCATCTCCCAAAGACTGTTGGGATCTTTCTTGAAGATTAGGCAATTAAAAAGGAAAAAAAAGGGGGGTAGTTTTAGTGTCCAGTTTTAGAAGATTCACTGGAAGACACAAGTAAACAATTTCTTCCTTATTTTTAGTGTATCTTCCTTATGTTTGGTGTATATATATGGTCTAGTACCTGATACATTTGCTACATTGCTTAGTGACTGGATATTCCCCTCTTTAAAAATTGTGTTCATCCTTTGACAAGCTCATTACCTGCACTTATAATTCAAGAGCGAAGGAACTTCGGAAGAAGAGACTTACCTGGAAGTCTTTTTGTGAAATCCACTAACACTTGGACATGGACAACAGCAGTCTCAGAGAGATGGAGGAAGCTTTCCTCAGGACTTGCACTTTCTTGGAGCTGCACGAAAGAGTGTTTGGACATTGGATATAACCAACATACAGTGCTGGGGACAGCAATAACTTAGCAGTGCGGGCTGGGTGTGCTGGATACCTACAAACTTCTTGGCTTCCTCGAGGGGAATTGTGTATTTTTGGTGTGCTGCTACAATGTGGTCGAGGAGCTGATGTTCCCCTGGAGTAAGTTCCATCTTCTCTGGGATCTGTAAATATTGTAAATAACCAGTCAAGTGACAGTGACTTGGGGTAAAAATGAATTATAAGAAGAGATATTTTAAATAGAAGAATGTCCCACTTTTCCAGATCTTGTTGTAGATGATACATGCTTACTGTTCAGTCCCTCATCTTCCAGCTTTATGTTGCAAAGGAAACTGCTCTTCTGCTTGAAGTTCTTCCTCAATCGCTTTGATTTGCACTGGACTTCAGTCAGCAAACCTACGAGGTGTGGAAGTGGGCATCAATTACATGCATTTTCAATTAGTTACGATTTGAAATCATCATGTCTTGTTATTAGAGATAACTCGAGTCTTGCATCACAGCAGCCATCACCTATCAGGATCTATGTTTCCTAAAGAATGTGTCCATGTGTTATGTTTCAGGTGAGTTGGTGTTCAACATCCACCAAAGGCCTGAGGGTTTCCTGCTTGCTCATGGCTCTGTGACATACACACGTCAGAATTTCTCATCAAAGACCATCAGAAACCTTTTATTTAATTTAATTCCCCCAAACACTAAAACACATCTGATCTGCTCGCTGCTGTCCTGGCAAGGCTTGGGATATTTAGCTCCTCTTGTTAGTACTTTCCCTTTTTTTCTTCTAATGTCTTTGAACAACAGTCCTCTTAACTTGAGATGCTTCCCAAGCATTGCTTGTTTCTGCACACGAAGGTGTGTTACAGACTCCAGAGTTCATTATCCTCCAGCCAAGTGAAGTTCAGCCTGATGTCGTTCAGCTTTAACGAGAAAATTGACTTTGGGGAAGGCTTTGCCCGGGGTTGATTAGTAAAGCGGGCAGCGTGGAGGGAGCACTTACATTCCGCCAGCATTCCCACAGCTTTGCACTTCTTCAGGCGACACTCCTGGCACTTCCTCCTCATGTACATGTCCATCTCACAGTGCCCTCCGTTCTTGCACCGGTACACGGCGTTCTTGGTTATGCTGCGGCGGAAGAAGCCTGCAGGCAAAGGCCAGGTCGTGGCTGAGGCAGCCTCAGGGGTTTTAGCTCGTTGTAATTTAAAGAGTTAAAGTGTCTTTGGGGTTTGGTTGGTCGGGGAGGGTTTTAAATGGAAACATTGCCTTGATTTTAAGTTTGCTTTTTAACAGTAGTTATGTCGACTAATATTAATAGCTGTTTTCTGTACATGGAGTCAGAGAATCACAGAATATCCTGAGCTGAAAGGGACCCCCAAGGATCAAATCCAGCTCCTGGCCCTTCACAGACACCCCAAAATGCCACCATGTCCCTCAGAGCGTTGCCCAAACCCTCCTGGAGCTCTGGCAGCCTTGGGGCTGTGCCCACTGCCCTGAGGAGCCTGGGCAGTGCCCACCACCCTCTGTCAGTGCCCACCTTTCCCTGACTTCCAGCCTAACCCTGCCCTGACACAGCTCCAGCCCTTCCCTGGGTGCTGTCCCTGGTCCCCATAGAGCAGAGATCGGAGCTGCCCCTCCACCTCCCCTCATGGCACAGCTCCGACATAACAAGTTAAATATAATTAGTAAGTCAATACTCCTTGCTTTAATTTTCATAATAAGTAAAATTAATAACACTGAAGTAAATGTATATTAAATGGCCGTGAGGAAATCAACACCTGCTTAAAGAGAGACTGTTCCCGTGAGTCATCAGTGCAAGAATGAGATGCTTGAAACGCTCATATTAAAGCTGTGAAAGCTTTCCTTGAAAAAATGCTATTCAAATGCGGATCTGGGGTAAATGTGTTAGATCAGGAGTTCTTTAGATGAGAATTTTAGGAATGCCAGCTTGAACCCCACCACAATCTGCTTGCATAAGTCATGCTGCGGTGCCAAGTGCTGCTGCTCCCCTGCTCACCTTTGCATCCCTGGTGCTCACCTTTGCATCCCTGCTGCTCACCTTTGCATCCCTGCTGCTCACCTTTGCATCCCTCCTGCTCACCTTCGCATCCCTGGTGCTCACCTTTGCATCCCTCCTGCTCACCTTTGCATCCCTCCTGCTCACCTTTGCATCCCTCCTGCTCACCTTCGCATCCCTGGTGCTCACCTTTGCATCCCTCGTGCTCACCTTTGCATCCCTCGTGCTCACCTTTGCATCCCTCCTGCTCACCTTCGCATCCCTGGTGCTCACCTTTGCATCCCTCCTGCTCACCTTTGCATCCCTCGCAGGTCAGGGCATTGTAGTGGTATCCAGAGGCTTTGTCCCCACACACAACACACAGCTCCTCCTGCCCCTTCAGCCTCACCGAGTGGGTTAACCTCGGCCTCTTCAGGCCCTGGTATCCCCCCTCCTCCACGTGGGCAGCCACGAAGGGGGCTTTGCTGAGCTCGCAGCTGCTGCCCACGCAGGGCCCGTCGCTGTAGGGAGGCTCCAGGCTGTATGTGCCGTATGGGGATGATGCAGGGGGCTGGCACTGGAGTGCTGGGGCGGCCACTGGCACTGCAGAGTACTGGCAGTAAGGGGCACTCTGGAAGTCCGTGTCCTGCAGCTGGTAGTTGATGTGCTCCGGTAAAACGTCTGGAGACAGGGGGAATCCAAAGTGAAATGGGAGCCTGGAGAGTGTCTTGGCATCAGCTACTCCGAGGTTCAAACATTTCTCGTAGATTTGATATGATGAATATCAAAGGAACAGGTTTTCAGACAGGCAGGCTGGTGCTTTTTAAATGTGCTGCCTATGATTTCTTAAGTGCTGTAAAAATGGCACGGTAACAGTTTGGGCAGTGTCGTGGGTGCCACTGGATTATTGTGTGTGCATAACAACATCATGATAGAGCTGCCTTTAGATCTTACAATTGAGGGTTGTTTTGATTAGTTGCCCACATTACAGGCAAATATCTTCCATAAGGGGATTTTTTTAATCAGTGAAATTTTAGTTATCTATACAAATCTCGGGCATCATTTTGAAAATGTTGCACAACAGTCTGAGAAAAATGTTCTGGAAGTTATGGAGTGACAAAAATCACTGTGACAGGAGTCTTAAAGTTGAACTTCAGAGAAGTGAACAGCAGAGATTTGTTTTATTTAGTATTTTCCCATTTATCAGTCTTTATAGTTATGAGATTTCATTTGAGTAAAATGTAGGTACAGAATTATAAAGAGAGTTTCTTCCTTCCTGTCTGTTGAGTTTTAATTTTATCCAGCTGCCCTGAAGTACACACCACTGTACCAAAGAAAGCCTGTGCAATGTGCATCGTGTTTCAGTCTTTGGGATTGTTCACATCTCTATAAAACCAAATTGGAAACAGTTGTCAAGGCAATTTGGAGTTCTTTTTAATGGGCTTCAGGTCCTGCCTTTGCTCTTCCAGAATCAAATTAGTTATTGCAGTTATGGCTACGTAAGACATAGACTATGCATTATCTATTTTTCCTGTATCTGGAATGCTGGAATAAAAGCTGCATCTTCCCCATGCAAAGGGAGGCAGCACCAGGAAGATTCATATGGAATGATCGGCCAGAATAATCACATTGTGATTATATATTGAAATATATTTCAATACACTTTCAGTATGGGTTTGATAGTCAAATGTGTAGCTTCCAGGAGCTTTAAAGATAAACTGGTGTTCCTTGCACTGTGTTTTCAGCATGGAAAGCTTTACTCACCGTAGTACTGTATGGGCTCGGGGAGGCAGTACCCATCGGGAACGGTGACAAAGGTGTTGGCCATGCTCTGCTCCCAGCTGCACTGCTTCATTCACCCTGCCGGGGCGTTGGCTTCTCGATGGCAGCCTGGAGGAATGGCAAAGCAAGAGAAACACCTGCTGAGTGGGTTTGGCCAAGAGCGAAAACCGGGAAACTCCGGAATTGTCTGGGAGGGTTTGCAGGTCGGGAGCAAATTCGATGTACGAGGTCACATAACACCCTCAGTGAGGCTGCAGAGTGTCTGGTTGTCCTAACAGGACAGATTCAGGGTACAGCCCGTTCCTAAATTTCCAACTTACAGGTAGGACTGTCCTGCTCTGACTTTGACACAAGACCACGGTGGGAGAAACAGAGTAATCACTGGTAAATTCTCCAGTTCAGGAAGGTTAAAAGGAGCTTCACTGGAGAGATAAAACTTGCTTTGGGCATTGAGTTGAAGCATTTGCAGTGATGTTGTTATGGTGGATGTTCTCTCTGTGCACAGAGACGGGCTTTGAGTGGATTTGTTTCTTTCACTTTTTATGCAGATTCAAAGCAAGTAAATACAGGAAATCAGCGTGGAAAGGCCAGCATGGAATATCTGTTCCTCCCCATGTAAGTTCATGTTCATGCAGCAAAAGCCAGCTTTGCCTTACTTAAGCACTGCCTGGTTTACATTTAAGAGTCTATATTCCTTTAAGAATGCAAAGCATCCTGTGAAAACAAAAAAATGGATATCCTATAGGATGTATTCCCTCCAGAGAGCTTCCCACTGTCCCTGGAACACTAAAGGAGCCTGGGCTCCTGACTGGATGCATTGACAGTCACAATAACCAAGTCTACTGAGTGCTCACAGTGGCACACTGAGAACAGCTGCTGTGCTTTGGGTTCAAAATGTGTCTTATTTTTCATTAATTTGGACTATAAATTCAAATTTAGAAGGAAGTTCTGGAAAAGGGCACTCTAAAATTTCTTATAAGGGATTAAGGAAAAAAAAGAAATGTTTCCATGGACAGTGGCAGGAGCTGGGTTTGAGTTGACATACGGAGAGCAAACCTTCTCAAGTGAGAGGTAACAGAGTAGCCCTTGGAGGGGAAATAGGAATTATTTTCCTTTCCCCCTTTGTCCCTTTGCGTGTGGAATGTGGTCACTGGTTAAAGGAATGTTGAGTCTGATGCCCATTGAGTAAGGGCTGTGTGAGACAATTTGCCCACGAACCACTCACAGGCTTTCCCTGAGAGGACGGGAAGGACAGGAAAGATGAAAAAGGCGTGAAAACATTTGGCAAACCGAGCAAAGCGAAATCCTGCTCTGCGACAGGGTTCTCTGTGTGTGCCTCTGGCAGGATTTACAGCAGTTTGGGTTTAAAGCTCTTCCTGCAAAGACTCACAGGGTGGGTTTGTGTAACACCTTGACCGAGGAAATGAGTGTTATCCTTCCAGGGAACCTGACTGGAAAGACACCCATCCCTTCCCCCAGACTGGCCATATCTTTAGGGCTGAACACTTTCACTTTGTGCTGTCAGCAGAAGGTGAAAAGATGCAGTGAGGCTGGAATGTTGGGGTTTTTTTGTTATCTCTGCTAGTAAATATTTGTTTGAGAGCGAAATGACTCACTGAATCATGAGGTCCTTATCAGGGAGATCAATTTGGCCTGGGCAAAGTCTACATTTTTTCCCAAAAATGTGTATTTGCCAAAGAAATGTGTTTCTGAATTCCTGGAGTTTCTTGAAATGTATTGTTCACAATATACCCAGATGTTTGTGTTAAAAGGAAGCAAAAATTTAAATATATTCCCAGAGGTGGCACATAAAGGTCTTTAGCCTAAAAAGTAGAAATAACTGAAAACAAAAGAAGGTCAATTTTTTAATCCCTTGTTTCAGAATCCCAACACAGACAGGATGGGACTCTTTAGCCCTCACTCAAGCAGAAAGAAAATATCACCTGTGTAAAGGCACTCACCGTTCCCTGATTTTCCCTCTTCTGCTGGGCATTTTCATGTGTGAAATCCTGGCCAGGTGGGGAAACGGTGTTTTTTCTGAAGAAGAGGTGACCTGCACTGTTTTTAAGCATGTTTGAAAATGTTGTGCTTTTACAGGCTGAGTTTTGCCACTGATCAAAAATGTTCAACATGTGTTGATTCAGGGGGCTGGTTATCCATCTAATGCAGAAATCCAGCAGAAATAAGAACATTCAGTTCTGAGTCTCAGCTGAAAGACTTGTCAATTTATCATAAAAAGGAAACCATTAAGGGGAAAAAAAAGCCATTGATTGATAAAAGTCAAAGTAGAACCATAAATAGAATGTACACGTTCAGACTCGAACCCGTACTCTTCATCTATTTATTGCTGTTTATGGTGAAAGATGTGGTTTTCATCATTTTTTACGGCTCTAAAATCCCGTATCATAAAGCAACATATCATCACCTTATCCCATTTATTAAGATGCCAAACATCCTTCTCGGAGCAGAGGCACAGGGAGCCCTTTCAGAGCTCTGTGCTGCCCCTGCTGCAGCTGCTATGGGAAAGCCTTTGACAGTGGAGCCAGCGGGGAGAGTTCTTGTTCCCAGGGAATTTTAGGAACTCAAGGTCCCCACTAACTATTGCCGCACCTTGGGGCACGGTAATCGCTGTGCTTTGGTTGCTGCCGGGGGCAAAGCTTAGCGTTTCTATTGTCTGTGGAAATCTAAACCGAAAACCGGCAAAAGGCTTTAAATCGGTACAATCTATGAGTTCTGCCAGGTGATGCTCTCAATTTCACTAATCACTGGTTAATTAAGGAACGGGTTTGCAGGGGAAGCTGTAGGATCACTTGATTGGTCCTATGTGCAGCCCATATGCATTATTAGGGTTTTACCTCTTCCTCCCAGTTTTAATGTCCCCAAAGCTGCTCTTTGAAGAAATCCCACGTTTCCTCTCATTAAATACGATCCTTCCTGGTCGTATAATACCCATAATAAGAATTGGTGGCTTATTTCACTAATGGACTGGGTCGCAATTATCTTGAAATCATCCTTTGGAATTTTTATGCCCATAATGAATAATTATTTCAAAGGTTTAATTTTTATACGCTGTAAAGTAAGAGGTTAGAGGTTGTTTGAAACTCACAGTTTCCAGGTACTTTTTGGGAAGGGAAACAGATAATTGAATTTAAAAGTTGATTTTCTTCACTATGTTGGAACAAATCTTTGGCCGTTGGATACCAAATTTAAAAGTGCACATTTTCTGTTTTCATTTAGTCAGATGTTTAAAAAGAAATAAAAAAGGAGGAGGGAAAGAAGGAATAAAGCCCAATGCCTGAAATATTTTCGCATGGCAAATTGATGTATGGCTGGAGCAACAATTTATAATCCCAGAGCAAACAGAGAAGGAAATTAAATACTCACGGTAGTTCCAGGGAGCTTCTCTCTTCCAGAGAGTCTGTGGGGCTGCAGTGCCAATCCCAGCTCTGATCCCAGCTCTGATCCCAGCTCTGATCCCAGCACTGATCCCAGCTCTGATCCCAGCACCAGTCCCAGTTCTGATTCCAGCTCTGATCCCAGCTCTGATCTCAGCACCAGTCCCAGTTCTGATCCCAGCTCTGATCCCAGCTCTGATCTCAGCACCAGTCCCAGTTCTGATCCCAGCTCTGATCCCAGCTCTGATCTCAGCACCAGTCCCAGTTCTGATCCCAGCTCTGATCCCAGCACTGATCTCAGCTCAGATCCCAGTTCTGATCCCAGCTCAGATCCCAGGTCAGATCCCAGTTCTGATCCCAGCTCTGAGCTCAGCACCAATTCCAGTTCTGATCCCAGCTCAGATCCCAGCTCAGATCCCAGCTCTGATCTCAGCTCAGATCCCAGCTCAGATCCCAGCTCTGATCCCAGCTCAGATCCCAGCTCTGATCCCAGCTCAGTCCCAGCTGGAGCAGTGCAGGCCTTTCCCTATTTATCAGTTGCTGTGCACAGCCAGGCTCCAGACACTGGGCAGAGCAGCGCTCCGGCTCCGAGACACGAACTTCCCACACAGCCTCCTCTGGGGTCGGAGCGAGGGCAGCCGCGAGCCCACATAAATCAAATAATAACTGGGTCATCGGGGACAGAGGCCGTGGGGACCCTCACGTCACTGCTTCCCAGAGCGCTCCCTGCCCCGCTCCCAAATATTCGCCTTTCTTGCTAGAATTTCAGCTTCTCCCGTTTTCCTTGCTCGCCGTTGCCGCGGTGGAGCGTGGGTGGGAGACGTTCATCTCCCAGGCAGAGGAGGTCCTGCCATAGCGTTGGTTGGAGGTACCTACGCGGCGTGATGAGCAAATTTGGGAACGCCGGCTTAGGGCAGGATCTCCAAGCACCAAACACTTGCCTCGTCCTCCCTGCTCCGACCCTGAGGTCCCTGTGGAGGTGCAGCACGCACCAGGCTCATTAAGGTCATTAAGGTGTGCATTAAGGTCATTAGCAGCTTCAGTAAACTCATCTTGCTGCTCATTTTGCAAAATCTCGTTTTTAGACACACCCCCCCCAAGGTATTTCCATTATTAGTAATTTCCAATAATTTAAAATATCACTATTTGATGTTTTCCTCATTTCCCAGGCGGAAGATGGGACGTCTTGGATGGGGAATTTTCTGCCAGCTCTCCACTTACCTCAGGAAAAACAGGTTCTGTTCTATATTGCATGGAATGAGGTAGGAAAAGGACAAAATAATTCCCCTGTTGGATATCTTACAGCAAAGTCACTTAGAATAATCTTTAGGGCCAGTAGGTTTTTGTGGATACGGAGCAAACTGAAATGAAAGGAGGGTCATACTGGTATTCCATGGGCCCCAGGGAAAAGTAGCCCTAAGGCTACTTATTCCCATGTAAAATGGCACCATTTAGGAATCTTAGAAGTCTTTGGAGCTGGATGGTTGAGTGTGGCTTTCAAGAAAAGGTAGGATTGACTGACAGATGTTATTTGAGCAAATTATGGGGGTTTTTAAGTGTTCAAGTGCCCTGCATTGATCACGTGTGGTGATGGAGGGCTGGAATGCACGATGGTGCAGCAGACACAAAGATAATGATCTTGTAAACTTAATTATGATCAGCATTTGTCTTGCTGGCAAAAGCAGCCTCAGACAGCAACTTACTAAATTGTCAAAAAACCTCAGTGGTAAAAACGAAGGCTTTACAATTGGTAGAATTAAGATTCATTTTTTTTCATAACAGCCTCTCTTTCACATATTCCACTGTTTTTTTTCATCCAGGCTTTCTCCTGGAAGCTGGGCAGACAAGCAGAGGTTTGTGAAATGTTGCCTTTAGCTTGTAAATACTACTGACTTTTATTTTTAGCACTTCTCCTGATAGAAGCCCCCTTACTGATAAGCTGGCCAAATGAAGCTGTGGGATGTGGGTATTTAGAGCCTGTTCACTCTGAACTGAAGACTACAGCCCAGTTTTTTCCAAGGTATCAAATCCCTGTTCAGTTTATAAAGCCTAGTGGGTTCAGAGGAAATTCAATTTCTGAAATAAGTATCTAAGAGCCTAAAACTTAATTGTAGTAGGATAAACAGCAGTGCCACATTAAGGACTACCCTGTGGTTGTTTACTCCAACACCCATGCTGTTTTCAGAGCTGTAGTAATACAACTACTTTGCATAGTCATGCGGTGATTCAGACCAGGTGACTGGTTAAATACATATATTTATGTTAAATACAGGTATTTACATTATTTTGACAAATCACTCTTCCTGCTCAAAGGTTAGCATGACAAAAATGGGAGACCTGAGGAGTCACCTAAAGGACTGCTGCAAAGAAGAGGAAAATAAACTGTTTTCCATGCTTGTAAAGAATCAAGAAACAAAAAGGTTATTTAGGAGTAAGGAAGGTTTAAATTACATACTAGAGAAGGCAATTACTGTGGTAAAAATAGCACTGGAGCAAGTTGCTTGTACAATTTTATTCACTGGATATTTTGAAGGGCAGTTTGGGCAGAACTGCAGAATTGTTATTTTGGTCTGTAAAGAAGGAAAAGGGATTTCAAAGCTCTCCCCCAGCTCTGTTTGCTGTTATTTTTCTCTGCATGCATCAGTTTTATAAAACACTCTGATCAGTCACATGCCTAGAGCCATTTCAGGGGGCAAAGTAAATAATCACAGACCCCAAGCACGGTTTACTAGAGGTGAGTAAACAAAGTGTTGCTCATGGACAGAGCCTGAAAATATTAGCTGGACAAGCTCATGCTGTGAGCCCACATCTAGAAGTGGCACTGAAGTGGAGAGTCAGGGATGTTTTCCTTAGGAATAAGGTGTGTTTTCCATGGCAGGGAAGCAGATGTGGTGACACCAGCGTGCCCTGTAGCGTGGCTGAGGCTGCGTGGAGTGTCTGAGACCCTAACCCAGGGTCTGAGGACTTGATGAGTGAGGAGCAGGAGTTGTCCTGGCTCGATACCTGTCAGCAGAATCAGTTCTCAAGCTCAGCAGAATTCCTTGTCCATCTGAACTGGAGATTTTAGATCTCTGTGACTTGTTTGGTACCCGAATAGTTAAAGGAAACTGTATCTGCTCCAGCTGGATCTTCTCTACATAACTGACCCGTTTGACTTGATCTGGTATTGGATTGTTTACGTAACTTCAGTAATTAACCACTATCAGCCTCATTAATGAAACATAAACCACCTCTCCTGCTCATTTATAAAGCATTTGTCAAACAAAACTCCAACAAAGGGCAGAGTCTCAGCAGAGTAACAGCCCTCCCAAAGCTACTGAGCCCCGACTGCGAGTCACTTTGTTGTTGTTTTTCAGTGGAACTGAAACAGAAGTGATGGCACTGTCTATTGCTCTTGGCTAACTTCTCCCCAAACCATCTGAGATCTGTCACATGAGGGCAAGGATGCCTCCACAACTATTTTGGCCATTTCAGTACAAAATACTGATGTTCCAGCTCATTACTGTAAATCATTAAATGATGAAAGCAGGAGTCAAATACTAAACGATTGGAAGCTCTTGGAAAACTAATTGCTCGTTACAGTAATCGTTGTTCTATGTGAGTTAAAGGTTAGATTGAAATATAGATTATTTCATTGCAGGATTAAATCTTTCCTGCTACTAAAGTGTTCTAAGCAATATTAAAGAAAGCTGGGTATTAACAATACAGCTTATGTATTAAAATGATCTAACTTAATCTTTACTTAGTTTTGCTCTAGAGAAATAAAACGGTCTAGAGGCATAAAATACACAGGCAGACAAATCCTTGCCAAAAATTTTGTGTTCTGAGCGCTTGCATTTACAATTTGTTAGGGAACTCATGAAAAAACTGCAAGTTTTCTGGGTTATCTACTGATCTTCCAAAGGCACCGTTGGGATTCTCTGCCTGGGCACGGATGAACCTCCGTCCTGGGTGAGAAACAGCCTCGGGAGCAACAATTTGGGATGTTGGTGTGACCTTGCACAGGGAACACTGCAGAGCACGAGTTCATCCAGGTGGTTTGGTGTGAGATGGGAAAGATACCCTTCTGTTTGGCATCAAATGCATCAGACAAGTCATCAGGGGCAAACTGGAAGAGAAGGAACTCCGGAGATGATAGAAATTCTTGTTAAGTTCTTAAATGCTTTCATGGGAGGAAAGAACAAAATATCAATTTTGGTCTTTTTAAGACTGATTTTTTCCTTATTAATGAAGTTGTTGGATAGTTTCACCATGCATTTTCTAACAGGCTGGTAAGGCAAATCTTGAGGATCTAAACAGTTGACTTACCTGGATTTTTAATGCAAGAGCTGAACTGCGTTGAACTTCCCTGGAAATCTCAAAACAGCCTACAAAATATTCCTGTTCCTGAAGGCAGAGGAGGTACAGTAAGTTTGATTACAATCTCCTGCAGCAGTCTCAGAGCTGGTATTACTTGTAACTTGAAGCACTGAAGGGACTGTACTTTGTAGGTACAGCAAAGTCCTGGACCTGATTTCCATAAAGCAGAAGATCTTGACACCCTGTATTAAGCATTACAAAATAATTATGCTGGAATCCCTTGCTCAGCATTTTATCAGCACTGGAGTCTTGCTGCTGAGGGACTGAACTAACTGGATATATCCATTTATCAATGATAATGCTTTTCCTTTTTTCCAGCCTGGATTCCATCTTAAGGACATTTGTTTTAATAGGAAAACGAATATTAGACTCATAAATGTGAGTGCTGTGGTGCAACGGGTGACTCCTCAAGATTTATCAAAGCAGGATAATTGGGATGAACAATAAGACTGAGCTTCTTGGGAATAACTTTTGTCACAGGACGACTCTGGTTTGTGCCACATTAATCCACCTTGAAGGGTGGGAAGTGCAAGAGGAGGATTCACTCGGCGCCCTGGTCGGAGGCTCTGTGCTAGTCCTGTTGAGGGCAGTGCCAGTGGAACTGTGAGAGCAGCTGCTGGTTGTGTTAACACCACCAGTTAATTGCACATCAGCCAGGAGGTGTTGGAGGGGTGGTGTGAGAGGGGCCTGGTTTGCATTGTGAACGAGCTGCAGCTTCTGGAAGAGTTGGCTGTTGAGACCTCAAGTTTCTGAGGGAAGGACTCGGAGAGGAACCCAGAAACATCATCCCATTGTGCTCTGGAAGAACTGCTGTCTGTGGGACACTTGTGCTATCACAGGCTTAGCCAGTTTCTCCAGCTGTGCTGACCACACCATTAATATGATTTTACCAAATCCCCAAGAATTACCCTAGAAATTTGCCCTTTATTCTTTTCTCTATTTCCAGCATTAAGATGTTACTCAATCGATGTTGCCATTTGCTACCAGTCGGTTCCTCTGTGCATTATTCATGGAATCCCAGAATGGTTTGGGTTGGAAGGGACCTTAAAGCCCATCCAGTGCCACCCCCTGCCATGGCAGGGACACCTTCCACCAGCCCAGGTTGCTCCAAGCCCCATCCAACCTGGCCTTGGGCACTTCCAGGGATCCAGGGGCAGCCACAGCTTCTCTGCCCAACCTGTGCCAGGGCATCTTGCCAATCTCTTTGATAATTTTTTCTGTGCTTTTGGTCTGTTTGCATTTCTTTTCTTCATGATTTCCTTACTGTGATCAAGAACCTCCTCAGCTGTACTCAGAAATGTTACATATTTATCCCACCACAGAAATACCACTCCTGATTTTTCCAAGATGGCCTGGAAACGTTTTGGGCTGTTGCTGTTTGAGTGTGTCTCAGTTTGCCTCTATCCAGCATTCCCTTCTCCTGCTAGAACAAACCCGTGTTCTGTTTGACAAAATACAGCCATGTGGTTAAGAGTTATTAAAAGCATTAAAGCATTAACCTCCTGTAACCTCATTTTTCACTTTGTACACACACATAAGTGTTTAATCGAATTGAAGTTAAACACTAAAAAGTTTGAGAGGCCAAATTTATACATTCTCTTTAGTTTACACAGAATTGATGTGATAAGCCAAGGGAGTTATAAGGCACCACTACTTAGAAAATGCTCATCCACTGATTTGTTTAAGCTCTGTTGCTACATACTCAAAGTTTTGGTGACAAGCATTCCCAGCATTTAAAACAAGGAGCTTTGTCCTACTGGGATCCACTCTGTGTCCTGGCGCCACACTGAGTTACTCTGCTGTCCTCTGGAAGTTGAACAAATGATTCCATGTCAGAAGATCTGCTGGAGAGAGGTTGAGCCCCATCCCTGAGAGGGAGCATGGGCTGAGTGCAGTGTGGTGGTGGTGGTGTCCTAGACTCCCATCTCCCTCATTCTGGGATTTTATTCCAAGCAGCCAGAATGCCGCAGAGGGAATAAACCGGTCCTGGAGTGGAAATCTGGTACAGCAGTCCTGGCTTTTGCCTTGTCCTTGTTGGCATGGAAGGCCAGGGTGGCACCTCTGACACCAGGGAGAGGTGAGGGTTGAATCACAAGTATAAACACCAGGAACAGAACAGGGCAGAGGCTCCAACTCATCCCACTGCAGCTCCTGCAAAGGTGAAATGACGCTTCCTTCAGCTGGGTGTGCACTGGAATTCCCAGGGCTGCATTTCTAAATGGCTCCTTGAGTGCCTGAATTAAGTGGAACCTCGGGGACTGCAGGTCTGGTTTCACAGAAACTCCTCATGTCGAATAACATACCAACAACCAGAAAGGTAAAGACAGCAGTATTTGCCAGTTCTCCAAATGTTCATGAATTCAGGAAAAAGGAATTCTGACAGCAAGTTGTCCTAACTTTTTAGTGTTCTCTAATGAGCTGAAAAGCAGGGAGGGTCCACAAGGTGAAACATGCCCTAAAGCACAGTCTGGACCTTTAGATCCACACAAGTTACTATAAAGTGGGATTACATTTCCCAAATTTGCAGACTAGCTTGCATACTTCACTAATTAATCTGCTTCTGACTAAATATTCCAAATGCAGCTGCTCACCCCATTCTCTGCTGCCTTGTGTGCACGTTTTGAGATTGTTGCTTATATGAAAAGATCTCGTTCAGCACTTCTGCCCCAGGCTTGAATAACTCTGGCATCACAAATCTGTCACCTGCTAAATAATCCTGAAGTTTTCTCATGTGTCTGCATGAACGGGACTTTAAACTTGAAAGATGATTCGAGTGAAAAATGTTATTGTTGAGAATAACGAAGTTGGTGATACTAAACACATTTATGGCACAAAGCCGGGCAAAGCCTCAAGGACATCACAGCTCACCGGCGGTGGCTTCAGTGAGCAAACAGGAATCAAAGCAGCAAGTCAGCACCGCGGAGCTTGTTATTTCGAGTGGCGGATGTTTACCGGCGGGAGGGACAAACACAGCATCAGATAAGAGGGCAGTCCCACCGCTCCCGCGGGATTGATCGCGCCGTGCGAGGAGCAGCCCCGGAGATAACGGGGCCGCGGGTCAAGGACCGGCGCTGCGCAAACAGGCTGTGCCGAGCTGCGCCCGCCCGGCGCCGGGGTGCTCCGGCACCTCCTGCTGCCCTGCCCCTCCTGCTGCCCCTCCTGCTGCCCCTCCTGCTGCCCGGCACCTCCTGCTGCCCCTCCTGCTGCCCCTCCTGCTGCCCCTTCTGCTGCCC
>VWZF01000510.1:178934-198861 GCA_013396755.1 Sclerurus mexicanus | reverse complement strand
CCTCCATCTTGGTGCAGCGCAGCGAGCGCGGCCGGGCCCGGCACCGGCTCAGACACCGGCACAGACACCGGCATAGACACCGGCACCGGCTCAGACATCGGCACTGTCCCCGCTCTCTGCCTCCCGCATCCACACCCTGCGCGGGGCGCAGCCCACCCCTTAAAAAAAACCCCCGCATTTTTGCCTTAACCACTTCATGCTTTTTCTGTTTTGTATTTGTTTGTTTGGTTTTTTTTTAATACAGATCCTTGGAGGTTCTTTAACTCGTTCAGGGTTTTTCCCCCCTCCTATATATGTATTTTTTGTGATGTGAAAGGGATTTCGTCGCCGCGGTGGTGGCCGGTCTCGTAGCTGTCACGTGCTGGTTGGGGTGCCAGCGCTCGGTGCTGCGTTCCGATATCCACACGGAACGGTGTGGAGCGGCCTGATCTCCGAGTATCTGATAGCTGTGCTCTGTGCGCACGCTGAGAATACCAAGCTTTATCTCTATGAAACCGTCTTGGTCGCTTAAGGGAGGGCTGTTTCTAGAAGCACACGTGCCGATGCACAGAATGCAGGTCGTTGCAGTCGCCTCTTTCGGCGAAGAAAATGGGAAGCAGAACAATGCTGTCATGGGGCAGGCTCCATGTGGGGCTCCAGAGGTGCTTTCTGGCTCGGCGGCTTCATGTGACTCGCTGTCATTTAGCAGGATCTGCACATGAAAGGCCCTAAGAACAGGGCTCAGCTCTTCCCTGGCTCGGCATTAAACCTTTCAGCTGTAAATTCCCAAATGCAGAAAGCAGCGAGACTTGGGGGCTGGGCAGCTGCTCAGGGTGTTTACCATTTGGAGGAGTATTTATAGTAGCTGAATTAAAAAGTGAAGAATTTGAGGCAGACGAGCAGGGTGAGATGTTTTTTTCTTTTTGCTTGAGTTATGCTTCCTTGATAACCTCTTTTTTTTAAGAACCTAAAGATGGTAAACCCATCTTGTTATCAAGTTGAACTGGCTTTTAATGGAAGGGTTTATGCCTTACTCCATTGTTGATAAAATTAGCTTTAGTCATATTTGATCAGAAGAGGTGTTTTGATTATTATATGAAAATATATTCTGTGCTCCAAAAAATTACAAATGTGGTACAAGTTACAGGTCTAGGAGAGCTCTAATCATATTAGGCTGTTAAATGAGAGAGAAGGACAGGAGTAAGAAGATTCCAGCTGTGTCTGCTGTTCCTGGGATGCAGTGTGTGCCTGCTTCGTTCCCCCTGAACTTGGCTGAGGGGATGCCCATTTGAGAGTTGAAATGCTGTCCAAAAATAACAGTGTCCTGAAAGGCATTGTGGTAACAGTTGCCTGAATGTAGTGCTGAGGTGTGTGAAAAGCCTGGCGATACTGTTATTTTTGCAATAACTTGGTGTCTCCTGCTCGCTAATGTTTGATCATTGAATCTTTCACTGCAGACCTTTCGCACCAGCTGCTGGCTTGCACAGCCCTCACCCAGTTTCTTTAATCTGTTTTGTATAATGGTCTGACAGGAAGACTCATTTCAGCTGGAAGTTTTCTTGGTGGTGGCTGAAGGTGATGCTTCTGCAGGGGGAGATCACTGAAACACAAACCTGTGTGAAACTGCTGATGAGGTTGCACACATTTGGGCTTGGGGGTTCCTGCAATAGGTGCCTGCAGCAGCACTGTCACTGGGGTGAGAGTTTAAGTGAACTCTTCTGAGTCACTTGAGGGAATTTGAAGCTTACAGTGTAACTTTTTTCCTGCTGCAGTGGAGAAATAGGCTTTGTTCGTGTTTTTTCTCTTGGGGAAGAGTTGTGCTTGGAAGCCTCATACCTTTGGATTACTGCAGAGCATGCCAGTGGACCCATGGAGTCCGGGCTGGGTTGCTTCTTAGCAGCTTTTGTCCACAAAAATATCCTCCCTCTTTTTTTTATCTACTGAGTAAGCAACAAACTCAAGTCTTGATTTGATTTCTTCTCCAGAAACGCTTCTGTTTCTCTAAGGTTTGGTTTTCTATGGTAGGTGGCTGTTTGCTTGAAGCTGCTTTTCTCATGCAAACACAAAGCAGCACTGGAAAACTACGAGGGAATTACCTGCTAACTAGTTACTGTTACAGAAAGGCTTCTCTGTGCTGTTATCTGCACAAATATCATCTGTATGCAATCAGCATTTTGCAAAAACTTTTACAAGCCCAGAGAATGGCTCTGCAGTTATTTTACATGCAGCATCTGTACGTGTAATTGAGAAGTTTAGAATTCTAAATGTTTCAGGTATTGCTAGTCCTTAACTTACCTTTTGGAACAGAAATGATCAGGCAATTCTAATTCCCATGCATACATATACCCTGTTGCTACTCCTGAGGATCTGTGCAAGCACTTGTTAGATTATAGCATAATTTAATTAATAGGCACTCATCTAAGTTATTGATAGGAGGATTAAGGCTTGCTAATGGGTCAAATACTAACGCTAAGTTGCCATTTTAACTGTACAAACTGGGAGCTTTCCTGAAATGTGTAACTGTGTCTAAAGAGTTTAAAAGAGGTGGCTTTTTGGAAAACCAAACTGCAGAAGGGAATGCCAACTATGTCTGTAAAACAGCCTTTCCCAGCATGAATCAAACCCACAGATTTAAGGGAGAGGAAATCCACCTGTTTGTAGGAACACTTAGGATTGATTTATAAGGTTTGGAACTAGATGGTCTTCAAGGTCCCTTCCAAAGCAATGCATTCTGTGGTTCTATGAGAATTCCCTTTAAGGTGATACTCAGTATGTGTCTCTTCCCTTCCTCCAGTATGAAGTTGAACAGAACAGAATTTACCACCTGAAACTGCTGCTTCAAGTTCAGATCAGGAAAAGAATCAACCACATCGTAACAACAACTCAAGACCAAAGAAGAGGCAACTTACCCTGAAGAAGATACAAGGCTTGATCTGAAACCAGAAGTTTGTGCCTACTCAACAGCTTCAAAAGAGCACGTCCCGACGCTGCTACTAGTCTTTGTTTTCTCCAGTGCTGTAGTGAAACTGCACAGGGCGGCAGCACTTGTGTTCTCTATAGCTTGATAGATCACCTTCTTTTGCTATCTTTTTCTTTCTCTTTTTGTCTCTCCTCCTTTAGTTGCTTTTTTTTAAATAATAGCAGTCTTCATCCTTAGAAACTCGTGCTGAAACAGAAGAATCGGCTGATACTACTGAAAGTGCAATATTTGAATATCACTGCGAGGTTGGTGCTGTGCTGGACAAAGAGTTACAGAGGTCTTTTTAAACTTTGTTAACAAAAGGGTCTGGGGACTTTTAGTTCTTTTAAATAGCTCTCAATAATAAATTCTTTTAATAGTGAGGCCCTGGCACAGGGTGCCCAGAGAAGCTGTGGCTGCCCCATCCCTGGAAGTGTCCAAGGCCAGGTTGAACGGAGCTTGGAGCAACCTGGGCTGGTGGGAGGTGTCCCTGCCATGGCAGGGGGTGGAACTGGCTGAACTTTGGTGTCCCTTCCACCCCAAACCACTCTGTGATTCATTGCTGTTATGTTGATTTAGTAGCAGTGTGATGAATTAGTAGTACCTGCAGTATGGTTCCATTTAACAATACTTACAGCTCTGGAGAGCTGCTTATTGATGTTTCTCTCTTCTAGTAACAGTAGGTTTGTGGTTCCAATCCCTTTTTTCAAATAACCTCTGTTTAGTCTTTTACTGCACAGGCATTTTTTTCTCCCTCTGAGAACTTGTATTGGTGGGGTTCATAGCTCATGCTGTAAACTGAGAGAGCTGTTGGCAGTGGACAGCAGAGGCAAGTCCATCTTGGTCCAGTGTTTTATATTTCAGGTCCAGGAAGGTTTTGTTTGGGCTTTATTATACACTGTAGCCTGTTGCTAGAAGTTTCTTTAGGACCAGTGTTCTGACAGTACTCCTGGTGATACATGTAAATAGCTGTTACCTCATGATGTTTGAACAGATGTTGGAATTTGGCAAGTACCTGGAAAGGTGCTGGTACTATAAAGTGTCTCTGTGCAGCAAGTCTTAGTGCCACCTGAGGAATCTTTGTTTAGCCTGAACTTCTCAGGCTTTAGAGGATTGATGAGGAGTTTTGTGCTGTGCTACTGATGCTCCTTTAAACTCAAATGGTGTCTGAGCAAGAGGTTACAGCATTGTGGCTTTCTAACCCTAAGACAGGCTATTCTGACCCTGACTTTTAGGTGGATTTTTGTCATTTTCTCTACCTGATGTACCTTTAGTAGCATTGCCTTTAGTGTGGTAGTTCAGGTCTGTGGCAGGGTGTCTGTGTTTGTTCCCTTGTATCAGAGATGAAGTGGCCATTTTGTGACTCTCAGAAGCCTCTGGCATGCTCAGTTCAGCCTCCAGAATGGGTTAATGGGCTGGCCTGTAATTCTCCTGGGAGAAGGTATAATAACATATCATTTGCCCTTCCCCCAGCCACCCTACTTGCAGGACCAGTTTATTTTTGAAAAGTATTTCAGACTCCAGGATGGCTTAAAACACTTCAGCTGTTGCCTTCCCACAAGGGCATCTTGTGTGTGGAATGTCCTGGGATTGCTTTGCTCAAAAGATGAGGATTCTTATCTTGGAATGATGCTGGCAGGAACTAGTCAGTAAACCTTAGCAGCTTTGTAAAGTGCTTTTTTGTTAGATACTCTGAGAAAATGTGCCCCTTTAAACATAGTCCAGTGCATTAAAAGGTGCAACTCCTGTGACTTTTGTCCTTTGAGCAGTTTAGGCTGGACATGAGTGGAAAGAGATCTTTGCTAGGAGCAAGAGCTGTCTCAGAGAGGTGGTGGGACCTCTGTCCTTGGAGGTTTCCAAGTTGGCAAGAGGCCCTGGAGGAGGAGGAGGATGGGCTGGAGTTCTCCTGGGGCTCATGTTCCTGATCCACTGTTTTCTGGCATGACTTGAACATGTTAAGGGTATTTATTTTTATGCCAGTTATTGCAGGTTGGTAGGGTAAGAATGAAAGGGCAGTATTGATTAAAATTCAGAGATTCCTACTGATTTTTAATGGTAATTAAAATGAGATCAGTGGATATTACAGGAATGATAGCAGATTTATTAGTTCACTGAATTTTTACAGAGCTTGGGGTGGCCACACCGTCCTTTGTAGGTGCTGCCCAGGACTGTGGTCCTGCAGCACTGGCTGTGCTGTCACAGCTCTGTGGGATGGGGACCATTACACAGTGTCATGGGATCCTTTTCCCCCTCATATCACTCCCCCACCTTCTGTTACTTGTATTTTTCTCCATCTACCCCACGTGGGTCTGAACCAGAAGGGAGGAGAACACCTCCTCCTCTTGGAGGCCCCAACTCTGTCAATCCTTACTTTGTGTGGTTGTTCCCAGTTTGGTTTTTTTCTAACGCCACTCTCAAAGACCAAAGATTTCTGCCCAAGAACTTCACAGCGGAGGTTTTTTAGTGCTCTCTGATCACTTTTAAACTGGTTTCCAGACAGCATAAAAAGACATGCTGTCTCTGTGCCTTCTGATCCATTTAGTAACTCAAGAAGTGTGACTGTTTTACAAGTTGCTCAGGTGTTTTTTATCTCCACTAAACACATTGCTGACTAATTTTTAATCTCTCCTGCTTGTTGCAACAAGAAAGCAAAGAACAGATAGAGTCTCGTTCTGTTTCCAATTTAAATACTCTGGAAACTAACAATTCTGTATTTTAAGATTCATATTGGCTGTTTGGAGGGAGAAAAGATTGCCTCAGTTGTCTTTCTTGAGTTGCAGTGTTCAGTTGCTAACCTGTAAGTCCAAGTGGCTTGCTTTAAAAATGAGACTTGTGCATCAAAAAGCCAATGAGCTAGTAAAGGGATTGGAAGTGTTTCAAGTTGAATCTGTGCCTTAAAAAGGAAAACACACCCCATTAAAAAAAAAGTTTTAATGGATGTAAGTTCATTTCATAGTTCCTTACAGCTTACACTTTAGTGCTATTTCCAAATTTTCTCAGTCTTTCCACCACTTGAGCTTCTATGCCCCAGGAATGTCAATTTAGATTTTAATTCTGGGTATTAATTCCGTAACTGTGCAAAACTATTTAATTACTTAACAGCGTTCTCGTATGAAAGACCGAACACAAAGCAGGGACCAACTATGCAGGGATGTGAACCTAATTGTGCTGATTCACAGCTGCTTCCTTTTCCAAATGGAACAGGTGATTAGGAAGAGCAGATATTTCAGATGTTTTCAGGCTCTGGTGTGAAACAGTGAACGTGGGAGTGTGGGAATGTGGGGTGGAATCCTCTCAAAATGTCAGAAGTTTGTTTTGTTCCAAGCAAGCTTTATTTGGGTGTTCCAGTTAGGGCTTGTTTTATAAATACTGTGCCTATTTCAGTTCGAAGGATTACCGTGGCGAAACTGATTTTAAACATTACATTTGTGGGTTTGCTCCCCTGTGCTCGCCTTCCACCAGATGAGCTTTGATCCAAACCTGCTCCACAACAATGGACACAACGGGTACCCCAACGGTACTTCGGCGGCGCTGCGGGAGACCGGCGTTATAGAGAAGCTGCTCACCTCCTACGGGTTCATCCAGTGCTCCGAGCGGCAGGCCAGGCTCTTCTTCCACTGCTCCCAGTACAACGGCAACCTGCAGGAGCTCAAAGTCGGAGGTAACGAGCACCTCGGCTCTTGAATTAGCCCTAAAATGCCCTTTTATCCCCTGGGGAGGGCGCTAAAGATCCAGTTAATAGTCCACCGTTCCTGGTGGGAGCCCTTCCCAGCACTTGGGCTTTGTGGAGCTTGTGAGAAAGTGCGAACTTATCTAGCTGAGATGGAGGCAAGGACTCAGACTGGGGGAGGGTTTACCTCTCCTACAGCCTGTTTCTTTTTTTAGAATTAGTTGTTTAGAAGGAGTTGTTTTACAGCATGAGGAGGCTGCGACTTCATGCTGATAGTCTGTGTGGCAGGGAGGTTTCTGAACTGGTTAATGGCCTGGTTTATGTTGTCTGGGCTTCAGTGTGGAGTCTGCTCTGTAGCGAGCAGGACAAGGGCAGGGAATTGCTGTGCAATTACAGTAGTGTAGTTCATTAGCAACAGGAGAGAATAAGCAGAATAACCAGAGAAATATTTGCAAGCGGTTTGTCCTTCCTTGGTAACAAAAGCAGCTGAGTTCTCCTTTGCTGTGTTCGGTCTCAAGCCGTGAATTGTAAAACGCAGCCATTTAGTGATTTCTGTATAAACTAAAAAACCAGACCCAAACAGAGCTCTGTCACTGTTATCATGTTTGATTGTCTTGTAGATGATGTTGAGTTTGAAGTGTCCTCTGATCGCCGAACTGGAAAACCCATTGCTATTAAATTGGTGAAGATAAAACCAGAAATATTACCTGAAGAACGAATAAATGGACAAGTTAGTGTCTGTTTTCTCCTCCTGCATAATTGCCATCCTTTGCTCCAGTACAGAAGGCTGGGCTCATTTAGCATGCATATTAACTACATACAGTATAGTTAACACTGAGATATATTTCAGTGTGTTCTGGTAAAAATGCAGAGATTCAGTTTGAGCTCTTCCTTGGCTCCAAACCCTTCTTGGAGCCGAGAGGTTCTGTGAGATTGAGACTTTGCAGCGTGGCATTCCCTGTTGAATGTGTAGTAGAGGATACTGAGATTCATTTTGTGTTCAGCAATGCCACTCCTGAAATGACTAGCAATGGATTTTTTGTTTTTTTGACTGGTAGGTTGTGTGTGCTGTTCCTCACAATTTAGAGAGTAAATCTCCAGCTGCCCCGGGTCAAAGTCCAACAGGGAGTGTTTGCTACGAACGTAATGGGGTAAAGCTTGTGCATTTTACTTGAACTCTTCACTGATCCATCACTGTGGTCTATGAGCAGAATAAAAGCTTCCATTTAACGTAGACAATTGACACTGCACCGAGCTGTGCAGTTCTTGGCCAAAATAAAAGCATGCTTTGGTAATGACTACAAACAGAAATGTTATTTTGACAGTTTGCTTGCTTATGTCCATGGAGAACTTTGGACAGAGCCAAGTAATTGTTCTCTTTTAAATTTCATGAAGTTCATGTACCGTTCTCTTGAACTTTTAAAGTTTAGAAATTGACATTTAAAGATGGCCACATACAAACCTTTCACCTTAAGTTGCTTGTTACAGACTCATGAAAACAGCACGATGGTAGAATGAATGTCTTGCATGCCATGTTTGATCATTGTTGGTTTCCTCACTAAATTGAGCAGACACTGTTATTAAGCAAAACTCTGTTAATCTCTCTTTGAAACAACTATGCTGCAAATAGAGTAACTTTAGATCATGTCAATTTACAGGAAGTGTTTTACCTGACTTACACCCCAGAGGATGTGGAAGGAAATGTACAGCTGGAAACAGGAGATAAAATAAACTTTATAATTGATACAAATAAACAGTAAGTTGGCCTTGCTTTTCTGGCTTCATGCTTCATTTTAGTGGTCAGGCAGAATTCATACCTGCTCTGAGAAATGAGACATGAAATGTAATCTTCAATTTGGTTCAGTTTGGAGTTGTTTCAGTTTTGCTCTCTGTTTTTTCCCCTCTAGTACTGGTGCTGTAAGTGCTCGTAACATTATGCTATTAAAAAAGAAACAAGCCCGCTGTCAAGGAGTAGTTTGTGCCATGAAAGTAAGTGATTTAAAGTTCCATTGGAAAATGAAGTGCTGGTTTGAAAAGCAGTGTTCAAAGTAATACATTGAAGTTACTAAGAGCTACTAAGACTTTGAGCTGTGGGTGTAAACTGTGTGAAACGGTTTGAACAGCTCACCTTTGGTACTAATGCTCTTCTTAACAAAGGAAGCCCCATTTCCTTGTGTTTTTGTATATTTTGTGGTAGTCTCCTAGCTGTGTGCACTCATAAGTGCTCCCCTGGGATTCAGAGTCTGTTACTGTGTTTGATAGGTAATTAGTACTCGATAACAAATGTCTTGGTGTGTTACCACAGTGGACAGTTTGTAACCCTCTCTTTCTGTTCATAGGAAGCCTTTGGATTTATTGAGAGAGGTGATGTCGTGAAGGAGATATTCTTTCACTATAGTGAATTTAAAGGTGACCTAGAAACCTTACAGCCTGGTGATGATGTGGAGTTTACAATCAAAGACAGAAATGTAAGACGAAATCCAGTAAAACGGGAGCCAAGGTTTTTGGGCATAACTGCACAGCTCTCTCTGCTCCAGCTCTCCAGACAAGGGGGGAGGAGGAGGTTCTGGGGAAATGTCTGGGACTTTCTCTCCTTTTTGGGTGTTTGACTGAGTTTGTGTTCCTAGGGTAAAGAAGTTGCAACAGATGTTAGACTGCTGCCTCAAGGAACTGTCATTTTTGAAGATATCAGCATTGAACATTTTGAAGGAACTGTAACCAAAGTAATTCCAAAAGTACCCAGCAAAAACCAGGTGAATTTCAGTAGTTACTTGAATTTGTGGTGGTTCGGTTGTGTTGAATTCCAGTTGGTGTTCCCCTTCCCTGTCAGCTGCATAAACAGCGTGTCAGAGTAAAGGATTGTTTTGTTGGTTTTATTTTAAATCCAAACAGCAAGAGTTATGGTAGTGGTGCGTTGGGGAGCGGGTGTGTTTTTTAATGTTTCAAATACTCCCATTGGATTTTGTGGCCTTAGGACATATCTTTAAGGCAAAAGAGTAGGGAAAAGGGGAAAAACATTTGCTGGGATAAGCCAGATCTGTGGATTCCTGTGAGCATTAACAGTTACTGAGGCTTTTAATCTCTAGTGTCTGACTTAGGGGAAAGAGTGTTCAGGAGCACTTCCTTCAGGGTTTTAGGTGGGTCTCTGTTGTCTCAGTTTTGGTGCTTTTGTGTGTTTTGAATAAGAAATTTGTGTGTTTATTTAAGAAGAAAGCACCTGCCTTTTGGAAGTGGTGTAAGTACAGTTATAAACTTGAAATAGAGTCTTAATTTCTCTATCAATACACGCTTGCTGCTAAAAAAACCTTGAAACCAACCAAACCCACCTTGTGTTTGATTGTGGCGAGTAAATAACAAATGAGGAGTGATAGAATGGAAGCAGAGCCCTGAGTGCAGCAGGTGTTTGTGCTGCCTCAGCCAGCTGAGCCTTGTGGGCGAACTCAGCCTTTGCCGGTGGGGTTTGTGTCTGCAGAGCGATCCTTTACCTGGCCGCATCAAAGTGGACTTTGTGATTCCTAAAGAACTTCCCTTTGGAGACAAAGACACGAAATCCAAGGTGACCCTGCTGGAAAGCGACCACGTGCGGTTCAATATTTCCACGGACAGACGGGACAAACTGGAACGAGCCACCAATATCGAGGTGCTCCCCAACACCTTCCAGTTCACTAATGAAACTAGAGAAATGGCAAGTATCTGTCTCGAAAAGTGTTAATTTGTGAGGGGAAATGAACGTGAAGGGGGGGGGAGTGGTAAACAAAAATGTGAAAACCACTGATTGTCTTCCATTGCCTTCTCTGAAATCCAGTCCTCAGATGGGCAGGTAAATGGGAGGAAATTCAGAATGGATGCTCTGCATCTTTGCTTTACAAGGATAAAAAATCAGCTTTTTCTGACAGCTAAATAAAACCACATTAGAAACTTAGACCTTAGTTGGCTCTCTTGGAGGGGATTGCTGGCAGACAGAAGTAAAGCAGTCTTGGACTGATGGTTTAAAATTCATGTATTTGTGTCTTAGGTAGGTAACTACTCATGTTCCTTAGGAAAACTGGGAGAACCTGGGCCTACCCTGGGTCAGGTAGTGAAAAGTCTGAATAACTGGAGGAGGAACTGTGTGCAGCTCTTGGGTTTTGTGGGGTTTGGCCAGTCTCTCTCTGAGGGTCAAGCAGAAGGATGGTAAAGACCAGGGAGTTCTCTCACATACAAAACCTCTTTGTGGATTACATGGACTAAGATGGATGTGCTGATGAGTATTATAGAATATCTTTCATTCCTGTAGCTTGGAATGTTGGTTCTGTTCCAGATAGACTGTAACTTTGCCTTCATTTTCAACTGGAGTCCAGTTGCAGTGTTGTCACATCTGTGTGCTGTGCAGTGGGGACCCTTGGCTTTAAAAAAAAAAAACCCTGAACTTTGACTTCAGCCTCTGAGTTTTTGAGATTCTATCCTATGGACTTCCTGTATTTCTACTCTGGCTTGATACATGTGCGTGCCTGGATGGAGCTGTCACTGAAGTGGCAAGTGTTGGCAGGCTCTGGAAGGGTTGGCTGCTTTGCGGAGCTTGTGAAAGCTGTGTAAGAGAAGAATGTTCCTAAAGGTGCAAAGTACCTTTGTGCTGTCATTCAGATCCTCTGAGCTTGCCCTGAGAGCTAGAAAGGCTCTGTAGTAACTGGGTTGAGTGGAATATATTAATAAATTCTTTCTCAGTTCTGTGTGATTTAGGGTTTGTTTTGTTACCAGTGTATTCTGTTTCTCATTCAGCATTCCATTTCTAGTGGTTATCAGGAAGGCCACTAAAATATTATGTCACATGTTTACCATCACATACACCTGTGGATAGGGTAGTCCTGTTAAACAGCTTCACAATTCTTTCATTTGTGTCTGGAAATCTGAGGGTTTTTCTCTTAAACTTCCCTCTGACCACTGACTTTATTTCCTGTTTATGTAGGTTCTTCTCTATTTTATTTGTGTTTATGTATGTTTTATATACTCCTGTGGATGATGATGTATTTGTAGAGTTGCCCCTTTCAAGGCTGTGTTCTCTGGGTGTTGGTGCTGGCAGAATTTGTTAGTAGCTCAAATTAATCTTCTCCGCTGCACTCTGTAAGAACTGAAGTAGAGGAACTGGATGAGTAGGCCTGGTTTGCAGTCTGGCTTGAGCACAGCCACTGGCATTAGGTTTGCAAGGAAGCACGTAGCAGAAACCAAGTTTCCGCAGGCTTGCAAAGTGCAGGCAGGTGGAGCACCTGCACACAGGTGTGCCCTGGCAGTGCCAGCTCTGGAGGTGCCGCTTTGCTGTTCCCAGGGTGTCATTGCAGCCATGAGGGATGGCTTTGGCTTCATTAAGTGTGTGGACCGGGACGCTCGCATGTTCTTCCACTTCAGTGAGATCATGGACGGCAACCAGCTCCATATTTCCGACGAGGTCGAGTTCACTGTCGTTCCTGTAAGTGCCTTTCAGACTCGTATAACATCTCGGTGTCCAAAGGCACTGTGTGCTGCAGTCTGTAAAATGTGCTGGCTCTTGCTTTGCAGGACATGCTCTCTGCCCAAAGGAACCATGCCATAAGGATTAAAAAGCTCCCCAAGGGCACCGTGTCTTTCCACACCCAGTCAGAGCATCGTTTTGTGGGCACTATAGACAAAGAAGCCACTCCAGCCAAAGCCACTAGCCCAAATAAAGGCAAAGAGAAGGTAATGCTGCTCTCCCAGAATACCTCTTCTGCATTCCTGCCATTGGAGAACGGAGCTGCTTCCTTAAAATCTGTGATTTAACTGGTTTTAAGGCACCATTTATCCTGTATAACCACGAATCACACTGAATGGCTGATGGCAGCAGTCAGTGCAAACTAACTTGTGTGAACCGAGATCATTAACAATACTTTTATTATCATATTGTGGAGCATAAATTCCAGGAACTTGATGGGAACTGCCTTTCTACCCCCCACTCCATAACACACTAGATAGAATTGATTAAAATTAAGTTTCTAGGGCTAGAGGAGAATCTCTTTGAAAGCATTGTCAGTCATCATTTAAAGCTTCTCACTCAGTTTGGTTGTGGTTTTGAGCAGTTATTGTAAAACCTCATTGTGACTCCAGTGAGCAGAGCTTGAACTGTGTGTGAGGTATTTTGCTTACAAATGAGACACTGATTGCTGAATTCCAACCTTGTTTTCAGGAAGCTGAGGATGGAATAATTGTGTATGATGACTGTGGAGTAAAACTGACCATTCCCTACCAGGCCAAGGATGTGGAAGGATCTACTAATCCCCAGATAGGAGATAAGGTAATGTAACTATTGGGAATACTGTTCTGTGCACAGTGAGGTGTGACCTTCTCTTTGCCTTATTTCTGCATTTGTTCTCCCTCTTGAACAAACAAAGGACAAGGCACCCTTGGAATATTCCCTGGAATACTGTTTGAGTGACTTAATCTTCTGTACAGCTAAAAAATACCCTCCAACCCAGTGATACACAGATGAAAATAGTGTCTTACTTGTAAATGATGCTTTTTAAGTGAGGAATTATTTAAAAACTGAAAGAGTGAAGCAAGATACATCTTACTGTGGGTCACTGGTGAGTGGTGTAGGGAAAGGGGGTGACCCAGAGAAGGAGTTTCTCATCTTTAAGGGGTAAAAAGCTGAGTGTGATTCAGAGCTGCACAGCTTTGAAATCAGTTGGTTTGGGCTTTTTTTGTTGGTGGTTGTGGTTGGTTTGCGTTTTTCTGCCTGTTGCTGAGTCCCAGCTCTTTAACAGGTTGAGTTCTGTGTGTGTGAAGTGAAGAGAACTGGTCTGCAAACAGCCGTGTCTGTCAGAATGCTGGGGCGCAACTACTGCTCCAAGAGGCTTCTGGGATATGTGGCAGCCCTGAAGGATAACTTTGGATTTATTGAAACAGCCAATCATGATAAGGAGATCTTCTTCCACTACAGGTGAATGACAATTTTCTTACTGTTATTTGATAGTGTGTCTGTTTTGAGGGGCGGAAGAGTGTGGAGTTTCGTTAGGTTGGCTGTTAAACCCATTTTCACTTTACACACACACATATATACATCTGTGTGCTTACATATCTGCAGTTCCATTTGTTATCTCAGCTGGACTGGTTCAGACTCTTCTGTTAGTCAGCAGTCCTGATGTTCTGTGCCTCTGAATCCCAAGTCCAGTTGTGTTGTATATTTGAAATGCTTCGCTTTCCTGAATGAGGATTTCTTGCAAATGTGAAGTGCTGAGCAATGTCAACAGTTTCTGATCGACTGATGTGGATGTTGGTTGAGCATCACTGTTGTCATTAACTCAAGGAAAACTGTGCATCATTTTGTTCCTGCAGTGAATTCTGTGGAGATGTTGATAGCCTGGAACTTGGAGACACTGTGGAATACAGCTTGTCAAAAGGCAAAGGAAACAAAGTCAGTGCAGAGAAGGTGAACAAAACACATGCAGGTAAGGCTGTGCCTGGTGTTTCCTGCTTACAGGGCTCTGGGCAGGTGCTGGTGGGGAAGGTTTGTTAATAATCCATGGATGGCAGACCCCTGGTATCCTGAAAGCTGCTGCCTGTGTTTGCAGAGAGCACGGGCCAGCAGTTCTGGAGACAGCAGCAATTCTTTGGAGCTTTAGTGTGCTCTGAGCCCTTCAGGGGGGTTGTAAGGAGGGCAGAGTGGCAGAACTGGCCAAATCAATGACTGCACTGGTTGTGCTGCACCTCACAGAGGGAAGGTTGCAGGAGGGAGGAGATGAAGGTATTAAAGGCTTGGGAGAAGGGAATTGCATACTTATATTGGATTATTAAAGTGAGCAGGGAATGGAAGAGAAGTAAAATACTTTGATTTGTTTTTCAAGCTCCCTGGCCTTGAGTTTCCTGAGAAAACATTGTTTTTCTACTTCCATGTGTGAAATGTTGGTGTGGTTTTGATTAGGTGTCTTGCAGTTGCAAACTCTTGTCTCCTGGTCAATCTGAATCACTTACTGAAATTAACTTTTAAATAAGCAGTGATTAGAACATCTTATTCTTCCACCGTCTGTCTCTTTTCAGTGAATGGCATCACTGAAGAAGCCGATCCAACTGTTTACTCTGGTAAAGTAATTCGTCCTTTGAGGAGTGTAGATCCCACCCAGACTGAGTACCAGGGCATGATCGAAGTCATGGAGGACGGTAAGAGTTGTTGCTCCTACGTGTGCCTTTCACAAGCAGTGCACAAGTGCAGTGCATGTAAATAGAAGTGTTGGGGATTATCTTCACTCTGCAGACCATTCCCACTGCTAAGCTGGCAGTAAAAGTTGGGTTTTGATATTGGAACTCAGGTGGGAGAGGCCTCAGTTCTGTCTTGTACATTTGCCCTCCTCCAGGTGAGATGAAAGGAGAGGTCTATCCATTTGGAATCGTTGGAATGGCAAACAAAGGGGACTGTCTGCAGAAGGGGGAGACAGTGAAGTTCCAGCTGTGCGTCCTGGGGCAGAACGGGCAGATGATGGCTGTGAACATCACCCCGTTCCGCAGGGCCACCGTGGAGTGTGTCAAGGACCAGGTGAGGGACTGCTGCAGCCCAGGCTGCTTTCTGGGGGGGAAAGGGCCTCAGGAAGAGAGAACTGCGCAAGCTGTGCCTCTGGAAAAAGCTGCTTGCACTCAGTGATGGCAGAGCACCTCCAGTGCAAAGGCTGATCGTTTCCCTCCGTGGCTGCATTTCAGAATGATCAGGTTAAATGCTGGGAGTGCATTCTGGTTTTATACAGTTACTGTGCAGCACTAATCTCTAGTCATTTATGGAGGGGCTGGATAAGTGCTGCTGGGTTATACATGAGCAGAATGGAAAATGGAGGTAACTGGCTTCTTATCCCCAAAAAAGCCTTTCAGGGTGGAGCCCTCGAGCTTGCAGCAGTGCTGCTGTTAGTTTAACACAGCTGCCGGGACTCGGGCAGTTTCAGCACTTGTTCTATAGACTTTGTAATTTAAGTGTGACTTTACAAGCCCAAGAGTTTGCAGCAGTGTTGTTTCCAGACAGAGTGTTGTGCTCAGTGTAGAAATTGCATTTCCACTTCTGTGAGGCACCGCAGAGTTTTGGTGGTTTTTTAGAAATAGTTGAACTGCAACGATAGTAAATTATTGCCTCTGTTTGGATGGAATCAATAACCTCGTGATGTGTTGCTTTCCAGTTTGGTTTCATTAACTATGAAGTTGGTGACAGCAAAAAGCTCTTCTTCCATGTCAAAGAAGTGCAGGATGGTGTGGAGCTCCAGGCTGGGGATGAAGTGGAGTTCTCTGTAATCCTGAACCAGCGCACAGGAAAATGCAGTGCCTGTAACGTGTGGCGTGTCTGGTGAGGCTTCGGAGTGGGAGGGATTGAACTGGCACGGGAGCTGCCCCCCAGCAGGGCCTGCAGGGACAGCCTCACCTGGGAGCTGCCAGCTCTTCCTGTCACAGCTGGCTGTTTCTCCTTTTAACCCGTTCTCAAACGCCCCCTGTGGCAGGAATTTGGGTACAGCCTGGGAAGGGGAAGTCAGTGATAAGAAAGCTGGTGGTATTCCTGTGTGGATGCTGATCTTTGGCCAGAACATTCCGTAGTGCTGCCACCTGTTTTGTGAGGAGCAGCTTTCATTTTTAAACAGAAAGGCCATGTTGTTAGGGACTCTTCTTTTTGGTATGGGTATTTCTTTTTGCTTTTGAACTACTTACTCACTTGAAGAAAACTGCACAACTTGGATTTTGCTTAAGCTTGAGGTAGCACTTCTGCAGTGACAGAAAGTGTGATTTTTCTCTCAAAATTCTCTGTTCCCATCATCTTCAGAGATGTTAATACTGTGCCACGATATGCTGGCAGCTCATAAGCCTTTATTATTGCAGTTAAATCATAAAATCCCAGAATGGTTTGGGTGGGAAGGGACCTCAAAGCTCATCCAGACCCACCCCCTGCCGTGGGCAGGGACACCTTCCATCAGCCCAGGCTGCTCCAAGCCCCGTCCAGCCTGGCCTTGGACACTTCCAGGGATGGGGCAGCTACAGCTTCTCTGGGCAACAGAAATGTGGGAAATATATATGAGAGAAAATGCAGCAGCTCAGCTGAGTACAGAGCACTGGGAACCCTTGGAGGACACTGAGCTGCTGCTGTTCAGAGTCCTGCGGGGAGGGTAACGCTCTGGGGCAGAGTCACCCTGTCAGGCAGCTCTGCTGTCACATGTAAATGGTGCTAATGCCTCACGGGGATGACCTGAGCTGCCCCAGGTGACCGTGGTGAGGTCCCTTGCGGCAGCTCTGGGCACTCACCAGCGCCCCGTGTGTGCCTCTTGCAGCGAAGGCGCCAAGGCTGTGGCAGCTCCGCGCCCCGACAGACTCGTGAACCGTTTAAAGAGCATCAACCTGGACGATGCCAACGCCCCCCGGCTCACGGTGCTCCGCCAGCCCCGCGGGCCGGACAACTCCAAGGTAACGCCGGGGCTCTGGAGCAGGGCATCGCTCCCCCTCCTGGCCGTGGGAGCCTGCCGGCTGCCTGCAGTTTGCACCGCCGGCCGAGGGTGGGGCGTGCTGGGCAGGGGCAGTGGTTTCACAGCAGCAAGCGAGTGCCGCTGCTTCGCTGCAGCACACAGTGGTTCTCCCGGGTGGGAACCTGCTGCCCTTCTGGGCCATGCAGCGAAATCCCCTCGGCCAAACCGTGCCACTGAGTGGCAAGCAGAAGGGCCTGGAATCTGAGGAGTAAGCTGGCTAGAACGTGGGAAGGATCCGGGACTGTAAAAAGCACCCCCCGGAAGCTGTTTTATTGCTGTGTCTGGTTCTGAATTAAAACATGACTAATTAGATATGGCCAGTCCTGTGCTTGGGTGGAACAGCTGGGCTTTGCCTCAGAGCCCGCTGGTGGTGCTGGTCTCATGGCTGGACTGGATCCTAAAGATCTTTTCCAGGCTCAACGACTGCCTGGTTCTGTGACACTGGAGCTAAAACCCGCCTTCCTTTGCCTTGCAGGGATTTGGTGCAGAGAGAAAGATCCGCCAGGCCGGTGTTATAGACTGATCCCGCGGCCGCGCCGACGTGGGGCCGCGCGGCGGGGCTGGCGAAGGGTACTGAATATCTCCCCGTTCATCCCTTCCTCCAAATTCTCAGAAGCTGTTCCACTGGTTTTAACACCTTCTCATGTTATGTTTGAAATTAAATTTACGAAACCATTTTAAATTTCTGCACAGTTGCATTCTGGAGAACTTTAAGGTGGCGCCTTATAGTATCACATTTTAGAAGCTTGTTTTGAATGGTGCATTTAACGCAACTGGTAACTGCAATCTCCATTGCCTCTGTGAGTAAACATAGACAGCTCTGCTCGGGCAGACCTTGTGGAATTCTGCACTACAGTTATTATGCTTTATCCTTGTTTTCGGCCAAGGTTTATTATGCCTTAGTGCTCAGTTGCATTCTGTTGCCTCCCGCGCGGAGGGGAAGGCTCACTTCAGCTCACTGCTCAAATCCCGAGGACCATGTGAGGGTGGGATAAGTTCAGTTCCTGTCAGCTGTCGCTGAACATTCAGACCCCTTGAGTTGGTGGCCAAACGTTACAGTGTTTTCCTAGTTCATTTAACTTGACTCCTTTAGCCAGTCCTCAGAGCTCCGTGCGAGTCTCTCGCGGGCTCGGTGGGTTCCGTGGTGTTCTGGAACAGAGAGTGCAGAATTTCATAAGGCTGAGGTGTGCCATCAGTGTGGTAATTTAAATATATTTAAAACAATGCACAAATCTGCTGCTGCTTAGAACACTGCAGCTTCTAAACCCAGTTTCTTTTACTGATTTAAATTTAAAGAGAAAGAAGTTGTGCCTGAAGTGAATACATTTTTTTGTTCTTTTTGCAGCCGGCACCCAGTGTACTGTAAGAGAATAAATACTTAGGCTTTCCATAGCTGTATTGAGACTTTCATCAAGGTGAATAGTTGATGTCTGTGTGCTTTTTTTTTTTTTTGGTTTATTTTTTTTGTTTTGTTTTTTTTCTTTTGTTTTGGTTTTTTTGGGTTTTTTTCCCTCCCCTCCCCTTGCCCCTCCTTCCATTTCCCCAAGTCACACTTTATCAAGCAAGAAAACTGAATGATTGGTCTAAGTATTACTTTAACCAAAAAGATCAGGAGTTACTTTTTGGAATAGAGGGCAGTACTGTGGTTTTATTTTATTTTTTTTTGTTTTGTTTTGTTTTTTCATGTTACCTCTATTCTCAATTTAGGGTTTTCTTCTCTGGGAGATGCATTATCTTTGTAAAAGAAAACATTGCTTTCTCCAATTTTTTTTTTCTGTTAATGGCAAAGAATGGAAATAGAATAAAGTTTTACTGATTTTGAAAAAAGCCTCCCTGTGCTCTGCCTCTTCCTTCTGTGCTGGGGGGGTGTCCCATCCATGCCCCCCTGGCCATGGGCTCAGTCCTGGGGGCAGCTCCTGTTCACACACCATTTCTGTTTTGTTCTGGTGTGCCCAAAGCAGGAGCTGCTGCTTCCCCCAGAGGCTCCCTGACCGTCAAAGCTTTGCACTACTTACACATTTTAACAAACGATCAGCATTCCTTGGTTACAAGTTGCATAACTTTTCAATTAATTAGTACTCGACCCCCTCTTTGTGAGTTACAGCTCTCACTTCCCGTGCTGATTTTTTTAATCTTCATTTGAATCTTCCTTGGGCTCTGTTTTGGGGAGGTGTCAGTGGGTTGGTGCTCACAAATCCCCGCTGGAATTGCCTTTCCCTCAGTCCTGCTGCCTCATCCACCCAGTCCATCCGCCTTGGATTGTCTTCTCTTACCCCTGAAACCAAACATCAGCCAAACACACGACCCCACCGTGCAGCTCCTTAACCAGAACTGTGCAGCTCCACCTCCTGAGAGACAACTGAAAAAAAAGCCCCAAGTTCGACTCAAACAGGGGCTCGTCGTTCCTCCCTCCCACCTCTGCGATGGGGACTCGGTGTCTTTGCCCCTCCAAAACTGTGGGATTGGTGTCACTGCCCTTTTCAAACTCTGCGCTGGGGGTCGGCGTCGTTCCCCCTGCNTGCAGGGGATGTGGGGTGGGTGTCATTGTCCCTGTAGGGGATGCGGGGTGGGTGTCATTGTCCCTGCAGGGGATGTGGGGTGGGTGTCATTGTCCCTGTAGGGGATGCGGGGTGGGTGTCATTGTCCCTGCAGGGGATGTGGGGTGGGTGTCATTGTCCCTGTAGGGGATGCGGGGTGGGTGTCATTGTCCCTGCAGGGGATGTGGGGTGGGTGTCATTGTCCCTGTAGGGGATGCGGGGTGGGTGTCATTGTCCCTGCAGGGGATGTGGGGTGGGTGTCATTGTCCCTGCAGAGGGTGCGGGGTGGGTGTCATTGTCCCTGCAGGGGATG
>VWZF01000510.1:156404-178044 GCA_013396755.1 Sclerurus mexicanus | reverse complement strand
CCCCCATATCCCCCCTATGTCCCCCCCCTGTCCCCCCGTGTCGCTCGGGTGCCGCGTGTGCGGAAGCGGCGCGGGCGGTGACGCGCGCGGGGCGGGGGCGCGGCGGGGCCATGACCGAGTACAAGCTGGTGGTGGTGGGCGCCGGCGGCGTGGGCAAGAGCGCGCTGACCATCCAGCTCATCCAGAACCACTTCGTGGACGAGTACGACCCCACCATCGAGGTGCGCGGGGGGGCCGGGGGTGCCCTCGGGCCGCCCCCCCGGGCAGAGGGGGCAGAGCGGCCCCCGCGGGTCCCTGGCCGCGGTGGCATCAGCGGTGCCACCCTCGGTTAGCCTTGCCTCGTTTAGTGAGGGGCTTCCCGCAAGGAAAGGGAACTGGGAGCTCGGTGGCAGAGGCGGAGGGAGCTTGGAGTTCAGGATGCCACGGTTTGAGTAACAGCTACAATGGGATGGGTTTAGGTGCTGGTAGATTTTTAGCAGAGAGGGGCAGGAATCACAGAATCATGGAATGGGTTGGGTCGGGAGGGACCTTAAAGCCCATCCAGTGCCACCCCCTCCACGGGCAGGGACACTTCCACCAGCCCAGGGTGCTCCATCTCCATCCAGCCTGGCCTTGGGCACTCCCAGGGATGCAGGGGCAGCCCCAGCCTCCTTCAGAAGGGCTGGAGAAGCTCCCCTCTCGCTCCTGCCCGTCTCTTTATGATCATTTCTGCTTTCCATCCCGGCCGCCCGGGGTGGCAGCTCAGCGTCTCTGCCCGCTCTGCCCTGCAGGACTCGTACCGAAAGCAGGTGGTGATCGACGGCGAGACGTGCCTGCTGGACATCCTGGACACAGCGGGGCAGGAGGAGTACAGCGCCATGAGGGACCAGTACATGAGGACCGGGGAGGGCTTCCTCTGCGTCTTCGCCATCAACAACAGCAAGTCCTTCGCCGATATCAACCTCTACAGGTGCGGGCAGGGACCCCTGGGGATGGCCCCGGGTGTGGTGGCCCAAGGGGAGCAGTGAAGTGACTCGGTGTGAGCTAAATAACAGATTCATTTGAAATCTTCCTCTTCTGTCAGGAAGTTTGTTAAAGCTGTGCAGTGTTCGGTGCTAATGGAAGTACAGACTGGGTTGGGTTGGAAGGACCTTAGAGATCCAGTTCCAGCCCCCTGCCATGGGCAGGGGCACCTTCCACCAGCCCAGGTGGCTCCAAGTTTATCCAGCCTGGCCTTGGACACTCTCAGGGATCCAGGGGCAGCCACAGCTTCCCTGGGCACCCTGTGCCAGGGCCTGCCCACCATCTTCAGTCAGTTAAGAGTGGGGCAGCTTTGGGGTCATTGTGTTAATCATTAATCATATCAATCAACACAAAGACCTCCAAGGAGGGTGCCACACTCTCTTTTCAGCGACAGCACGAGGAGCACTGGCCGTAAACTAAAACACAACGAGTTCCACCTCAGCACGAGGAAGAACTTCTTTCCATGGAGGTGGCAGAGCACTGGAGCAGCTGCCCAGGGGAAGGGTGGAATGTCCCTCTCTGGAGACATCCCAAACCCACCTGGATGAGCTCCTGTCTCACCTGCTCCAGGTGACCCTGCCTGGGTAGGGGAGTTGGACTGGGGGATCTCCAGAGGTCCTTTCCAACCCCAGCAATTCTGGGAATCAGATGATTATTTAGAGTGTGCAAAACATCATCTCTAATAAAATGGGTGAGATAAACAGGGTTACCCATGGACTGGAAGATGAAGTGCACAAAGTTTGGCCATCCTGCTGCAGGCTGAACCCCTGAGGTCCTGCCCAGCTCTCATATGTTTTTGTAGCACAGGGTTGTTTGAATACCGAACTAAACCAGTTCTTTATATTTAGAAAACCCTTCCTGACTTTTCTTTTAAATTTGCCTTTCTAAAGAGAACAGATCAAGAGAGTGAAAGACTCGGATGACGTGCCCATGGTGCTGGTGGGGAACAAGTGTGACCTGCCCACGAGAACAGTAGACACAAAACAGGCCCAAGAATTAGCCAAAAGCTACGGGATCCCCTTCATAGAGACCTCTGCGAAAACGAGACAGGTGAGATCTCCACGGGGGGCTGGCTGTGAAATGCTGCATGGCCGGGCATTCTCCCAGGTGCTTGTGCATCATCTGCAGGAGAAGGGTTTTCTAACCTGTTTCCAGCTCTCATTTCCCCACTCACTTTTAGCCTGAGAGAGTTTTGTGTTTGTCACTGGGCTGGGCCAGTGCAGGAATCACTTCAGGCTTGTCCTGACTCCTTGGCAAGAAGGTTGTGGTTGTAAGAAGAGGAGCAGAGTTTTAGCTGGTCTCACTGCAGCTGATCATCCCAGACCTGCTCAGTTTTCCTGGCTTCTTAATGAAAGCCAGCTACATGCTTACGTTTACAGCCAGAATGCCCCAGACTGGACTAATGGGCTTCCCCAGAGCTGCCCCGAGCACGTGGCTCTGCCCAGTCTGTGCCAGGGAGGGTGAAGCAGAAAAGGGGCAGTTCCTAACCAGGCAGCCAGAAAATTCGAAAGAATTCAATTCGAAGACCTCTAAAGTGGAGGTGATTAGGGAAGAAGTAGCTTGTTTTCCTGCATGGAACCTCCCCCCAGTTAGTCTGCCACGTTTCTTTTAATGGCTGTCCCCCCACGTGTTTGCCCCTGGGAGGGTCAGGAGTGGGAGGGGAGAGTTTGGGACATCGAAGTTTCACCCCTTCACGAGCCGTGGGATAAGTCGGGTGCTGCCCTTCCTGTAGGAGCCTGTCTTTCCAATGCCTTCAGGGATGGAAAGGTCAATGATTTCAGAAGCTTCAGGAGGGAAATCCCTTGACCTTGCCCTTGCTTTCAGGGCGTGGAAGATGCCTTTTACACACTGGTGAGGGAGATCCGGCAGTACCGCATGAAGAAGCTCAACAGCAGCGAGGACGGGAACCAAGGCTGCATGGGCTTGTCCTGTGCCGTGATGTGAACAGGTGAGTGCCATCCCGGTGTCCCGCTGCTGTCTGCCTCCCACTCAGGGACCGCAGGGCCTTAGGAATGCTGCTTGCCATAGGTGGTTTTTGCCTCCCACTCAGGGACCGCAGGGCCTTAGGAATGCTGCTTGCCACAGGTGGTTTCGTTCCCCCCTCTTGTACAACCTGCTGATTGCCAGGGGTTCGGATCCCGCAGTGATTCAGTGCTCGGAAATAAAAATTCCCCTCTAAGTTGATGACAAAGCTTAAGACAAGGAAACTTCCTTCGCAGCATTTTGGCTGCCGTGTGGGAATGGTGGAGCGAGATGGTCTTTAAGGTCCTTTCCAACCCAAATCATGCCGCGATTCTGTGATTTCCACGGATTTCAGCGGTGTGATTTCCTGTACCATTCCCGCCAGTGTCTCCTTCCACTGGGAGCCCCTTTTGGCTGTTTGGGGCACGTGTGATTTCACCTGAGCAGGAAGGGAGTGTGCACAGGCTCCACAGCTTGTCTCGAGCTCTGCTCCTCTGGGCCGTGCTCAGTTCCAGGATTAACCAAATGAAACGCTGCACGGAATGCAGTTTGAGCTCCCAGGGAGTGAAATCCCTTTCACCAGCTCCCCAAAAGATGTTGCTCACCTGTGAAAACAGGCAGAGCAGTTCAGGACTTGCTCTGCTCCCCTGTGGCAGGGCACATCCATCAGGGCTGCACAGAGCTAAGGAGGGGCTAACTGGAGGTGTCCTTCTGTTTCAGATGCCAAGGAAAAGTGGTTCAGGTGCAGCTGCTGGAGGAGCCTCGATGCTCCTGTGCTGCATCTCCTGCTGATGCCCTGCAGTGTTTTGGTGCCCGAGACAGACTCTTGGCACCAGTTAATTAGCACAAGGTCCTTTTTTCCGTGCTCCATCTGAAGAGAACATCCATGGCATCTACCTCCCTGCTCAGCTCATGGAGCAGCAGCATCTCTGGATGTGCCGGGATTCTTTTCTCACCGCGTCACCCGGGTTTGTCCAAGAAGAAAACCAGTCACAAAAGTGAACTATAGAGACTAAATGCTGTGAAAAAAGATGACACTTTACCTCTAGAGTAAAAGCTAGAAGTGCTGTGTGTCCCCTGTCTGTTGGATTCTGTGCAGTGCTGTCAGAAGAGTGGCACAGAGTAGTGTCACCCGTGGCTGTGCCACCAAGGAGTGCCCCTGCCCCCTGTCAGATGGGTGTCTGCTCTCTGGGCACCTCTACAGCAAAGAGCAACATCTCCCTCCGTTGTGCCAGGAGTGCCACCTGCCTGATCCTCCATTTCTGTAATAAAGAGGAAAACCTTTCCTAATTAAGTGCCTGTTTGCTAAGAAGATTTGAAGTTGCCCCCTCGGGTTGAGGAAAACCCCCAGGACTGGAATTTCTTGGGAGCTCAATTGTCTTAAGCAGGCAAGTGTGGTGGTGGGTGATCCGTGCCCGACAGGACACTGCAGCAGGAATTTCTGGGCTGGAAGGTCCAGCAGACGCCTGTGAGACTCTGGAACAAGGGAGGGGACACACTGCACCTGTGTTTTACTTTCTTTGTGGGTGGAACAGTTTATATTCTGTATTGTTTTCCTGCAGCATTCAGATCTCTTCCTTTTCCGAGCTGGACCAAATCAGTTGGCTGCTCATTTTTAGCATGAGCTGCCAACACTTCCAGGCAGCTTCTCACGAGTTAATCTGGTAACTGGAGGTCAGTTTGGACAGCTGTTCCTCAGCTCTCTCTGTAACTTGCAAATTCTTTTATTTTTAGTTCCTTTCTTCCCACCAGGCTGTAAAGAGTCCCTTCAAAATGTCTCTAGACTGTGAACTGTTGTTGGAGAGTTTCCTTGTCGGGAGGTTTTGGGTTGACTCTGTTTGTCACAGGCTGTGGTTGCTCCATCCCTGGGAATGTCCAAGGCCAGGCAGGAGGGGCTTGGAGCAGCCTGGGCTGGTGGGAGGTGGTGGAATGAGATGGGCTTTAAGGTCCCTTCCCACCCAAAGCAGTCTGGGATTGTGTGACAGAGGGAAGGGCAGTGAGCTGAGACCTGAGCCAGCTTCTGATTGCAGCATCCTTGCAAAATAAGGAAGTGAGTTCAGTGATGACTTCACAGAAGGTGTGGGACAGGCTGGTGGGAATCCTGGGCCTGCTCCAGCAGCTCCAAGGGAAGTGCTCTGAGTCCTTCCCCCGTCACTGGGGTGCACGAGGAGGGGTCACTTCCCAAACCTCCCAGTGCTCCTGGGCATGTTTTGTCCTTGTGCTGCTGAGGCTGGTTCTGTGTGTGGCGAGGCAGCAAAGCTGAATTCCCAGGTTGGGAAGGAGGAGGAAGGAAGGAGCCTGCAGCCAACAGAGGGAGCGTTCGGGCAGTGCCAGACCAGCAGGAGCAGGGACACTGCAGGAGGCTTGACTGCAGTGTGTTGGTGTCAGTGCTACATCTTAATTGGGAGTTCTCCATTTCAAATGGAATTCAGAAATCACTAAAGAGAGAGAGAAGGAATTTTTCCTTTTAGTATCACTTGCTTCACTCCTTACATTTTTAATTCTCTTCTTGGAATGAGGAGGATAAATCTGTATCCCATTTTCTATGATAACCCTTACAGGTGCTTTTTTCAGTTTGTTCTACCTTTCACTGATGTGACACTGACAAGAATTAAACCCACAGTATTTTTACATTTCCCAGCACCACACACACACAGCGTTGGGAGAACTTTGGGTGCCATTGGCTGTGGCTCCAGTTCAGTTTGATGTTGCCCAGAGAAGCTGTGGCTGCCCCATCCCTGGAAGTGTCCAAGGCCAGGCTGGAGCAGCCTGGGCTGGTGGAAGGTGTCCCTGCCCATGGCAGGGGGTGGAACTGGATGAGCTTTAAGGTCCCTTCCAAGCCAAACCGTTCCATGACTGATCTCATGCTGCAGGTCAAACGTGGCACACCTGAAGGCTCTCAGGGCTCAGAGAGTTTTGTCAAGGAAAGTTTTTGGTGAAAGCATTCTCTGGCAGGAGATGGCCGGTTGCTTCCAATGAGATGTGTGACACACTGCTGTCCAGTGCATAAAACTGCCCCTGGGAAATGACAGTTTTGGGACACACAGCTAGTCATGTAGAGGAAGCAGATGGGAAAGGGCAATGTGGAGTTTGCTAGAAGTTTGAAGGGTGAGATCCCATCATGCAGGTCCCGTGTGGGTTTTGGTTATTTGGGAAATGTAGGAATTTGTCCCCTGGCAAGCAGGATTGCTCAGAGCACGGCTGTCTGTGGCCACGGGAAGCCTTTGGTGGGGAGCATTTGATGTTTGAAGGCTGTGTGGTCAGGTATGGGAAATGATTCCTTTTGGGTGGAGGTTCATCTTAACAAGGCTCCACATTGCACTGCGTGTTCTAAAATGTACCAGCTGGAACTCCAAAAGCTGGGAATCCTCAGAAGTTTGTGGGAACTGAGTGGCAAATGCATCTGCCTTCTCTTTGCTGGCCCCTTTCTCCTGGGCTCTGTAAAACCTGGGAAGGGAAGAAGCCCTGGTGGGGATAGATCTGTATTTATGGCATCTTTGGAACCTCTAGAGGGGCTGCATCAGTTTGTAGGATGCTGCAGAGCTCACCCGCACAGGTGATTCAGTGCCAAATCCAGCAAATACTCCAAAGTCAGGCTGTTGCACTAGTCAGGAGTGTGAAGTGAAGGGTTGTATTTGGTTTCCAGCTGTCTGTGGGTTTGGTGTCCAGAGACAACCCTGGGTTTGGTGTCTTTGGAGAACCCTGGGTTGGGTGTCTGTAGAGAGCTCTGGTTTTAGGTGGCAGCTGAGAACTGTGGAAGGACAAAATCCCCCAAGAACTTGTAGGAAAATTATTTAGAAGATAAGCACAGAAGGTTTTGCACAAGACACGTCCCTGGAAAAAAAGGTGGTCTTGTAGATTTAGTAGAAATGTTATTTACAACTAACAGCACAACAGCATCTTAGTGCCAAGCTGACTTCAGTGGGAAGAAAAACAGCTTTGTGGTGAAACATAAAAAAAGGGGTAAAGCTCTTGTTCAAAAATTACAAGTGCCAATAACTGTAATAAATGTCTCTGTGCTGTGGCTGAGAACAGCTCTCAGAGGAGCCAGTGTGTGACCCTGTGGTTGTTCCTCTTTGTGTCCCACTCCCTGGTCTGGTTCAAACAACTGCTCAGATTTAGGTCTTGTCCTCGGTGGGACTTTGGGTGTTAACCAGGATGTTTGAGGTGTCATCGTTTTTAGTACAGCTCGACAGAGAATTGGATTTCAAGCAACCTCAGGCCTGTGGGGGAAGGAGAGCAGTGGAAGATGAACCACCTTCTGACCTGTATGTTCTCCTTCACACCCCAGACCATGAGTATCTGCTTGTGCAGAACCTCCAGGATGGTTGGGAACTGTTGGGATCTGGACCTTTAACCCAAGGGCTAATTTGTTGTTACTTTGTTTATTTGCTTTCAATAATGCATCTCTTTTGGTTTGGATTGAAGTAAATTATTTTGCTTCTTAAATAACTTTTTTTAAGGAATAAACTTTGAATTCTTTGGTTCTTTCTTCTGTCACCTGGGCACGGGACCCACAAGTGGATTACAGGAAGATTATCACAGTGCTCTGCTTTGTCTGGGGGCTGAGATTTACTCCACTTGTCACTCCTGTCACAGGCCATGGCCAGCTGTCCCATGTGTGTGCCCTAGAGCATCAGTTAGCACTGAGAGCTGCCCTAGGCTTGGTCCAGAGTCAGTTTTAATCTGTGCCTCCTGTTCGGTCTCTGCTTCCCTGGGGTCCCTCTTAATATTTTTGCTAAATTTGTCCTTACTGTGTCAAAAAAAAACGGGAGGGAAACTTCCTTCACTTGATATTCCCAGGGTGAAATAAGCCATGAAGTTCTTGCTGTGTCCCAATCATGCTCTCTTGGCAGGCTTTTAACTTGCTTCATTCAGTCTTCTGAAATACTCCCCTCTTGGCTTTCCTCCTGCAGTAAGGCAAGTTGTGTCAGGCTGTACATAAAGAAAGGTGCTTTAAGTGTCTTTCTCCTCAGACATTGTGCCAGGGCTCTGGAATTCGGTGTCCCACCTGGATTTCTGTCCCAGGAATTTAAGAACAGACCCCCAGTGCCAGGGGCACACACTGTGTAGCTGCAGCAGCCACTGCCTCCTCCTAAAGCATTCAGAACATGAGCACAGGGGTCTCTTGGCTTCTTGGGAAGGTTTTGCTCTGCTGGGATTGTTCTCTGTGACAATCTGCCCCTACAAAGCAGTTCCCACCTCAAGGACTGATCCTGGCTGCACCCTGGAATGGAGGCTGATTCCCCCAGCCTGGAGGAAGCTGTGGAGGGGATGAGCAAGAGCAATGTGGGCAGAGAAGAACCTGCTGAGGGTTTTCTCAGGGTTTAGTGAGTTGGTCAAAGGCCCAGCACAGCCAGAGGGCCCTGGTGAGATCCACGTTCCCCTCTCCCTGTCCATACCCTTCTTCAGCTGCCCCTGTGCTATGGATGCTCTGCCAGGAGAGCTAGAGGAAGATCCTGCTAGAAGAAAACCCTAAAATGTCAAATTTCCGGCATGTCCAGCTGTTTTTCCTTTGAGTTAAACCTGGGTGGAGAGAAGGCAGCTCAGAGCTAAAAGTGTGTGGGGGTTAGAGCCACTCTGAAGCCCCTGGGTGAGAATCACTCCCTTTCCAGCTGAAAAAGAGGGGGAAGAGGGTTGTTTGTGCCAGTCCTTGAATTTGCAGAGGCCATGGATCTAACTTTAGCTCAGCATGCCCAGGCTTTACTCATATTTCCACCCAGGAGCCCACCCAAGTTGACCCTGTGATTAAAAAAGCTGAGGGATCAAGAGGAAGATGACCTCTATACCCTAAGGGTTATTTTTGGTGTCAGATGTGAATCCCAAGATCAAGAACCAAATCCAAGAACCCAGAAAGGCTAAGGGTGGGGATAGTCCTTGTGGGAGAGCAAAACAAGCAGGAGCCACTTCTTATGGACCTTGAATGATGTAGTTAAACAACAAGGTGGTGTTGGGGGCTCTCAGACTCGGGGATGGGTAAGAACAAGGAGAATTCAGACACTGAAAACTGCATCAGCATGAGAGGAGAGGAGACCAAAGTGTGAGAGCATCCCAGCTTTGCCCTGTTGCTGCACCTCTGCAGGTTGGAGGGAGGGAAATCAATCCATACTGGGGGGTAAATGGGAAATGGGGATAAAATCCTCCAAACCTGAAGAATTTCTTGTCACCCAGCACGTTTTGAAGTTGTGCCCCTCAAAGAGTGGGCACATCTCTTCCAGAGAGCGTCTGGATGCTTTGGGAATTGTCTCAGCTGGAGATGCTGAGCCAGGTCTCAGCTCACCTGACTTCACTGACCAGTTGTGCCACGAGCTTCCCATGCAACTACGAACAAAATCCATGGCTTGATGTTTCCAGCTCTGTGTCTTATACAAGTAATTGTCACTTACTCCAGCCTTCTCCTGGGACAAGGCCTTCCCATAGCTGCTCCTGCAAAACAGGGCTCAGGAATCCCTTGCATGCAACTGTAATTCCAAACCGTGTTGGCTTTTCCACGTGGTTTTCCTGTTCCCTTCAATGCTGCAGCCCAGATGCTGTGCTTGATTTCTCCTACTTCAGGCAGTTTTTCAACACCACCAAGAACTGAGGGGTAAACAAAGAGGAAAAGACTCTGTTTCACACCAAAACTCTTTTACCCTTCTGGCCTGTTCACCACTTCCCACCAGGAACGTGGGTCAGAAGCTCAGAGTTACTCTGGCAACATACAGGGCATGACAAATTCTGGCCTTTTTCTTCAGCCAGGAGGTGTTTTCCAGCTTCAGGTGAGATCTGAAGTAGGTTTGAGGACACCCTAGAGGAGAGTACAGCCCTCAGTGCCAATATGCTGGAAACAATCTGCTGAAATCAAGCCTAGAGGTACTTCCCAACCTGCCACCTGCTCTGCCAGACCCAAGCCACGTGTGGAGCTTCAGGGAGGAGTTCCTTGACCCACTTCCCTTTTGTTTGTGGGATTCAGATGGGAGAATGTGAGGACATCTGTGTAGCCCCTGTTGCTAAAATCCAGGCTTTGACACAGATCCCTGACTCAGGGAAAATCTCTGAACAGCCCAGGTAAGAGAACACTGTCTGTTCCCATCCACAGCCCCTCTGCCTTGGGAATTTCCTCCAAACCTCTCGTTCAGCACAGAAGGCATCAGGTTTAGTCTCTCTGAAAAGACTGACTTCCACAGCCCACGTTAGAAAGGTGCAGCTGCCATGGGAAGCAGAAATCTGCCCAGGCAGCAGGTGATGCTCCATGAAATGTAAGATGAAAGCCTGACTTAGAGGAAAAAAATCATTAAATTTGAGCCTTGGGTTCACCTGTCTCACTGCGAGTGTTTGTGGCTGCCCTTTAAATAGTCCCTCAGTTGATCTCTACTCTCCTTTTAGAGTGGGAGAGTCTGATTACAGGGAAGGGAAAGCTGTAAAATTAGTGTTGGGCTGTGGTGCAGTCACTCAGCCCCCTGTGCTTGGGGACAGAGGGGTGTTACTGAGGCTCTGCAGGCTTTGCTGCCACGATGTCCCGGGTGAGAATTCCAGGTAGGTCTGAAAGCAAACAGCGAGCCAAGGAGAATCCCAGGGCAGGCTCGGCCCACAGCCTCGGAGATCTGGATGATCCCGGGGGCCTCCCTGGGGCCTTTGGGCACTTTTCTTTCTGCTTGGAGACATTTTTAGGGATAGCGCAGCAAAGAAATACTTTGAAGAAATAGTTTAAATCTTGCTCTGCTTGTACTGAAGAAAAATATTGTTTCTCCTGCAGCGTGATGTAATGACACCACTGAATCCCTGTGGAAGTGGTCAGAGGGATTTCAGGAGCCTCTGGTCAACCTGGTGAAGCTTGGAAGATGTGGGGAGCCGCCTTCCCCAGGGGATGGGGAGCACAAGCTGGGCAGCAGGACTAGGGCCAGCCAGGCTCTGCAGAGCAGTGCAGAGGGACATGTGACAGGTGACTGCAGAGCCCTGAGTGATAGCAGCCCCAAACAGTTCTGATAAGAGCATGTTTGGAATTGTGGGGCTGTGGTGTGACAGACACTGTCCTAGTGGGTGAGCTGGTGTTAAAGCCTGGCCCTGCACCACCCGTGGGAGGCTGTGAACCTTCCTGGGTGTAGTTTTCATCCATGGGAGAGATGAAAGGTCAAAGGCAGCATTTCTGGGAAGCTAGAATGGATACATGGGGTTATAATGTCAGGACAGTGTGTGGCTGGGATTTGGGAAGTCAGTGGTGTCACAGCTGCAGCCTGAACTGCTGGGTCAGATGGAAAGGGCAGGAGCTGCCCCCTCAAAATGTTGCTGTAAGCCCAGCAGTGAGGCTCTGTGGAAGTGCACTGCCTCAGTAGTGTGATCCTGTTAGGGAATAAGCAGAGATGTGACCACAGGGAGATGGAACTTGGCATCTCTGAAATGACCATCCATCCTGATCTCCACAAAGGAGGGCGAGTCATGGGCAAAAAATAGCCAAGCCTGTTGCTCCGAGTCACTGAAATATCTGCTTGGCTTGTCCAGCAGGAGGAGGCTGCCCTGCCCTCCTTCTGTTCCTCCTGCATCCCTGCACCTGGACACAGGTGTAGGCAGAGACCTCCCAGGACAGCCCAGTCTTGCCACGTGACTGGGTACCTGTTGTCAGTGTCTTGTAGTGTTGGCTGAGGTGACCTGGGGTCAAGAAAATTGTCATCTTGGACAGCTGCAGGGAAAACAGAGACTGTGCCAGGCAGAAGCTCTGCCAGAGCCTCGGGCTGGATGGGACCTGCATGGTGTTGGTTGCACATGGAGGCACCACCGAGGCTCTGTCAGGAACAGGCAATGCCCAACTCACATCTTTGTGTTGCTCAAAGGGACAGCTACTGCTGTGTCTTCCTTTTTTAACTGCAGTACCTAAAGGGGCTACAAGAAGGCTGGAGGGACTTTTCACAAGGGCATGGAGTGACAGGACAAGGGGAATGGCTTTAAGTGAAAGGAGGGTAGGTTTAGGTTAAATATATAGAAGAAATTGCTCCCTGTGATCGTGGGCAGGCCCTGGCACAGGTTGCCCAGAGAAACTGTGGCTGCCCCATCCCTGGAAGTGTCCAGGCTGGGCAGGGCTTGGAGCAACCTGAGATAGTGGGAGGTGTCCCTGCCCATGGCATGGGGTGGGATGAGATGAGCTTTAAGGTCCCTTCCAACCCAAACCATCCTGGGTTTCTATGATTCCTTCGTAAGCGGAAGGTTTTGGCTAAACTTGTACTTTACTAATCTCTTTTTAACGACTCACGAGAGGATAAGGCAGAAAGACTCAGACTTTGAAGGGCTGATCACAACAGCTTTGACTTTGTCTCTGTTTTATCTCAAACAGCAGAAGACAAACGTGAGTATTGCTGGGTTGCTCTGTGCTCTGCTGTGTTACAGCCTAGACATGATCACTGGAACCAACAGCAGTTACATGATCATGGAGATTTCTCAGCAACTGGAGAGATGCTGTTTCCTGGCAGTGCCAGCTGTGCCCCTCAGTGTCACACAGAATGGTCCCAGCTTTCTGCTCCTTTGATACAAGATGCCTGGCACTCTTGAGTGCTGATGAGAACCCTCAGGCTGTCCTGCTTTGGTCCTCACGTGCTGACCATCTCCTGTGTGACACTTCCATCCTTCAGCATCAACCCTCGCCGTGCTTTGTGCTGAGCTGCCAACTGCTCTGTTACTGTTCCTGTGCTGCTGTGCAACTGTGTTCTTCTGGGAGATGCTTTATGATGTTTTGTTGGCAGTGGAAGGGCTTTTAGCCTTCTTCCCCTTCCTAAAGCCCCAGCCAACCTCGTGTGAGTGGTGACTCTGGCAGCACGATGCACATGGCGGGTGACCGGGTCCAGCCCATGTTGCAGCTCCCCATTTGGGGCTCTGCAGCTGACTGGGATGGTGGGAACTGAGTGCTTGGGCTGCTGGCGCTGCCCCCTCCATCCATTCCTCTGTCCTCCTCCTCACTGGATGCCTTGTGGAACAAGTGGGTCTTGAGCTTTCTAGAGCTATAAGGGCTCTGCCAGTCTTCTCCTCTGCCCCCCCAGTGCTTGCTCCCATAATTGCCCTTCCCAAGGACTTGCTTCTTCCTGGGCCTTTTTGCTCCACTCTTGCACTGTATTTACCTTACCTGCTGTACTGGGGCTATCAAGGTACGTCTCCAGCCCAGCAGGTGTGGCCCAGCTTCATGGCATATTTGAGAGGCTGCTCAGTATTTTAGGGGGGTTGTGGGGGCCACAAGGAAATGGCAGCTGAGCTGAGTTCCCTGCAAAGGGCACCTGCCTGTTCCAGTGCCTGTGGGAGCCTGAACTCTGCCCTTCTCCTTGCAGAGATGGATGAGTCCATGCGCTCCTTCGCCGAGAAGGTCTTTGCCTCCGAGGTGAAAGATGAGGAGGTCAAGGCAGAAATCTCTCCTTTTGATGTGGAGGAGATCTGTCCCATCTCCCGGCAGGAAATGAAGGTGCACATGATGCTGCAGGAGAGCAGCGTCACAGTGGAGAAGAGGTGAGCAGCAACCAGAGATCTTGGGAAAGGAGGGGAGCATGGCCTGCTCACACCCCTGCCAGAGCAGCGGGGATGTAAACCAAGGCCTGTGGGAACAGCTCATCACACCTGTGGGATAAATCCTTGGTAATGCCAAGGCATCTGTCAGGTATCCAGGGCTTCCTCTCCAACTGTTCTCCAACTGGACAGAAAGACACACCCTTGGCCTGTTCCCTGGGTGTCAGCACAGCAGTGGCCACAGAGCCACTGGAGAGGGAGACTTGGAGACCTTTCTCTGCCAAGATGCACCTTCCAAAGTCCGTGGCCACTTTTTTGTGAGCTGTGGCTACTTTGTGAGCTGTGGCCCCCGCTCTTGGCAGCGTCTGTTCCAGAAAGCACCAGAGAGCTGATCCACGTTGTGCACAGTTAGGACACGGCTGTGGGAAGTGCCCCTGACCCTGCAGCTCTGTGTGCCCACGGAATGGGGCTGTCTGCCTGAGCTTTCCCTCCCTGGCAGGAAGAAGCGCCTGCTCCGCATGAAGACAGTTGCGCTGGCACTGCCCTTGGCTCGGAAGTCTGTAACCAGCCTGTCTGCCATGGATGAGGTCATCTCCACCTCCTCCCAGTACCAGGCTGTGCCTGACTTCCAGAGGGTCCAGATCACTGGGGATTATGCCTCTGGGGTAGGTACTGCCATGGCTGTTCCCTTCCTGAGCTGGCCACCACCTCGTGTCCCTGCCTGTCCCTCAGCACTGCCCGGTGGCACGGGAGTCTGTATCAGGTGCAGTGGGGAGAACCTGCGTCTCCCAGCCCAGTCTGTGCCTCACAAGCATCTGGTGGTGCCCTGCTGCATCCCTGGAGGATCCAGAGTGAATTCCTTAGCAGGAGCCTGTGGGTTGCTCCATGGCTCCCGTGGGATTCTCCAGGGAGGATGTGGCAGGGCAGGCTGTGCTCATTCTGTCACATCCTCTCTGCTTGCACACAACTGTATCTGTCCAGGATCTGTGCATACCCCAGAATGGCTGAGGGAGGTCATCAGGTCCAAGCCCCCCGCACAAGCAGGGTCACCTAGAGCCAGTTGACCAAGACTGTTATCACATCCTGTGCTAATCCCCACTTCTCCTCCTCTTCAGACTCCTATTACATCCGTGGTACTGGGGGATCCAAGCTCAGCTTGGAGCTGCATAGCAGAGGAGCAATTAGGGGAATCTGAAAATCCCTTCCTGAACAGGCGCATTTTCCCCCTGCCATGACCTCGTAGTGTTCTTCCACTCTGCTCCTCTCCTTTGGGCCTCTTCTGACTGCCCAAAACACTTGTCTGCGCAGTAAATCAAATATTGTTGACACACTGGGTCAGTGTATGTTGCTGTTCCTGCTTCAGTTTCAGTCTGGGCTCCAAAAATAGCTTTTAGTGTTTTGCCCAGGCCTGGCTTCCATTTCAGGGCCAACTACTGATTGCAGAGAAGGACCTAAGAGGGGGTAGCATTGGAATTCACTGCTTCTGGCAGCAGGAGCTTCCCTTTGCCATGCCTGGGACTCTGCCTACCATCCCTTCCTTGCCCTACCCAGGCAGAGCAGTGGCAGGGAAGGGATGATGTGATTGTGATTATGATATGATATGATATGATATGATATGATATGATATGATATGATTGATATGATATGCTATGACAGCTGGAGAGGAACCTTTAACAAGAGCATGTAGTGACAAGACAAGGGAGAATGGCTTCAAACTGAGACAGTAGGTCTGGATTAGATATTGGGAAGGAATTCTTCCCTGGGAGGGTTGCCCAGAGAAGCTGTGGCTGCCCCTGGATCCCTGGAAGTGCCCAAGGCCAGGTTGGACAGGGCTTGGAGCAACCTGGGCTAGTGGAAGGTGTCCCTGACCACAGCAAGGGGAAGGAACAAGATGATCTTTAAGGTCCCTTCCCACCCAAACCATTCTATGATCCTGTGATATTTATTCTGCTGTCACCAAAACTGTCCTCTCTCCACCCGGGTGCACCAGGGTGTCTCTTGGGCAGCCGGGTTGCAGTTGTGTGTTTGCCTTCAGCAACAACCCCCTTGCAGGTGACAGTGGAAGATTTTGAAGTTGTCTGCAGAGGGTTGTACCGTGCCCTGTGCATCCGGGAGAAGAACATGCAGCAGTCTTTGCAGAGGTTCCCCAAGACCCCGTCCCAGTACCTGCGTGCCATTGAGGGCGAGGTCTGGAGAGCGAAAGACACTGACCCAGGTACACCCAGGCTCCTGGAGGGGCTTCCTCTCTGGCTTCAGCATGGGGCAGGGAAGGATTGTGGAAGTGCTCCGTGGGGAGTCACTTGCCCAAGTCTCCTCTTTGGTGGCACAGTGGTGGGGTGTCCCTGCCCACCTCCTGGGGTGGGGGAGCATGGCAGGCTTGGGGGTTGTTGGCTGGCAGCCTGTGCCCTGTGGAATTCTCCTTTTGGTGCAGTGTTCACCCCACCAGTGAAGGATGGACAGGATCCCTTTGAGTCCGGGAATCTGCCCGAGGACCTGGGATACCACATCCAGATGAAGGATGGGGTGGTTTACGTCTATGCGGACAAGGCAGCGGCTGAGAGAAATGAGCCAAAGGACCTGCCCTACCCCAGCCTCGAGGACTTTGTGGATGACATGAACTTCCTCTTGGTCCTGATTGCACAGGGACCTGTGTAAGTGCACAACCCAGCAGGTCCTGCCTCAGGGGAGGTCAGGGCAGCCCCCTCCCCTTCCTGGGAGGAGGGAGGAACCCACTGATGACAGACCTGGCTGCCCAAGTGTCCTTAGCCCTGGTCAGCCCTCTTGATTTGTGTCTGAAGCAAAGACAGCATTCAGGGGCTGGAGAGACTGGGCCTGCAGGTACATTCCCACCTGCCCAGCCTTCCTCTGAAGCCCCCCAGGGAAGCAGGGCTGGCCAGCAGGAGCTCCTCCACCTTGGGTGAAAGCTGCTGGGGGCAGAGGAGCCCAGTCACTGTTCTGCCCTTTACCTCCACCAGGAAGACCTACTCTCACCGGCGCCTCAAGTTCCTCTTGTCCAAGTTCCAAGTGCACGAAATGCTAAATGAGATGGAGGAGATGAAGGAGCTGAAGAACAACCCGCACCGGGACTTCTACAACTGCAGGAAGGTAAAGGGCAAGACTTACAGCCCTGGTGACCCTGAAGAGGAGCTGTCTTGGTGCCTTCCCTCCCTGGGAACTGGGTATTAGAGTCCAGGCGTGAGGCATTGGCACTGTTGCCACAAGTGGGAATGTGCTGGCTGGGCTGCTTTTGTCCTAAGGCCTGTTGTGTTCACACCACTGAGCCCTGCTCCCCGCACCACATGCTCCCTCAGGGGTTTGCTGGGGTGGTACCTGAGCATCCCAACTTGGAGACCTGTCCCTCTGGCTTCCCAGGTGGACACGCACATCCACGCTGCAGCCTGCATGAACCAGAAGCACCTCCTGCGTTTCATCAAGAAATCCTACCGCGTGGATGCCGACCGTGTGGTCTACAATGCCAAGGGCAAGCAGCTCACCCTGAAACAGCTTTTTGAGCAGCTCAATCTGCACCCCTACGACCTGACAGTGGATTCCCTGGATGTCCATGCTGTAAGTGGTGGGGCATTTACTGTAAGATCACTCTTGGGCCACTCTCACCTCCCCCACAGGCAAAGTTTTACCCTTCCCCGTGTACCCTCGGCATGCTGTGTGTGTTAATACTTGTGGCAGCGCATTGCAGCTCCCGGTTTTCCCATTTTGGGCGGTTTAGATCAGTCCCTGCTCACTGCCATGCCTGGACCCAGTATGTGGGTGCCCTGTTTGACCCAGATCCTCCCTCTCCCAGGGCCGACAGACATTCCAGCGCTTTGACAAGTTCAACGACAAGTACAACCCCGTGGGGGCCAGCGAGCTGAGGGACCTCTACCTGAAGACAGAGAACGCCATCAACGGCGAGTACTTTGCCACCATCATCAAGGTGAGGGGAGAAGGGAGGGGAGCAAGTGAAGCTTTGGGGCTGCTGTGGGGCCCTGTGCCATGCTCTGCTCTTGTTGGCAGGAGGTTGGCTCCGACCTGGAGGATGCCAAGTACCAGCACACAGAGCCACGACTCTCCATCTATGGGCGGTCAGAGGAGGAGTGGGCCAAGCTGGCCAGGTGGTTCAACACGCACCGGGTCTATTCCCCCAACATGAAGTGGATGATCCAAGTACCCAGGATTTAGTACGTGCTGCGGGTCTGAGGGGACACTGTGCCTTGCAGATACCTCATACCTGAGGGGCTTTTGGGGGCCTGTTGTCCCTCTGGAAGCAGCTAATCCCTGTCTCTGTCCACAGTGATGTGTTCAGGTCTAAGAATTTCCTGCCCAGCTTTGGGAAAATGCTGGAAAATATCTTTGTTCCTGTGTTTGAGGCAACTGTCAATCCTCAAGCCCACAAAGAGCTGAGTGTCTTTCTACGCCACGTGAGTGTCACCTGATGATGTTGTCAGGTGTGGTGAGAACCCACACCCCTGTTTGCGCACAGGGAATGGGGTATTGGCTGACATGGGAAATGCCATCAGTGGGCTTGTGGCCCTACTGTCACATTATTCTGGGAAGGGGGTGTGTGGCCAGAAGTGCAGGGAGGGCTCAGACTCACTGAGCTGACAGCTGTTGGGCTCTGGGAAATTCTCACCTCCTGGAGAAGGTGTGAGCTCTATTTCTAGTCCTTGACAGATCTTGGGGGTTTGTGAGGAGCGAGGTCTGCAGCCTTGCCCGACTCTGCTCTTGGGGGGGACGGGGGTGTGGGTTCTGGTGAGCTGCAGTGGGGCAGGGTGAGCCAGCCCACCTGGGCGTGGTGAGGCGGGAGCCTGGAGATGCAGCGTTTTTGTTACCTTACCAAGCAGATAACTGGCTTCGACAGCGTGGATGATGAATCCAAGCACAGCGGGCACATGTTCTCCACCAAAAGCCCAAAGCCAGAGCAGTGGACTTCTCCGAAGAACCCATCCTACACCTACTACATCTACTACATGTACGCCAACATCCTGGTGCTGAACAACCTGCGCAGGTGAGGCCCAGGATCTGCCACCACGGCGTGGCACGGGGGCTGCCTCGTGAGTCATCTCAGCTCTTTGTTGGTGTGGGAGAAATGGCGCCTCCTTGCTCTGCCCCCAGTGCAGTTTGGAGCTTTATATACCAGAGCAATCCAGAAACACCTCAGTAGGAAGCGTGAACGACTTGGGTGAACACTTAGGGATTGCAGAGATGCATCTATTGCGTGCACAGAGGAAAGAGAATGAGTAATGTGCTTTTAGGTCAAGCTGCATTCATGGGCAGTGGCAGAGCTGCACCTGAAGTCAGGGCCAGCCACCTAACCCTGCTGCTTGCTGTCCTTCCCTGTGCTCAGGCAGCGCGGCATGAACACGTTCCTGTTCCGCCCGCACTGTGGCGAGGCCGGGGCCATCACACACCTGCTTGCAGCCTTCATGACAGCAGATAACATCTCCCACGGCCTCAACCTCAAGAAGGTAAGTGCAGTTAAGTCTCCCCGGTTTCAGCCTCCAGAAGGTAAGTGGGGCAGCCTGCCAGGAGCAGGAGAACGTGCTCACAGCTGCCTCTGTGTACCTGGCAGGTGGTTGTGCCTCTGCCTTACACTGACACAGCCTGGCTTCAGGCAGACGTTACTCCTCTGGGTTTCTGCAGGCGTGTTTGGGGATGTGGCTGAGCAACCTGTTAGATTTTGGGCCTTCAGCCTCACAGACCTGTTCATAGGATGTTTGTTATCACTGGAGCCAGCTGAGTTCTGCCATCAGATAGTTTTGAGCTCCGTGTGGGCTCTGAAGGAGTGATTGCTGGCTTGCCTGTCTCCTTGCACACATGAGCTCTCTGCACTGTATTCCCTGCCTGGGGCCTGGCCTGATCTGAGGAGTGACCCCAGAGAGGTGGGAGGAGCAGCAACTTTATCCCTAACCTGGTTCCTCTGCTCGTCTTTGCAGAGCCCGGTGTTGCAGTATCTGTACTTCCTCGCCCAAATTCCCATTGCCATGTCCCCACTCAGCAACAACAGCCTCTTCCTGGAGTATGCCAAGAACCCACTGCCTGACTTCCACCAGAAAGGGCTCATGGTGTCCCTTTCCACAGATGACCCCATGCAGTTTCACTACACCAAGGTACTGTGTGAACACTGGTGCTGTAGACCATGTGGGCCTCAGTTTTTTTGGGAAGCCAGCAGCACTTCCAGAGGGTTCAGCTGGGCCACCTCTCCCTCTGCCAGGGGAAATTCAGGTTGGATATTACAGATTAGGAAAAATTCCTTCACGGAAGGAGCGGTCAAACATTGGAACCGGTTGCCCAGTGGTGGAGTCCCCACCCCTGGAAACATTCAAAACAAGCAGAGGGCAGCATGTGGTGATATTTAGGGTTAGGGCAAAGGCTGGACTCGACCCTGGAGGTCTTTTCCAAGCCTCCAGTGGTTCAGCGAGCTGTGGGACAGCCCTGGCAGTCCCTGCTGGCCCCTGACCCAGGCTCTGCTGCAGGAGCCCCTCATGGAGGAATACGCCATCGCCGCCCAGGTCTTCAAGCTGAGCACGTGTGACATGTGTGAGATCGCCAGGAACAGCGTCCTGCAGTGTGGCCTGTCCCACGAGGTGGGTGCTGTCCACCAAAGGTGGGGGTTGTGGTTAATGATCATTTATTTCAGAGTTGCACCACCCTGGCTGCTCGCTGGGGTTCCACAAATCCAGCTCGCCAGCTATGGTAACTTTTTATGCATTTCAGCAAAGTTTCAGCAAATTTCAGTGCTCATCGGCTACAAGTTACACAGTTCTCTTATTAATTAGTATTCTATCTTCTACTAGCTAATGATTCTCTCGGTTCTCATGTTAGTTAGTGCCATGCTCAGTCTTCCTCTTCTTTTGGGTTGATGGGCTGTGAGTCAGTGGGCAGGACCTGCCCCTGCTAGAATTATCTCTTACCCAATTCGAGCTATTTCAGCACAGTTGCTGAGCTGGCTTCATTATTAGTTCCTTCCTTACCTTGGGAGGTGTCCCCAATGTCCTTGTGGCCCATAAATTCTGCATTCCCTGCCGTACATCCTTCTCCCCTTGGGTCTCAGATCATTAAGTATNTTAATTAGTATTCTATCTTCTACTAGCTAATGATTCTCTCGGTTCTCATGTTAGTTAGTGCCATGCTCAGTCTTCCTCTTCTTTTGGGTTGATGGGCTGTGAGTCAGTGGGCAGGACCTGCCCCTGCTAGAATTATCTCTTACCCAATTCGAGCTATTTCAGCACAGTTGCTGAGCTGGCTTCATTATTAGTTCCTTCCTTACCTTGGGAGGTGTCCCCAATGTCCTTGTGGCCCATAAATTCTGCATTCCCTGCCGTACATCCTTCTCCCCTTGGGTCTCAGATCATTAAGTATATCCAGCCCTAAACCTTAATAAGGCAAAAACCCAATTTTGCTTTTCTACCACCCAGACAACACTTAAGAGCTTGCTGGCTGCTGTTTTCTCGGATTATAGACCCCTTCTCCTTGATTAGGCCTGAAAGCATGCAAAGATCAAACACCAAAGTACATCCTTCCTTAAAGAAATCTTAAATATTCCCCATTCCGCTGCGATTTCACCCCCTCCATTTTGCAAGCTCGGGGCTTCTCCCCCCGGCCCTTCCGAGCCGAATTCCGAGCCCGGCCCCGCTGTGTTTGCCTCTGGCAGGAGAAAGTGAAATTCCTGGGTGAAAACTACCGGGAAGAGGGGCCCGAAGGCAACGACATCCGCAAGACGAACGTGGCGCAGATCCGCGTGGCCTATCGCTACGAGACCTGGTGCTACGAGCTCAACCTCATCGTGGAGGGGCTGAAGAGCGAATAGGGGGGTGTTTTGTCGGCGGGGCCGGGGCCGTGCGGAGCCCCGAGAGGTCCGGCTTGGCCGCACAGTAAAGCCCGGTCTGTGCAGCGGCTCCGTGCGCTCTGAGGGGACCACAGGGGGCGGGGCCAGCGGCTGAGTGACAGCCGCGACAGCCAATAGGCGACGGCTCCGTGCCGGGCGAGGCGGAGCGTTTCTTGAGTGACATCTCCTCCACCCAATAGGCGCGCCGAGGCGGGGCGGGGCGGGGTTTCCACATGACTGACGTCATCTCCATCCAATGGGGGGCGTCTCCGTGCGCGCCGGGCGCGGGGAGACAGGGCGCGGCGAGAGCGGGGCGTTGCCTCCTAAATGAGTGACAGCCACTCCAGCCAATAGGCGGTGCCTCCTTGCGCCGCGGGGCGGGGCTTCCCCATG
>VWZF01000510.1:131747-156347 GCA_013396755.1 Sclerurus mexicanus | reverse complement strand
GCGGGGCTTCCCCATGAGTGACGGCTGCGGCAGCCAATGGGCGGCGGGGGCGGGCGCGGCGCCGGGAGCGGGCCGAGGCCGCGGTGAGCCGGGCGGCGGGGCCGGGGCTGAGGGAGCCGGGCCGGGCCCCGAGCGGGTTCTGCCCTCCGCGGGTGGGCACGGGGCGAGACGAGCCCGGGGAGCACTAACGGGGTGCTGCGAGGGCAGCCCGAGCTTTGGGGTACCCAAAACTGGGGGGACACCCAAAACTGGGGGGACACCCCGTGGAGCTGCCGGGGCTCGGCCTCGGCCGCCTCAGCCACGCCGTGTATTTAGATTTATTTAAATCACGCGCGGCTGGGCGGTGTTTATTTAGATTTATTTAAATCCTGCACTGCTGGGTGGTGTTTGAGATTATTTAGATTTATTTAAATCACACGCTGCTGGGTGGTGTTTGAGATTATTCAGATTTATTTAAATCACACGCTGCTGGGTGGTGTTTGAGATTATTCAGATTTATTTAAATCCTGCACTCCTGGGTGGTGTTTGAGATTATTCAGATTTATTTAAATCACACACTCCTGGGTGGTGTTTTATTTAGATTTATTTAAATCACGCAGTGCTGGGTGGTGTTTGAGATTATTCAGATTTATTTAAATCCTTCACTCCTGGGTGGTGCTTATTTAGATTTATTTAAATCACGCAGTGCTGGGTGGTGTTTGAGATTATTCAGATTTATTTAAATCCTTCACTCCTGGGTGGTGCTTATTTAGATTTACGTAAATACTGCACTCCTGGGTGGTGTTTATTTAGGTTTATTTGAATCCCACACTCCTGGGTGGCGTTTGAGGTGGCCCTGGGTGTCTGTGCCGTGTCCCTTTGAGGTGCCCAGAGCATCCCGGGCACCGGGTGTGGGCTGGCACGCTGGACCAGTGTCCCCGTGCCTTTTCCCAGTTTGCTGTAGCCTCTGCTCCAGTCTCAGAGGGCACCTGGCTGGCGTGGCTGTGACACAGCCCAGGCAGTGGTGGCAGCAGCTCTTTGGCAGCTTGGGATTTGCATCAGCAAGTGATGGAAGAGAAGCAGAAGAGCAGCTGGAGGATACCTGGAGATGTGTGTTTGGGCAGTGCTCTCTGCTCCCACCTGCGTTGCTGCTCGGTAAAATCCCTCTCTCAGCCTTGCAGAGTGGATGTGACTCAGCCCCTGCAGCCTTACCTGGATGGGGGCTCAGAGGTTTTATGGTGTTACCTGGCTCTGCACCCTCTGAACCTGCTGGTGCCGCTGAGGCTTTCCCAAAGGAATTGGGGGGGGGTTGCTGTGGCCCCACAACAGCCTGTCTGGGTGGCCCCTGTAGATCCACAGGGGCTTTATGGTGATGTCAGCCCTGTGGCAAGCTGCAGTGGCTCCAGGATAAATTGTGTTTGCTCTTTAGCTCTGTGCCCACCTGGGCTCTTAGTCCTGGGCTGGGAGCCAGCCCGTGTGTAGGCACTGAGTCAACTGCTGTTGTCAAATTGCTGCCCTGGGCATTCAGATACTCTGAGTCAGGTTCAAACCCCACAGATTTAAAAATAGTACACTGTGGGCTCTGTCCATGTGCCCTCTGGTATAAAAGCCTTCAGGGCTTACATGTTTAAAGAGTTCTGGTTTTGGTTTGGTTTAGTTTTAGCACGGGTAGAAACTTACTTTCAGGTGGTTGGATTTCATCCCTTTAGAAAAAGGCTGGAAGTTGAAAGGTCCAGGTGTGTCTTTCCCATCAGTACAAATGGCAGAGGTCAGATTTAACCTCCTTTTGCCATGTAATTGGGATGACCATCACGCTTTCTGTGTCCAGGGGCTGTGCTCTCCCTGGCCATGGATCTAATGAGGCAGAACTGCCCCTCGGGGGAGATGCAGCGGCACAGAACGAGTTAATACCTTGTGGTTAGAGTAGCTTTGTGTCGAGATGGAAATGACTAAGCACACTGCATTCCTGAAGTGTTACTTCTTTTGATATAAAATCTGCTTGTTTGGTACTGCCCGTGTCTGTCAGGCATGAGCATGGCAGAGCTGGGCAGAGGAGCTTTGTGTCTGTGCTGGAACTGAACCCAATGGGAGCAACTGGGAGCTCTGGAAGGGGTCCCTGCCGTGCTGGCTGTGCCCTCATCCCTCCAGGAATGAGCTGGCAGCTTTCTTAGACTGCAGAAGACCAGAAACTCTTTCACTTGGCTACCAACACGGGAGGCTTGGTGACAAGGACGTCTCTTGGGTGGTTTAGGACTCATAAAAGGGAATTGCCTCAGAGCTGCAGGGACTTGCCGAGTCGGTGATTTGTGTGCTCCTGTGCCGTTTGTGGAGCAGGACAAGGTAAGGAGCTGTGCCAGAGCCTTTGCTCAGCTGCTGCTGTGGGCAGAGGGGCTGGGGGGGTCCAGCAGCACCTGCACTGGGTGGGCTTGGCCTCAGCACTGGGCAGGATTTTACTCTTGAGGCAGCTTTCTCTCCCTGAGAATGTGGTTTCAGGAAATGGAATCGTCCTGGGACTTTGCACGGAAAATGTGTATTGTGCTCTCTGGCATTCAGAGCTGGAAAAAGAGTCAGGGCTACCTGTCATGTGCTGAGAACGTGCCTCATTCTTCTGCTTTGGCTAAAGATTTGAAAGCTGTCCTCACACAGCTCGGATCAGAGAGGGAATCTTTCAGGAGAGACACGTGTTACTTTGTCTAGAAATGACATAATTTTTCCCCAAACTACTGCTTTTGGTGAAATAATTCGGGAATCTTGACTACACCAATGCAGTAAGCACGATAAATTTGGCTTCTCTGGAAATACTGGGAAGCACACGGGTGCCAAAAGGAGTTTGGCAGGAGAGCTCTGCAGAGGGGCAGTCACAAGTCTGGTTGGTTTGTGATGGGAGTGATGTGAGTGCTGCCTGCCTGACCCAGGTGGTCTCTGCCAGCTCTGTGTCCCTGAGCTGTGTTTAACCCATCCTGGACTCTGGCTGGGGGTTGCTTTTCTTGGATCACATCCCCCCCAGTGTGCTCTTTCTTCACCAAATACCAGTCTCTAACCCTGGCCCGGGCTCACAGGAGATCAAATGCCTGGTTTTTGATAGCAGCCACTGCCTTGCAAGCCTGGGCAGGTGAAGAGCTGCATTCCTCTCCTCCTCGGAGGGTTATTTTGGAAGAGACAGTTCAGGGCTGTGTCTGGGAGAGCACTGAGAGGGGAAAAGCTCTAAGTGTGTGCTCTGCTGTCTGTGTTTAACATGAGCCAGGAGCTGTGTGTGTCTGGTTGTGTCTGGTCATCCTGAGATCAGTGATGTGCCTTGGAAAGACCTTTGATTGCACTCAAAACTTTATGGCTTCTCAGTTGAGTGAAGCTTATTACTTCACCTCATGAGTAATAGTCCTTCTCCAGCCCGTGTTTGGAGCTTCACTGGCTGGAGAAGTAACACTGTGTGGTAGGTTTATCCTGAAGGAGCAACCTGGTGTGGTGGAAGGTGTCCTTGCCCATGGCAGGGGGGTGGAACGAGATGAGGTTGTGCCTCTTTGTAGAAGAAGTGGGAGAGGGCAGGAGCATCAGGCTGACTTGGGCCATGGCTCGATGTGAGGAAGCAGAAATGTCTGTCTGTATGAGGAAGCTGCAGCACAGGCAGTTTTGGTTGCACCCTCACCAATGTGAGTCATGGCAGGAAGGGCATGGGACGGGCTGGCAGCGCTGGGCACAGCAAGGACGGACCCAGCTGGAAGGCTGTGCAGGGCTACTCAGCCTGCTCTGAGCAGTGATTTGTCCTCATGGATGTTGGATATCAAGAAAAAGGTTTTCATCCAGAGGGTTATCAGGTACTGAACAGGCTGCCCAGGGCTGGGTAAGACTGCCAGAGCTGGGCAACACTCTGAGGCACATGGTGGGATTATGGGGTGTCCTGTGCAGGGCCAGGAGCTGGACTCCATGATCCTGAGGGGTCCCTTTCAGCTCAGCATATTATGTGATTCCATGCAGATGTTTTGCCAGGCTGCTCCCAATGCTGCTGACAGCTGGAGGAATTCCCTTTCAACATTCCCTTGGGAAGCGAGGGAGCTGTTGGTGCCATGTGAGGGCTTGCTGTGGGCACAGAGCTTCCCATGCTCCTTGAAAACACTGGCCTGGAAGTGCTTCGTCCTGTGCATAAACCCCATTGCTCTACACTGTAGGGTCCTTCAGGGCCTCTCTCTGGGCCAGTTCTGCATCCAGCAATCCCGTGTTTGAAGACCTGGCAGGCAGTCAAGCAGCCTGGTGTGAAGCTGGGCTCTTTCACCTCCTCCTCCCCTGGCTGACCCCACAGAGCCTTTCCTTCTTTGCCAGCCTGTGCCTCAGGTCCTGGGGAGCATCCTGGAGCTGCAGAGTAATTGTAGTGGCACAGGAAGAGGGAGAGCTGCTTTCCTGTCTGCTAATCAGGGCTGTGCAGGCAGCGGGGAAGGAAGGATGGTCTGCTGTGGCTCAGGATGTTTTGGCAGCAATGCCTATTTTTAGGAGAGGGCAGGGGCCCCTCGCTGCCCTGGGGGAACTGGGTCTCACAGTGGCCTGGCTACGGAAGCGTTGAGGACAGGCTGGAATGCTGATGATGGAGCAAATATCCCCAGACTGTCCAGGTTTATCCCATTCACTGCTGAGTGGGAGAGTTCCTGGCAGCTGTCTGGGACAGTGTGGTGTCAATGCCAGACCACAGGAACCCATGCTGTGGGAGCTGCTCTGGAGGTGGTGAAAGTGCAGCAGAGAGCCAAGCCTTGGTGCCAGGTGTGCCCAAACCATCCCCTGCTCTGGGATGTCCTTCAGCAGTGAGCTTTCTCACTAGTGATACCAAGCAGATGTACCAAGGCTGGTGCTTTGCTTTTAATCATACCAAAAATGCCTCTGCCAAGCAGATCAGGAATGGCAGGGGCAGCACTGGAGCCCTGGAATTCAGGGTGTGGTGCCAGCAGAGGGAAGGATGCGGGTCTGTGCTCTGGTGGGGTCTCCCCACACCCAGCCTGGTGCGTGGGGCACGAACCCTTGTCAGGCAGGTTTAAGGTCCTCTGTGTCCCAGCCTGGTTTGCTGCCCGTCCTTGGCTCTGGTGAGTCAGTGCAGGCTGGGTGTTGTCACAGCAGCTTTGGAGGACACGTGTGTGGCAGTGGCAGCTGGCTGGGTCTGCCAGGTGGAGCCTGAGCACAGGCTTGGTGTGACTTTGGCCCCTGTTCCCACCTGGAGCGGGTCTGGATTGCTTTCTGCAGAGATGCTCGTGTGTGGAATGGGGACTGCCTGCTGTTGGTTCTGCCTGTTGTCTCCTAATACAAATGGAGAACATCAAACAGGCCTGGAGGGTTGGAACTTCTGAGATGGGACAATTGCCCAGAGAAAGGGAGAAGCAGAGCTTGTTACAGCCCATGGGCTGCTGTCTTCTGTCCTGGACGAGTTTTAAACCAGGCTGGCATATCTGAGAACTTCGGGGATGCTTTGTGAGCTCCAGGCAGAGCCAAAGGGCTCTGAGGCTGAGGGTTCCACACATGAAATGTCTGTACTGAGGCCATACTGGACCTGCAGGTGCTGGGCCTGAACAGCCACGCCAGCTTCACCTTGCTGGAATATCTAGAGGACATTTGCTGTATCTTTTGGATTAGACACTGGGAGAGTTTCAACCAGCACAGCTCCTGTTTGTGCAGGCTCTGCTCGGGTAGAAGAAGCCAGAATATTTCTTTAGCATTTCTTCTCCTCTGCTGATCTTAACTGAGGGTGATTTTTCTCTTGAGCATGAGAATTCAACCAGTTTCTTCTGCTTGTTAAACCTTCCCTGGCTGCAATCCACAGGCTGGGCACCACTGCCTTCCCATCTCTCTGATGGCAAATTTAGGTCAGGTGTTGACAAACAGAACATCAGACAGGTTTTTACTTGTGTCCTGCAGCAGGAGAGGAGTTCTGGGAGGAGGATACACTCCTCCAGGGTCGGGCTCTTCTCTAGCCATCCCAGCTGTTCTCCTCCTGTGGGAAGCAGCAGTGTCCTGCTGCTGCCACCTCTCTGGAGGAGCAGACGTGGTTCCCTTTCTATGGAGGTGGTGTCCTGTATCCTGCTGTGTCCCTGCTGCCTGGAGAGCTCACAGTGCAGCAGGGCTTGGGCTCTGAGCAGTGCAGAGCATCAGGAGGAGCTGATGGGGCTGGCTCAGGTCCACGCTGCTGTGTTCCTCAACCATGAAATAATTTCCTTGAGTTTGGACCCTTGGGATCCCTGACTTGTGTTTTGTTCCTGTTGTGCTGTTTTGTTTGTTGTTTTTAGCCGGTGAGAGGCCTCAACTTCCTTTCATCAACCCTCCCAACTGCGTGCTGCACAAACAGGCTTTGTGGGGAGCGCGCCCTGGAAGCCTGAACATGTGATTCGGGCTGGAATGTTCTCCACCACTTGCCAGGGAGCAGCTGGAAGTTCTGGAGGTCTCTGCTGGAGCTCAGCTGAGCTCTTGTCCCCTTTTTTTTGTCCCCAGGTCGTGCGAGGAGGCGGCGCCGACACCTCTGGGTGCTGTGGATCTCGTGCCAGCTGGATGCGTGCGGGCCACGGGGGCACCTGGCCCGGGCTGGGCATGGCGTGTTGGTGAGCACGGTGGCACCTGCCATGCACCCAGCGGGCTCTGGGGACAGCAGCTTCTCCCGCTCGGCCCTGCAGACCCTCTCCCGCAGCCACTGCCGCAACATCAAGCAGAAGATCTCCCAGTGGGAGGGCAGGACACGGGGGTGCCCCGGCAAGGAGAGGCAGCAGCCGAGGGACTTTGGGGTGAGGTATGATGCCAGCTGCGGTGCTGCACCCAACGTGAGGCCAGAGCGCCCCGAGAAGGGCAGGAGGGCCGGGTCCAAGGATCCAAAGAGCCTGGGGTTGGACTTCAGGGAAGATGCATGGAGCTGCTTGCACACTGGTGACTGTGGTGGCCCAGCTCCCCAAGCCAAGGGGAAAGGGCAGGGGCAAACGGGCTTGCTGGACCCAGGGGTGACACTGCCCCCAGGGAACTTCTATACCTCACAGGCTCTGTGGAGGAGAGCAGATCCCCTTCTGCCTGGCAAAGCCCCTGCTGTTCCCTTGGACCTTCCGAAGGAGCGAGGGAGCTCTGGCTCCACGCAAAGAGAACTGAAAATCAAAGGAGTGGACTCTCTCTGCAGGGCAGAGAGGAGCTTGGGAAACATTTACTCTGAGGTTGAGGGCCAAGAGGAGGAGCCAGTTCCTGTCCCACCACCCAAACCCCGCAGGACTTTCCGCTACCTGGAAGAAAAGGGTGCTGGGAGTTGCAGAGATGCCAGTGCTGCCAGGGAAGTTCCCCTGCAAAAGCAGTGTGGAAGGAACCTGCTGTCATCCTCCAACAATCCTGAGAAGAAAATAGACAGCAGGAGGATCAGAGGGAGAGCCCAGAGGTACATAAATCCCCTCTCCTATCTGAAACATATTTCCTTCCATCAGTTTCTGCATAGGCTTTAAGCATCTTGCTTGCCATGATACCCTTGTGGAGCTGCTGCTACTGATGATGCCTCTGCTGAGGGGGAGAGGATATTCCTGGATGAAAGTATCCCATTTCCAGCACTTTGTGTGCACTGCTTTTGCTGCTGATAATCTTGCAAAGAAGGCTGCAGGCTCCAAACAGGGTGTCAGCCCCACACCTTGTGGAGTGATAACAGGCTGGCCCCAGGGAGAGACCTGCCTGCTCCCTGCCTGCTGCTTTGCCCTGAGCCTGCCCTCAGCTGCCATTTGTGTATTGCAGAGTCGCTTTCTCTTGGGGCACTGTGGCTGTGGAGTGTTTGGCTTTCCTGGCAGTGAAGGATCCTCTTGTTGCTTAAAGCTGAAGTTTGGGTGACCCCTGTTGCGATAGGTTTGGCTGGTTTTCCCTCTATTCCATGTGTAAAACAACATCTGAGGTAGGTTGATGCAAGTTCTGCTTCCAGAACTGGGGCAGCTGTGTGCACGTTGTCAGCAGAGATGTGGCTTGAGGTCCTGAAACCTTTCACTGTGGCAGAGTGTGCAGCAGCACCCCAAATTTTGTGACGATGGGCTAACTCCCTGCCAGCTCCTCCGTGACCTCTGTGCCATGATTTTGGAATGCTATGAAAATGCCAACTCACAAATGCATGAGTAGGAGAGGGCCAGTGGAAAGCAGTGCCCTGACTCTGAGTGCTGCTGTTTGTCTGCAAAACATGTTTTGGGTTCTTGCCTCTGACAGGATGGGACTCGCCTGGAGTGTGTTTGGCCATAGAGCCTCCAGCTGCATTTTTAACTTAAAAAAATCCCCCAGAGTAAGTGAGTAGGACTCACTTGGTGTGCTGGTTTTGGCTGGGATTGAGTTCATTTTCTTCATGGCAGCTTGTGTGGTGCTGTGTTTTGGGTTTGTGATGAAAATACTGATAACACAGCAGTGTGTCAGTCGCTGCTGAGCTGTGCTTACCCAGAGCTGGGAGGGGACATAGAGGGGACAGCTGACCCCAGGTGACCCAAGGGATATTCCAGACCGTGTGATGTGCTCAGCATAAAAACCGGGGGAAGAAGGAGGAAAGGAGGAGACATTTGGAGTGGTGGTGTCTGTCACTGCTGCACACGATGGAGCCTCGCTCTCCTGGAGCTGTTGAACACCTGCCTGCCTTGGAAAATAGGGAATGAATCCCTGGTTTTGCTTTGCTTGCCTGTGCAGCTTTTGCTTTACATTTTAAACTGTCTTTGCCTTGACCCGTGCATGTGATTTCTCACTTTTACCCCGATTCTCTCTCCTATCCCACGGAGTGGCTGCGTGGGGCTGAGGGGTTGAACCCCAACCCCTGGAAATCAGGGTCCAGAGTGGGACATCCACGTGCTGGATGGCCCCAGGGAGCACCATCCCGTGTGTGGACTGTGGATGGGAGGCAGCAGCTCACTGGCACAGGCAGGTGCCTTTAGAAGGAGTTACACTGGTTTTCCTCTAGGAAATCTTTTGAGTTTGAGGACATCCAGGGCTTTCGCAACCGGAGGGCAGCCACCAGCTCGCCCAGACTTCGGGAGGAGACAAATGGCACTGCAGGATCCAGGCTGGTCTACACACAGTCAGAAGACAACATCTACGAGGACATTATCTGTATGTGCCCGTGCTTCTGGGGGATGCCCTCACTTGGTTTAAGGGTTGCAGTGCTGCTGGGGTGGGAGGAGTGAAGACGAGGATGCATCGAGGCCCTTTCCAGCTCTGTGGCTTTTGAAGTTCTTCCCCCTCTGGGGTCATTTGTCGGTGTTAGTAACTACCTGCACGTGAACAGCCTGATCTCAGATGTCCTGGAAGGTCTCTGGGCTTGGCCTGTGCTAAACTGGTGTCTTTATTAGCTCCTTGGATGCTTTGCTCGAGTTGCTGCTCAGAGATCAGAGTGAACACTGCCAGATGAGCTGCTTTGCAATAGAGCTGCTTTCTCTGCAGGGGTGCAAGTGCTTTGTTTTGCTGAGGCCAGTTTGCCACGGTGATGGCAGTGGGTTAGAAGGATCTTGGAGTGGTGGGAACCCATCTCAAAACGGGTCTCTCAGACCCTGTTAAAGCTTGGCACATAACTTCACACTCTCCCCGCTAATATTCCTTGCAGGAACACATGGCTTTATCTCCTTTCGTAAATCCCCCATCCACTGCTTTTTCCAGGTCCTGCAAAAGAGAACCCTTATGAAGATATTGGAGCACTGCCCTTGCCCCTGTGGAAGGTCCCATCTGTCTGGAAGCTGCCCCCTCCCCGGAGCATCAGCAGGGCTCCCAAGGTAGGGGGGGGGGTGTTAAACTGTCAGGTGTTCCAGGGTCATCCTCACAAGGGCCCTACTTTGTGCTCAGCCACAGCCCCACATTCCCCACTGCAAGTCACTGATTTTCCTTATTTTTTATTGTCTGTTATGAATGTAAAGTATGTATCATATGAATAATGAACAACCGTGGCCAGGGCAGTTGAGGGGCGAAAGAACAGGGAGAAGAGAGTGTTGATGAGATGCTTGAGTGGGTGGGGTGGGCTGGAGAGCTTGGTAGGGCAGATTTACCATCTGTAATCTGCCTCCTTTGCCTCTGAGCTTGGGCCAAAGCTTGCTCTGATGCTTAACCATCTCTTCTGACTCTGTTTTCCAGCCTCCCCCCAAACCTCCCTTCCTCAGTCGCAAGACACTTGACCTGAAGCCCTCCCAGACAAATTTCCAAGGGAAGGTGGTGAAGGACACCTCTCTGCCTGTCACCCTGTCTGAGTGGAAGCTGTTCCGGGCAGTGGAGGCTGCCAGCAGGAGGAAGAACCTGCCCTGGGTGAGACTGAAGTGTGAAATGTCACTTCTTGCATGGCAGTTCAAACTCTGACTGCTTTGTAAGGGCTTGGAGAGTGGTCACGGGACTGTGTGTGTGGACACAGGACCTGCTCAAACCACTCCCTCTCCAAGGAGCAGGGCAGGTGTTTTTGGGGACCAGAGGGCCAGTTCTAGCTGGGACGGGGGGGATTCGATGGCCAAGAGTACTTGGTGGAAAGTCCTGGAAATCAAGGCTGTGTGTGAATGCAAGCTCTTCCTCCTGCTTTGTTATTTAACCCTTATTCCCAGTGTTTGCATGGAGTGTAATGGTGCTGGTTTTGTGCTCCTTGAGCCAAAGGGACAGCTCTGTACCACTGTGTGTACGTGTCCCCAGCTCCCAGGGACTTCTCAGACTCATCCTGAAGTTCTCACTGCAGCTCCTGAGTTGTTGGATGGCTCTGGGCAGGTTGGCTTGGAGTTCTTGGCTTGGCATCAGGAACAGCTGTTTCATAGTCTAAAGGTGAAGAGCAGCTCTTGGGGATCAGTGCATTTCACAAAGCCTTCATGCAGTTGTCCCCTCTGGCCTGTCCCTCCTGTGTGGCTGCAAAGGCCAGAAGGCTGAGAAAGGCTTTTAAAGGACTCTTGTAGTTCTCATTTGATGCCTTGGGAATCTTTCTAGATCCTTGGATTGGTTACCAGCTCATGTCCCTTGATGATAAAATGCAGCATGTGCTGTAGAAGAACTGCAGCTGCCACTGTGGTGGCACTTTGTGCATGGGACTCAAATCCCAGCTGGCAAGGATTTAATTTTGCCATGGTAAAATCATTTCACTTCTGCAGGGCTTTATCTCTTGTGAAAATCACATGCATTTGCTCGGATTGCACAAGACTCTGAGGTAGAGTTGGACTTTTCAAACCTTTTGAAGTGTTTTAGAGTATCAGGTAACTTCTGTCTGTGCTTTTAAGCAAACTGTAGGTCTGGAAAATCAGGAAGGAGATGGCAAAATTATTAAAATGCTGTGATGGAGAGTATCTTTCATTTGGAGAAGGAAAAGAAAACATTCTCCAAAAGCAAACCTATTCCAAAAATCTGGGAACAATTCACATGCAGGAAGAGCACTTGACTCCCTGTTCATGAGGAATTGAGCCAAGATTGCTTGAGAGATTATAAAAAAGACTGGAGTTTAAAAAGGAAAAAACTTACTTTTTGATGAAGAAACACATGGCTGCCCTCAACACACCCAGGATCTTGTCCTGGTGACTCAGCTGCACAAAAATCAGAACAGAAGTGAAGATCCTCCTCTAGGTAGGGCTGGATGAAAGGGGAAAGAAGGCAGATTTGGCAGGAGAAGCACTGCTTTCTGCTGTTGGCTGTTTGTTCCTTGCAGCCTCCTCATGCTAGGAGAACTGGCTGAGGCAAAAACGGGGAGAAATCCACTGGAAAAGGAGAGCCTAAGCCTAGTTTGCTGAGCTGGGAATAAAGGCTTGAGCTGACAAACAGGTTCTCTTGAATATCTTCCTTTTTATGCAGTATTTGTGGTGACAAATGGCTGGGCCCCACCCTCCTGCATTCAGTTTAATGAATTGTTAACTTGAGGCAAGAATGAACTTGACCTTCTTCCTGCATTTAGTGAAAACCTTCTTCAGGTGAAGGGAAAGCCGCCTGTGATGTTTGGAGTGGCTAAATGCTGACCCTTCTTTCATGGCTGTGGCTGAGCCTGCTTTTTTTCTGCTTTTTCCCAACTTTTTTCTTCCAGGGGCTCAGATCTGTGGTGTCCCTGCAGCACAGACCCATTATCATGTCCCACTCTCTGTCTTCACCTGTGCAAAAATCACAGAACCCCAGGGTGGTTTGGGGGAAAAGGATCCAAAAGCTCATCTCATTCCACCCCCTGCCATGGGCAGGGACACCTCCCACTAGCCCAGGTTGCTTCAAATTCAGAATCCTTTCATTTTACCAAGGTGTGTGTTTGGAGCAGCCTTGTTCTGTGCCTGACCTGTGCTTTGGGAAACTTCCTCGAGCTGATGTCAAACTACAGCAGGAAACTTAAAAAACAACCCCAAAACCAGGCTCCAAGATACAGTGAGAGAGCCCTGCTCTTTCTGGGCGTGGAAAGAATTGGGATGCTGGAGAGCATGTGGAATTCTGAGTCCTCTCTGGTGGAGGGTTTGTAAGATGCTCTTGCAAGTGCCTCTGCAGTTGGGTTTTAGTAGAAGTTGGAGATCTGATGCCAGCCCGTTTGTCACTTCTGTCTGTTTGGGAAGGCAAGTATGACAGTTTCCAGGGTGTTGCACAGTTTGGGTCAGCTTTGAGTTGTGCCAGCAGCAGAAATGTGTGCTCATGCAGGATCCAGTGAGCTGGGCTAGAAGTGCTCCAGCCTCGGGGCCAGGGTTCCTGGCAGGATTTGGGCAGCTCTTCCCAAGTGCTGTGGTGCTGGATGATGCCATCCTGTTGGCACCCAGGCCCTTTTCTGGAGCCCCACATTAACCTCTGCTTCTGTTTTGGATTTCAGCTGGTCCTGAAAATCCAGGAGATCTTTGATTCCAAGCGTGGAAAGAAGAAGGTGAAGCTGCTCAGTCCTGCTGGGAGAGAAGCACCTCCAGTGAAAGGTACCAAGGTCTCCAGCACCACTCTCTGTGCTGGAAACCTCTGGAGTGGCACAATTCCTGTGCCCCCTGGCCTGGCAACACCACCTCATGCTGGGCTGACACAGCAGTGCCAGGACCCTTGCAGCTGGAATTGAGCTTTCAGCATAGCTGGGCTTGGCAACACTTGCCTAACACAAGTTTGACACTGTCACAAGTGGAAGATTCTGAGCCCAAAGAGGTGAGCTACTGGATAAAAGTGCTTTTCCAAAAAGCCACTAACCTAAAGCCAAGAATTCCTCAGACAGCCACTTGGCACAAGAACTGCTCCACTCATCTCCTGTGTGCCTCCGAAGTTATATTCTGTCTTGTAGCCATAGCATGGCCTTTATTTGTAGTATATTCTGCAAAGTTTTATGGCAGCATCAAATAACCCCATGGTTTCTGCTCTTTGCCTGAGTTCAGGTGCCCTCCAGGCCATTTACTGACAGCAGTGACTCGACAGCAGCTCTGCTCTTTGAGGTTTACTCTTGTCCCACATTTGGCAGCACCAGCTGCCCTTTGCTGGTGCTCTGGGCGGACTTGGTGGGCAGCCCTGAGGGATGTTGATGTGATGAGTCTCTTTCCCAACTCTGGGTGTTGCCCATCTTCCTTCTGCATGGCTAATAAGTGAAAACTCCGTGTGTTTCAGGTGAAACCAGCGGGAATGAAAGCGATACGGAAAATCAGCCAAAAAGTGAGTGAATCACAGGGGCTGGCCCTGCTCCCTTGGCTCAGGCACTCCTGGGATGAGCACACTGGGTAGTGGTGGCTTCTGCTGAGACACAGAAAGGGGATCTCTCAGAGGCTGCATGGCCAAGGCAAACCTACCTTTATTTCTGCCGCTTCTCCTGAGCCCCTGAGGTTTAATGCCATTAATCTGCCCATCGCCAGAGGCAGATTCATTTCTGGGTTGGTAGAGTCACACTTAACTAAAATATTAATAATACTTTTCTGCCAACACTTGAGGTTATTTTCCTCCCTCATTCCTTCCCGTGGTTCTGTTTTATATAATGCTGGGAAATGCTCTTTCCTCTGGGGAGAAATCACTTGGGTATTTGTTTGGTTCCACAGTCCTGAGTTTGATCACAGAGCCAAATTACAGACTTCAGACTCCTTGGTTTTAGCTGGCACAGGTTGGGCAGAGAAGCTGTGGCTGCTCCAGCCCTGGAAGTGCCCAAGGCCAGGTTGGAGCAACCTGGGCTAGTGGGAGGTGTCCCTGCCCATGGCACAGGGTGGAGTGAGATGATCTTTAAGGTCCCTTCCAACCCCAGCCATTCTGTGATTCTGTAAATCAGTTTAGGTGTTTCATTTACTTGGAGGGAAACACACAAAAGGCCTTAACTTGGAATGAATAGTGAAGTTCCACTTTTTTATGTTGAGTAATGGAGAGTGAAGAATCTCTGCAGAAACACAGGGATTGAGTCACTGCTTTCAGAGCTGTTTGAAAGTGTGTAGAATGTGTCACAGTGCCTGGGCCACAGGAATTCCTGACGTCAGAGTGCTGTGCCTGTGCTTGTGTGTGCTGTCTGTCAGGACATCCCAGCCTGGAGGTTTCTTGGCCAGGAAAGTGGCTCTCCCTCTCCTGAGGTGCCAGTGCTGCTTCAGTCACTGCCTGTCACTCCAAGGTGCGTGGAAAGAACAGCAGGGCAGCAGGATGTGCTGGATATTGGTGAGGAGGCACTTGCAGAGCTGCTGCAAGGCCAGTGCTCCCTGTCTCACTCACGGAATTAAGGCTGGAAAACACCTCTAAGGTTATCAATCCAGCACCACCCCTAAACCATGTCCTCAATGCCACATCCACCCGTTTTTGGAACACCTCCAGGGATGGTGATTCCATGGGCAGCCCCTTCCAATGCTTCACAACCCATCCTGTGATGAAATTTTTCCTCTCGTCCTGTCACTTGTCACCTGGGAGAGGAGAAGCTGACTTAGGTGTCCCATATCCCACAGAGGGATGTCAGGCAAATTCACCCCTCTCTTTTCCCCCTCTAAAGGCAATGACAGATCTTCCTGTGTGACCTTCAGGTGTGTGGCAGTGACAGCCACAGGCTGGTTTGGGATTTATTCCTCTCTCCAGGTCACCACAGGTGCCCAGGGCAGGTTCAGGGAGCCTCCAAGAGGAACCCACACTACCAGACCTTGGAGAGGGATCTCATAGAGCTCCAGGAACAGCGGCTCTTCGAGCTGTTTGTGGTGGTGTCCCTGCACAAGAAGACATCTGAGGTGACCTACACACCACAGATCATCCAGCAGTTTCCCAGCAAGGTAGGAGCTGCATGGAAACCTGCCCTCAAAACACACCCTTCCCAAACTCCTCTGAGCAGGATACAGAGTGGAACATGGAACACCTTGCTCTGTTACAGACCTGGGTTGGTTGTGGAATATATTTCTTAATGATGAGTTTATTGTCCTTTTTGGAACTAGAAAGGCTCCTACTTAATTAAAATTCCCTAGAAATATAAATCCACATAGGATTGTGATACCTGCTGAGGCAGGTGAGGGAGAGGAAGGGAGTGCAGTGGTCTATTCCCAAAGCTGGCAGGGTCTCATCCTGGCAGTCTGATTTATAAACAAAGAGTGAAGCAATTTCACTGATGGTGCCCAGGAATCCCAGGGCTTTTTATGCTTATTTAAGCTATTTTGAAAAAAGTAACAATAAAAAGGCAAAGCTGTGTGTACCAACCCCCCAAAACAGGCAGAGCTGTGGAAGTTAAAGCGCTGTAACTGGAACAAGCCATTTGAAACAAGCTGTTCAGCCCAAATGGGTGATGAAATCAGTGTGTGACTCTGAATTATGGCTCAGTGTGCACGGCTGTTGAGCTGAGATGGAGCCTGGATGCTTCTGTGGTTCCAGACTGAGATGAATATTCAGCTGTCACTGTCTAGGCTTGTACCTGCTGCCTTCTACTGACACCAGAACAGAGCTAGGAATTCTGGCTGTGCTTTCGGGAGAAAGTCAAAGGTTATTTAGGAATCTGATGAATAGAGAAGAGATTCCTTGAGAAGGGTTCTGTGGCACCCCAGCAGGACCCACAGTGCCCCACTTGCAGCTGCCTAAAGGATTTATTTGCAAATAACTCCAAAGTCTTGAATGTATAAACGCTTCGGATTCACGAGATGAATAAGGAATTGCAGCCAGAAAGGGTGTACAGGGTTAATTTAGTGGGTAAAACTGAATTTTCACAAATAATATCTACTGAAAATGCAAACTAGGGTGTCCATTGCCTTTGGGAAGGGCACTGCAGGGTTCCCCTCCTGCTGCCCCAGCACACAACCCAGCACTGCCATGTGGCTCTTTGCTGCCTTTTGTGAGTGCACTGACACGGCAAATTATCTTCTCAGTATTTATTTATTGTCTGCTCAGGTTGAAGTGTTTGCATGAGTGACTTATGATGGGACAGTGTGTCGTGTTGGGATTTTGCAGGAAAGTTTGCCAAGTAATTATGGAGGTGTTCTGATTACAGCTTTGCCTCCCTTCTAATATTAGCCTTGCTTCCAAGTAATCTGCTGTCACCCTCTTCTTCGGGCTGTGTGCCCAAGGACATCAAAGCTTTTGGGCAACTGTTACTCTGTGAAAATGCTGGTCTGTTTTCCTAACACTCCTTCGTGCTGTCACAGCTTGGGACACTGGAATAGCCTGGGCATGCTGAGTGTCTAAAACCAGCTTTATGCAATAAACATTCCACTCCTCGGGGGCATTTCCTACTTAAATGTGATCTCTCTTATTTGGACACCTTCCTTTTGCCCTTTCTGGGCAGTTTTGAGCATGCAAAGTTGTCCTGTAGTCTTTGAGGGGTTTGATTTGGACCCACACGTGGTGTTGCTGGAATGTGTGGTTCAGAGACACCGTTTTCACACTCAAGTTGTGAGTGATCTGCACGTCACAGGATGGACAAATTCCTGTTCCTATTAGTGTTTTCAAATCTTCTGGAGATAGAACCAAGCCAGGCTGGCCAAGCCATCATTTGGGAGGTCAGTTCTGGCTTCATTCCCCAATAAACTCGAGTGCTTGTAAATTCTTACTCCATTTTTACCAAAACCAGCTGGTTCATTTTACAAAGGTCCAGTCAGCAGGAAAAATGCAAGAGGGAACTGGGAATCTGTTACAGTCAGAATATATTCTCCTGTACCTGTGCATTAGCTATCTGATGGATCAGCATTTGGAAGTGTCAGGAAGATGCTTTCTCTGTTGTTTTCAATGCTGCAGCTGTGCCCCAACTTCAGTGACCTCAAATGCTTGTGTTACCCCTCCAGCCTGAACATCCCTTCAGACAGTCCAAGGATACTGAAGAGAGGCTGAAGGTCATTCCCAAATTCTGCTTTCCAGACCCCAAGGACTGGTTTCCTGCATCAGACCTTAAAAGGTAAAGGCTTGGTTGTGAATACTCGTGCCTGAAACAGGCCATGCTGAAAGCTTTGGTGTGTGCCAGAGGAACTGCAGCCAGGGCCAGGGAAATGGGAAAGGCTGAACCCCCCGGGCAAGGGAAGGTGAGGTGGCCTCAGAGTTCTGCTTCTGCTCAAGAACTGCCTTTCCTAGAACAAAGTTTGTGACATCTGTCCAAAACCAGCTGCTGGGGCTGGAAGTGCTTCTGCTGCTCCTCTTGTCTGCATGGAGAAGCAGCTGGGAAGGAGGAGAGCTGGAACAGCTCAGTGAGAGCCCACAGGGTGCAAGGTTTTTACCCTGAACAGAGCCTGAAGTCCTTGCTATCCCCAGCCAGGGATCTTCAGCATGACCAGAAGGAGGTTGGCTTTACTTTGTGTGCTGTGTCAGTGTCTCCTGTGGGCTGGGTGATGAGTTTAACCCTGGCTGCCCTTTGATTCCGCAGTGAAACGTTCTCCTTCGTGCTGACGGGTGAGGATGGCAGCCGCTGGTTTGGCTACTGCAAGAAGCTCCTGGTAAGTGTCTGGGTGTGGGCTGGAGAGCACAGCAGGCACTGCCAGCTGCAGGACATGGGCCAGGGGTGGGTTCCCATGGGGGTTATGCAGCCTGTGCTGCTGTGGAGGTCCCCAGCCCTTTGAAATGCATGATGTCGTGATGATGCCCAGAAAGAGTGAAATTGGGAGAAAAACCCGCATAGCTCCCAGAACTGGGCGTTCCTCAGGAATCTTTCAAGTCAGAAGTGTAAAGGGAACCACAGCAGAAGAAATTGTGCAGATCAGCTGCAGTGCAGGCTGTTCATTGCACCCCTGTTCTCAGCAGAACTGTTGCTGTTGCCTTTCAGCCAGAAGGGAAAGGGAAGCGCCTGCCCGAGGTTTATTGCATCGTGAGCCGCCTGGGCTGCTTCAACCTCTTCTCCAAGGTGAGCTGGGGACAGCCCCTTACCTGAGCCTCTGCCAGCCTGCAAGCTCCAGGAGGGAACTGGGTGCTTCCGTCAGGCCTGGAATTGCTTAGTGATTGCAGCTCATCCCATGGGACTGGGGGTTTCTGGCTGCCTTTGCTTTGAGGGGGGAAATAACATGATGCTGGTGCAGAGACTTGTGAGCCAACACACAGATCCTTCAGCAATTGCTGCCAGGAAGCAGATTCTGATACCTGGTGTTGTTGAGGGTGCCCCTTCATCCTCTTCTTCCATGGCTTGGAAATGGAAAATCAGTTTAGGAGGGGTGTGGATCTCACCCTGTTTCTTGCAGCACCACGAGGAGGGGAGGTGAAGAGGTGAAGACTGGGGAAAGCTGCTGCAGGTCAGAGGGCAGAAGAGTGCAGGGGTGAACTTTGCTGAAAGCTGACTCTGATTGTTGGAGCAGAGTTTCTACAGCAGTGCTCCAGGAAGGTTTCTTGGGGAGGGGAGGGGGTGTTGCTTCTCTTAATAATGAGAATTTGACTGCTGCATACAAGGCATTTCCTTCCAGTAGCAGGAGACTGGAGAACTGAGAGTTGTGCTCACAGAAAGCTGTTCTGTTTCATGGTCCAGACATTTGAAAGGAGCTTTCACAGGAGTCCCAAGTGAAGGGGAAGAGCTTCCCCATGGCCCAGGATGGTCTAGGAGAGGCTCTCACCTCCTATGGCTCACCAGCAGCAGTGAAGCAGTGCCCCACGTGTTCTCTTGCAGATTTTGGATGAGGTGGAGAAGAGGAGGGAGATGTCCCCAGCCCTGGTGCACCCGTTCATGCGCAGTGTCATGGAGGCACCTTTCCCTGCTCCAGGACGCACCATCACTGTCAGGAGTTTCCTGCCAGGAGCAGGAGATGAGGTAACAGGGTCAGGGTGGGCTTCAATGGGGTCTGTGGGGCACAGACACTTTGCTGAGCACCCTGCAGTGATGCTGCCTGTCAATAGTTAGGCTGAGGACAATGCCCTGAAGTTGGAAGGGAGGGTGTTACGGAAAGCATCTTTCTGTGGAATCAGCTGCTGTGGGAGTGATTCCCTGCTTTTTAACCAGGAGCTGCTGAGGAGTCCTCTGTGCCGCACCAACTGCCTGGGCCATGGGGTTCCACTTAGGATCATGGAATATCCTAAGCTGGAAGAGATCCACAGGGATCATCCAGTCCAGCTCCTGGCCCTGCACAGACACCCCAAAATCCCACCCAGTCCCTGAGCATCGTCCAAACCCTCCTGGAGCTCTGTCAGCCTTGGGGCCCTGCCCACTGCCCTGGGCAGCCTGGGCAGTGCCCACCACCCTCTGGGGGAAGAACCTTTCCCTGATACCCAACCTAACCCTCCCTGACACAGCTCCAGCCCTTCCCTGGGTCCTATCCTTGCTGACACAGAGCAGAGATCAGTGCTACTCCTCCTGAGGAAGCTGCAGCCCCCACGAGCTTCTCCTGGCCAAGCTGAGGGGCCACCAGCTCCGTGTCCCCCAGCCCCCCATGCCCCTCTCACCCTCAGGTGATGGAGCTCTGTCGCCCCTTGGACTCTCGGCTGGAGCATGTTGACTTCGAGTGCCTCTTCCAGTGTCTCAGCGTCTCCCACACCATTCGGGTGTTTGCCTCTCTCCTGCTGGAAAGGAGGGTCATCTTCGTGGCTGACAGCCTGAGGTAATAAATGACTTCTGAGTAGTTCCTTCTGAGGGATGCTGTTACTGGACACCAGTATTTCTCCTGCCTTCGGGCCCGTTCCATGTGCAAGCTTGTCTCACTCTTTTTAATGAGTTACATTTGAGAACCCTTTGCACTTGCCACACAACACGTGCATGCTTAGAGTTTGGAGTGTGCTGTTTACACAAGAGGAAATGTGTTGATGTGCCTCTTGAGCCTGTGTTGGTGCTGTTTTAGCTCCCCAGAGCTGACTTTAAAAGTGGGTGCATGGGGCTTCTGCTGCTGCACACACCCTGTACAGGAGTGACCCTTTCCCAGAGCGCCTCTAACCTGTGGCTGTAGCTGAGACCTGAGGAGACACTGACAATGCACCCTGTGCCTCTCTCACCTTTCCAGCACTCTGTCTAAGTGTGGCCACGCTGCAGTTGCAACTCTTTACCCCTTCACCTGGCAGCACACCTACATCCCAGTCCTGCCAGCTTCTATGATTGATATCGTGTGCTCTCCGACCCCGTTCCTAATTGGCATTCTCCCCTGCTCCTTACCACAGCTCCAGGACCTGCCCATAGAAGAGGTGAGAAGGGTGAGGGACACTGTTAGTGGGATGAGGTTGAGCCCTCTGGGATAATCTCTGGGTTCTGTCTTAGTGTAATCTCAAACTTTTTTGATGTAGTTGGTGAACTTGCCAGACGCAGGTCAGGGTGTTCCAGTGTTATCAAAGATAAATAATATTCACTGTTCTTTAAAACAGGAATATTCACTGTTCTTAGAGACAGGCTGCAATTATGCCAAACTTGTGTTTTATGTGTGACAGGGCTTTAAAAAACAAATTTAAAAAGTCATGGGGTTTTTTTCTGTACAGCAAAATACCCGATTATGAATCCATGTGTTTCCTACATCTTTCCTCAGGTTCTCATTGTTGATCTTTGTGCTGACAAATTCTTGCAAGAGGTGAGTGAAATAACAGTACCAGTCACTCATGCCAGGAAAAAGCATCAATGAAGGAAAATAAAAACAAGGAATCAGGAAAAGCTGGAGTTTGTATGTAAACTCCAGTGGCTGAAGAAACATCTTGTAATCCTTTTGGACCAGCAGAGAAGGGAACAGGCTTACAAATCCTTGTAAGACTGAGGTGGAGAGCTCTGCAAAGCCAAAGATGCTGCTTGTCTGAGCTGAATTGAAAAACAGACACTTGGTTTGTTATGTGAAAGGGATCACTAAGATTCTCTGCTTTCTGGCTCTACTTGTTCTGTGCAGCACCTTCTCCTCTCTCATCTGGCTGGGGTGTGTTTGTTGGTTTGGGCTGTTGCTTTTCCCAGGAGTGATAGACTAGGGAACAAGTTCACTGGTCACTTGTGGTTCTTTGCTGAGCTTCACCTTCTGCATCCCCAGACAAGGACCTGTAAACACACTGGGGTATTTATTGCTACTTCAGGAGGGTGTTTGCTTCTCCTTTGCCTTCCCTCACTGTCCTGTTTTGCATTGCAGCCTGCAACTGGAGAAAGGTATTGAAGGATTGGGGTTTTTCTAAAACCCCAGTTTTGGGGGGTTGAGACTTGTCATGTTTTCTCAACAGACTTGCTGTATGTTGTTGTGTGTTTTATCCCTGGTGAGACAAGCCTGAGTCTGTGTTGTGGCTGTAGCACATGCTCTGTCTTGGCCAGTTGTGTGTGTGACTCTAAAAGAACATATTTGGAGGGTGCTGAGCAAATGTTTTTCATTTCTGTGGCTACAAAACAAATGTATTGTCTCCACCAAGATATACCCCAGAGTAACTCCCCTCTGGCTGCTTTAGGCATGTTATGGATATTTCTGATCTGTTCCCTGGTTCTGCTGCTGAGAGGTATAACACAAAAATCCTTCCTTGGCCAATTTCTGTGTGTAGGTGTCAGATGAAGATGAGATCCTGCCTCATAAACTCCAGGCTGCACTTGTACAAGTCTTGGAGGAACGAAATGAAATCCTGTCACATGGGCAGAGGGACACACAAGGTACTCCTGTGGCAAATTTCCTGTGGCAAAGTGTTTTCCCCTTAGCACCTCCAGGGATGGTGATTCCATGTGGTATAAAAATGAGCAAAATAAACATGAAGAAGTGACGTTTTAGCTGTTTCCCTGTGATCTCACTGAGAGATCTTCCTTCTGTGAATGTGTGAGAGGTTTGGTGTGCTGCCACTTGTTCCTCCTTGCACAGTCAGTGTGTGCAGACCTGTAGTTTTCCCTGGGCCAAGGGCATCAGTTCCTGTGCTTTGAGTTTGATTTGATTTTTCTTAAGTGGCAGAGACAATGTTTTTTCCCAGACTGAGAATGTAGCAAGTTTCTGTACTTCAGGAGGTACTCTGGCAGATCATTTTCAAAGCTGGACTGATTTATACATAATCCATCACCTAAGGAAGTGTGAGAGTTTTAAAAAGCATTAGATGGCATTGTCAAATTATGTATTTCCGTACACACGAGGAGTAACAGAGTTGGTTTCCCAGTGGCTTTGTGTTCTGTAATGCCTAATTCCTTAAGAGAATTAAAATTGGCTGGTTTTGAGCTGACAGCTAATTAGACACCAGATGAAATCCTGGCTGGTTTAAGTCGTAGAAGAGCTTTAGAATGGAACCCGTCCCTGGTGTGACTTCTTTGACATCACAGAGATTCCACAGTCCGATAACCGAGGCCGCTCAAAAAGCTGCTCCTCCTTTGGAAGAGGAAGGACCGAAGCCATGGGGGATCTCTCTGTGTCCCCTGGCAGGTGACAGCACCCTGAACTCGCTGGTGTCTGAGGCCTTTGTGCAGTTCTTCGTGGAGCTTGTTGGGCACTATTCCCTGCACATGACGGTCACGGAGCAGGGGGAGAGGCAGTTTCAGCGGGAGCCCTTCCGGAAATCCCACGTGTCGCGCAACGTGCGCCACTTCCTGCAGTTCTTCATGGAGACACAAATGTTTGCAGGCTTCATCCAGGACAGGGAGCTGAGCAAGAGCGTGGTCAGAGGTAGGTTTGGTCTTTCTTTTTCTGCAGACTCTCTTTCAGGGTATAGAATGGTGGAATCATAGAATCAATGGGGTTGGAAGATGCCTCCAAGATCATCCAGCCCAACCCTTGATCCAACACTGCTGTGATTACCAGGTCATGGCACTCAGTGCCACATCCAGTTTTGCCTTAAACACCTCCAGGGACAGTGAATCCACCACCTCTCTGGGCAGCCCATTCCAATTCCTTCTCACTCTCTGTAAAGAATTTCTTCCTAATACCCAACCTGATCCTCCCCTGGCACAGTTTAAGGCTGTGCCCTCTTGTCCTATTGCTGGTTGATGGGAGAAGACACTGACCCCAGCTGGCACACCCTCCTGTCAGGGAGTTGTGGAGAGGGATGAGGTCTCCCTGAGCTCCCCCAGCTCCCTCAGCCTCTCCTCACAGCACTTGTGCTCCAGACCCTTCACCAGCCTCCTTGCTCCTCTCCGGACCTGCTGCAGCACCCCAGTGTCCTTCCTGACCTGAGGGGCCAGAGCTGGACACGGCACTCGAGGTGTGGCCTCAGCAGTGCCCAGTGCAGGGGAAGGGTCACTCCCCTCGTCCTGCTGGCCACACTATTCCTGCCCCAGGCCAGGATGCCACCTGGGCACACTCCTGTCTATCCAAACCCCACGTGCCTTTCTGCCTGACCCTGTCCAGCCACTCTGTCCCCACCTGTAGCCCTGCATGGGGTTGGTGTGGCCCTCGTGAACCTCAGCCCATGTCTCCAGTCCCTCTGCAGAGCCCTCCTGCCCTCCAGCAGGTCAACACTCCCTCCCAGCTTGGTGTCATAAGAATGTATAATGCCACATGACTCTTGTTTTATTTTGTTCTTTCCTCTTTAGGCCTTTTTGAGGTCCGTGCCTTGGAGTATTTGGAGAGTATTCCAGAGACGGAACGAACTGGAATGAACAAAATCCTTCGCAGTCTTGGTAACCATTTGATTTATTTTAATTAATTTTTGTTTTTTACCAAATAACTGCATACAGAACAGAGCAGGACCCGTTGTGTTCCTTTGTTTGCATTTGCCCCTTCCAGTTTGCAAGACTTTTATTTTTAAGCTTAGCCAAGTTTGTGGAAGGGGTTGCTCTGGGAGCTGTCCAGGCTTGATCCTTACCTCCAATCCTGGTTTAGGACACACCCAGGGGGCAGAAATTGTGTCTGTAGCAGGGGTGGCCACGGGTCACGTTCCACCTCAATGCTCCTGGAGTGTCTGCAGCTCATGGAATCCTGGAATGGTTTGGGTGGGAAGGGACCTTAAAGCCCATCCCATTCCACCCCCTGCCATGGGCAGGGACACCTCCCACTAGCCCAGGTTGCTCCAAGCCCCGTCCAACCTGGCCTTGGACACTTCCAGGGCTGGGGCACTCTGTGCTAGGCTCTCCCCACGCTCACATAAATCTAAAGCTGGTTTTTTTATCCCCCACAGGCAGTAAAATGAAATTTCTCCAGAAGAAGTGACGGGGCGCTGCTGCGGGCCGGCAGCGCGGGGGAGCCAGGCTGTGTGTATGTGTGTGTGTGTGTGTGTGTGTGTGTGTGTGCGCTCCATTATCACCCATCCCATGGATCGATACCCAGCCCCTGGATCAATAACTGGATCATGGAGCCAAACAGTCACGTGTCTCCGTTCCTGGGGGGCGGGGCCGGAACGGGAGGGGCGTGGCCTGGCGAGAGGGGCGGGGTCTGGGCTGGATGGGGGCGTGTCCAAACTGGGAGGGCGGGGCCAGAGCAGCGTCAAACCGTGCGGGAAGGGGGCGGGGCCTGGCCAGGGCTGGGGGGGAGTGGGCTGAGAAGGAAGGGGGCG
>VWZF01000510.1:84071-127075 GCA_013396755.1 Sclerurus mexicanus | reverse complement strand
CGGCTCCCGGGCCCTTCTCGCTGCTGGACACGTGCGCCGTGTGCGCGCAGAGCCTGCAGAGCCGGCGGGAGGCCGAGCCCAAGCTGCTGCCCTGCCTGCACTCCTTCTGCCGCCGCTGCCTGCCCGAGCCCGAGCGCCAGCTCAGCGTGCCCGTGCCCGGCGGAGCCAACGGGGATGTGCAGCAAGGTGAGCCCCGCGGGGACACGGGTGTCCTGCCGGGACGTGGGATGGGGTATCCATCATTCCCTGTCATGGGATATCCCGCCACCGGCGTATGGGGTATCCCCCCTGCGCATGGGATGGGGTATCCCGCCGCCGGGACATGGGATAGCCCGCAGGGCCATGGAGTATCCTGCCGGGACATGGGATATCCCGCAGGAACGTGGGGTATCCCCCTGGCACCTGGGATATCCCGCCACCGGGACATGGGTTATCCATCATTCCCCATCCCAGTCCATCGTTCCCTATCATGGGATATCCCGCCGGGACATGGGGCATCCCGCCGGGACAGGGCGTATCCCCCTGGCACACGGCCATGGGCTGTCCCCGGGTGGGACGAGGGGTTTGAGCGGTCCCTGCTCGGGGAGAGCTCCGGAGGCCGCTGAGAGTTGGGAGATTGTTTGGTTTAAGTTGTTGGGTCGCGTTTTCGGCGCGGGGAAGGATGTGGGGCTGTGGGAGTGAGCCCCGAGGAGGAACGAGGGTGGTCAGAGGGACGGGGAAGCTCTGCTGGGAGGGAGGGCTGGGACAGCTGGGGTTGTTGATGGACTCTTCAGCCTGGGCAAGAGAAGGCTCCGGGGACACCTTTTTGCAACCTCCTGAAGTACCTAAAGGGGCACTCCAGAAGAGAGTACTGTAAAAAAGATGGGGACAAACTTTTTAGCAGGGCCTGTTGTGGTAGGACCAGGGGTAATGGTTTTAAACTGAAGGAGGGTGGGTTTGGATTAGATTTTTACAACGAGCACAATGAAACACTGGCACAGTTTGCCCAGAGGGTCAGACTGGACCAGGCTCTGAGCATCCCTCTCTAGTCCAAAATCCCTGCTCGTTGCACTGAGGGACTGGACTAGATGAGCTTTAAAGGCCCTTTCCAACCCAAACCGTGCTGCTTTGCCCTGGCTCTGGCCAGGGAGGGCAGGCAGCTGCCCATTTCTGCAGCACTGGGGTAAAACACGTGGAATTAACTTCAAACTCGCTGCTGTCCCACCCAGTGCTGCCAGCCCAGGTGTGTGCACTGCACCTGCTGTGCTCAGGGCTGGCATAAAGCCTGCTTGACACTCCTGGGGCTCTGCTGGGTGCTCTGCACGTGCCCAGCTTGTGCCAGGGAACAGGGGTACACTGCTCCTTCCAGCTGGAGTTGTTGAAAGGACAGCTTGAGTTTTATATTTTTATATGCTACACGTTCAGGGATGGATTTGAGAAGCTTGCTCAGCTTTAGGTGGGGTGACTCACATGCTGTGCTGTACAGACCAATCTAGGGCCCTGGCAAGTGGTTTTGCAGGTCTTAACTGGGCCCTGTGGTCAGAGAGACCTTGTTTGGTGACATCTTTGGACTCAAGGCTTTCCTGTGCTGCACAGTGAAGGAATGTACCTGGCTTGGGAGTGATTCTTTCATGCAAACTGTCCAGAAGTTCATCTAGGATGTGCTCCTGGAAAGTTTATCAGCTTTAAAAAGATGACTTACTATAGTTCATAAATGCACTCACTAAAGTACTGATGATCTTGTGATCCATCATTCTAAATTCCAGATTCTGTGTTTTGTGTTGTGTCACAGAATCCTAGAATTGTTTGGGTTGGGAGGGACCTTAAAACTCATCCCATCCACGAGCAGGGACACCTTCCACTAGGCCAGGTTGCTCCAAGGTTATCCAACCTGGCCTTGAACCCTTCCAGGGATGGAACAGCCACAGCTTCTCTGGGCAACCTGCGCCAAGGGCCTGCCCACCCTACAGGGAAGTGATATGCCAGTGAAATACACAGAACTTGGAAAGCTGGATTTATTTTATTAGCAATTATCAGGATTATCCAAGCCCTGCTGTGTCTGTGGGAACAGCACGAGGTGTAGCTTCTGCACTGCATATAAACTGGAATGTCACTTCTTGCAGTACACGTTTTAGGTGCGCTTTGGTGTAGAAAGAGTTCATCTTTGGATTGCTGCAGCAAAAAGTTTTAGATTATGTGAGTAAGAGGTGGGGGCTGGAGCATCTCCCTTGTGAGGAGACACTGTCTGGAGAAGTCTGAGAGGGGATCTTGTTGATGCAGAAAAACATCTCCAAGGTGGGTGTCAAGAGGGTGGTGCCAGGCACTTCTCAGCCACAGCACGAGGAGCACTGGCCATAAACTAAAACATAACCAGTTTCACTTCAACATGAGGAAGAACTTCTTCCCAAGGAGATGGCAGAGCACTGGATCAGCTGCCCAGGGAGGGCGTGGATTTTCCCTTCCTGGAGATGTCCCAAACCCACCTGGACATGTCACCTGCTCCAGGTGACCCTGCCTGGGCAGGGGGATGGGCTGGAGGATTTCCAGAGGTGCTTTCCAAGCCCAGCTGTTCTGTGTGTAGGGTCCAGGAGCATGTTCTGGTGAGGATGTGTGTGATCCATCTGCAGTGGTACCTGAGCTGCCTGGGCACAGGTGTTGGCCAGCCGGGCACCAACAAATGCCGTTTTGTGGGCACTTCTCTCTGCACCTTGGGAGAGGAATCAGTTGAATGGCACATGAGGCAGTTACCAGTAAATCAGATAGAAAATGGACATGCTCAGCCTCCAGAGAAGTACCACAGTGCTTAGTCATGCAGGTTCCTTCCCTGTTTTGGTAGTCACCAAGTGTTGCTTCCACTTCTGCTGCTTCTCTGGTCTCCTGCACCAGGAGCAGGTGCTTTTCTGGAAGGAGGAGTTAAGGAGAAGTGGTACCTGAAGGAGGTGACCCTTAACTGCTGCAGGTTGGTTCGTTTCTGTGCCACTGGTGAAAGAATTGGTTTTGCTCTTGTTTACGTGTTTGTCGGGAAAAAACTGGAAGTTTCCTGTCTTTTAAACATATATATTCTTCTACCATTAGTTCAACGTGAAAAGTAGCATCTCATCTTCAGTTTAATGTTTTAATTGGTCGTTGGAATGTGTATTTTATTTGGTGGGTAGATGATTTCTTCATGCCTGATGTTTCAGCTGTCCGACTGGACTCTTACTTTCTGACTGAATGGGTTACAGGAAAAAATGCCCTCATGTATTTGCATCCCAGTATTCTGAAAACTGCTTCTTTCTAAATGAGAGATTCTGGACTGTTACAAGTACTGTAAAACAACTTTTCCTGCACCCCCTGGCGCTTTTGCTCCTGGAAGATGTTGTTTTGTGGTTTCACTGCCTGGCTGAGATATTTCCAATCTCTCTTAAGAAGATTATCTCAATACAGAAAACGTGTGGCTCTCCCAGCTCCTTGGGAATGTCACAGTTTGGGCTGAAACACTAAAGAGCTGCAAGAAGCTTGCAGGGAGCCAAGGGGAAACATCCACAGTTGGTTGTGCGTGTGAAGTCAGGGGCAACATGTTTACTACTGAGTGCTGTGATGTGTAATACCATACATTAATTTGGTGTTCTGAATTCAACTCCCAGTGCTTGTGTATTTAGAAACTGTGTGTTAATCACACCTTAAGATATGCAGGAATTGTTTTTGATTTACTGTCAAAGGGGAACATGAATGGTCTGATGTGTTTGAGATTGTGATGTAGCCCTTACATTGAGTTTGGTGGTAGTTACTGTGTTTTCAGTCTAGAAGAATGAAAACTCCTGCCTCAAACAGGCTGTGTAAGTGGTAAAGGCAGCATCTTGAGTTCAGTGGATGTGAGTACATATCTCTGGAAAGAACTGCTAAAAAGCAATATATGCTTGGCCATTGCCTCGGACAGGAAGCAAAAAGCTTTAATTGAAAAGCTGTGAAAGGCAAGTTGCTTTAATTGAAACACTGCTAAAGACAAGCTGCTATAATTAAATGTAGTTCAAGACAACTTACTTCATTACCAGAGCAAGTTTAATTTAAAAACTGTTATACAGTAAGGCCTTCAGCTCTTCCTCCCAAGCCAGATCTACCAGGGAATTCTGTGTGGATACCCAGGACCAGCCCATGGGCTCCAGAGCCTCCAGTGGGATGTAATTAACACATTAACAATTTTGAAGCAAGTTTTTGAACTGACACAGAAGCAAGTGGCCGAGGTCACAGGAGGAGGGATCACTAGAGGACATGGACTGGGATGAGAGATCCAGGAGAACTGGGATAGGAGGTGGAATGCCAGGGGTTGGAGCCCGACAGGATCTCCCCATCACTGAACCTGTGCTGGTCCTAACTCCTTTGCTGTGCTTCTGGTAATTTCTCTTGGCTTTTCCTACTTTCCTTCTTTCCCTCCTCCCTTTTTTGTTTTAGAAGATCAAGTTGAATTGTGGTTCTGGAATCCGCCATCTGGCCTTGTTTGTGCTGGGAATTTTCTTTAGTTTTCTCTTGTGTTAATGAATGAGGGTCACAAAGATATGCTGGAGCCCAGCATGAGCCCTAAAAAATGGTCAGTTCATGTTCTGGCCTTCCTAAAAATCTTGTGAAACTTAAATTTCAGTCAAAAGGAATTGTGCATTTAAAAATATTTCTATCTGAGAACATTCAGGCATGTTTTATTTTTATGAGGATTAATATCTGTGATTGCTATAAATCAGTTTTTCTTATTAAGTATAAATGTGTTGTACAGATGTGATATAAGCCAGGATTGTTCTAAACGTTCTGTGCTAGAAATGGACCTTGAAAGCAGTTAATTTTTTTTAATGTATTTTCACTCTGACGGATTTCAGCCTGATTGTGTCACTCCCTTGACCTGTGAGGGTTTATTTCAAGGTCTAACCACTGAAACTACAGCAGGACTTTGATGTATGGCCATGCAGAAACTGTGGGACCTTTGCAGTGCTGAGAGTAGTAAATATTAGGCACGTGTAGGAACTTCTCTTGGTGTTCTCACCCAATAAATGAGAGCTGGCAGGGATTCCTTCCTGAGCCGTGCCAAGTTTCAATTTAAAACGGAAGCTGGAGTTACTAAATTTCAGGAGTGCTTGCAAATATTTCCTGAGCTGGGAAGTTTTATCAACACTGTAACAGCATAAACATCTGACAGGGCTTTAATTGTCCTACCTGCAGGTGGAGGCTCTGCTGTGGGATCAGCCTGACACATTGCACCCCAGAGCAGACCCCTGTGTGTGTGTGAAAGCAGACGTCTGAGATGTCTTTGCTCCACGGAAATTGGGATTGGGGAAGCCTGATGACTTGATTGCCAGTGGGTGACTTGGCAGAGTTTTGGGCTCGTGCTCCTTGACGGCTCCTACGTAGGGACGGAATTTTTAAGGCATTTCTTGCAGGCAGGTGCTGTTGGAGCAGGGCCAGGTGTGTGCAGCTCCACCTCCTGCTCGGAGCAGGTCTGGGCAGAGGAGGGTCCTCAGGGAGCCCTGCCCAGCTGGGTGGTGGCTCTGCTGGGGTGGCAGTGGCACAGGGAGCCTCTGCTGCGGGGTTTGGCCACCCTCCTTGTGACATGGGCACTGCTTATTGCCTTGAGGCAAGTCGTGCCTTGTTCTGCTCTTAAGTGTTGGTCCTTTCATGGAGCTCCTCTGTGAAGAGCCTGGTCCCTCAGTGACAGTGCTGAGGGCTCTCCTCACGTGTTCTGTGCTCCAGCCCTGGGCAGTTTGGTCACCAGTGCTGGCCTTGGCCCAGCTGGCCAGTTGGTCACTGGGGCAGTGTCCCAGTGCTGAGCAGGGAAGGATGGGTGCCCTGCACCTGCAGCCTGGGACACCTTGGGCTGTTTTGCTGAAGGACGTGCTGTTGATTCCTGTTCAACTTGTTGTCCATAACACACTTCAAACGTTTTGTTTTAGGGTATTAAGTGAGGTCAAAGTTACCTTTTTATACTCCAAGTTTTACAGTTTCAGTAGAATTGGATGTTATGAAGCAACTCGAGAATTGATAAAGATTTTTGTGTTACAGAGCAGAGCTGGTGTTGGAGGAGTTGGATCTCAGGAAAATAGGCATTGCAGTAAGTAGAGATATGTAGGAATGCAAGGGCTCGGGTTCTGTATGTGAATAGACTTTGAATTTATACATCTGAACTGCTGCAAAGGCTCTCTGGGGGATCCCAGGGAGGGAGGGCATCCAGTGGTGAGCAGTGGGTGCTGCTGAGGTGCCAAGTGATTTTTGCAGTGTCTTATCCCTTGATCACCTCCATCAGGTGCATTCTGTGCCTCCCATGTTCAGATCCATGATCTCAGCAGATCCATATGATCCTCATTCCGTTCAGTGACTCTCTTGGAATTACAACTTCAGTGCCTTCACTTTCCATTGTTGCTTTTTGGTTCTCTGTAAGTTTTAAGTGGTGTTTGGTTGGGCTGCGATGTCTTTGACTGAAGTCAGCTTGGACTTGAAGCCGACAAGTGCATGTGGATCCCTCAGTATGGAGCTTCTTATAAAAGCTGCTTATTTTGCTTTGACTCCTGTTGTGTTTATGGCCAGTAGATAAATTTCCATGGCTCCTTGTGCGTTCCCCTTTCCTTCCATCCCACCTCCCCTTTCTCTAACCCCAGGGCTGGAAGTTCCCAGGCAGCTTCTTTAGTGTTTGTAAACAAAAGCTAGAAAACCACCTTGAGAGGGTGGTAATATGTGGATTTGGTGGAGAAACACCTTCATTCTTAGTGGCTCAGGAAGCCTTGTTGTTCTAGAGCTGGTCTCTGAAACATCCGAGGAAATTCCAGAAGGGAATTTCTACAAATGTGGGTGGGAAGCAAAGAAGATTCAGAAATTCCAGGTTTTTTTGTGTAGAATATTGGGTGTGAGCTGAGCACACAGTCTCTGACTGGGCAGAATGGGTCTTGCCCAACAAAGGTGGAGTGAGGGCACACCAGCCCATTTCAGCTGAGGTTAAAAGTGTCTCTGGTTTGATCCTACAAGACTGGAAGTGCAGAGGATCAACCTTTCCCCCTCCATCTCTGCAGCTCTCAAGCATCCTTAAAATCTGGGGGTATTTTAGTGTTGGAATTATATGTCAGCCTGGAGATACGAATTCTGAGCAGGTTTTGACTAATTTTCATACTGAAACTAGTTCAAGATGAAACCTGTTGAAAAAATTGCCTGTTTTGAGATGCATGCAAATAACCATCAGAGGAGCATCATTCCCCTTGAGGAATTTGAAACATAAATATGTACAAGATATTCTCAGTTATGAGTTACAATTAATAAGAATACTTGTGTTGCAGCTTGATTGGGGGCAGTAGATCAAAAGCATCTCCCATTTGAAACCTGAAGCCCTTTGCAGTGTTCCATTGTGATTTGCTGCTGGATTATGATGCAGGTTTTTTGTTTTTTAATGAAAACAAAACTACCTTTTATCCTCAGTTTAGTTCAGTTTCATGCTCTCTGCCACGCTTTGATGTCTGTGGTCTAGCTTAGTGTGCTTTATCTAAATCATAAGCAGTTAAAAGGATTACAGGGATGCTACTCTCATTAGTGTTCTTAAAGTCTTTGCCAAATAAGATCTGATGTGCAGTGGAAGGAGGTGTGACTGCAGCAGTTGTGTAACTGACAGTGCAACATGTGCAGTAGAATTTGGGGGCTTGCATCTCTTTGCTGTGACAAACCCCTTCCCCTTTGTGTTGGTCTTTAGCTCAAAGTCGTGTCCAGGGGGAATTGCTCTGTCTGACCCTGTCAGGAGACTCCACACCAGCATTCCAAGGAATCTGGGAGTCCCTTTTCTCCCTGTGTTCCAGGCTGTGGGAGCTCTGGTACGGAGGAGTGGCTCCTGTTGTGAGAAGGTGAAACCCATCTGAGTTTTCCTGCCTGCTGGATTGGTGATTCCCAGATTTCCAGGTGAGAAGCTATTCCTGCTTCTCACTTCCATGTGCCTTAGGGAACTCCCTTTAGGCTACGGGTTGTGTTTGTAGCAGCAGATGGGGGACAGAAAACGTGTGTGATTGAAAATGTTTTTGCTGTCCTGGAGCAGATTGTCTGACAAAAAGCAGAAATTAGTTCTGAACTGCATCATTAATTGGGAATAGGGTATCATTTATTTACCACAGTGCTGCTGGGAATGGAGGGGAGGGGAAATGTGGTACATGGGGCTGTGTATGTCCAGGAGAGGTAATAAATATTTGTGCTGCTGGTTGGGACAGGTCTGACACACCACCCTGAGGTGTGTGGAAAAACCAGCAGTGTCAGGCCTCTTAAATACAGTGTCAGAAGCTTGGAAACCCACCCCTGTTATCTGCAGCCCTTGTGACATAGTTCATCGTTTCCTGTGCCCTTTTAGGGCCCAGGGATGATTGTTGGGTCTCTTCCTGATGATAGATGGATACTCCCAGCAGCATCTCTGGGTGGCTGGTGCACTCTGGGGCTGCTTTATTGCTGTTTCCTCAGCCCCTGATGCACAACTGTGTTGTGTAGTTAATGCTGAGGGTGTTTTGGAGACTCTGTAAGTGAAGAAGGAACTGCTGCGCGGGATATTTCGGACCCTCGGTGCAGAGTTTCACGTGGTGTGGTCAGAACTTCCTGAAAGAAACTTCGCTTTTCTCAGGTCTCTGCTCTACTGCTGCTCTTGACCTTGTGGCTTCCAAAGGGTGTGAAACCATCTGTGTGTGAGGAGCTTGGAAATCTTCGTGGCAATACATAGGGTTGGGGGGAGAGCACAAACCAGTCTGAGCTTCATCGATTCTCCCGTTCAGCTGTGACTTAGAAACAAAATGCTGATCTTGGAAGAGTAGTTTTACTGTGTGCTCATGTGTTCCTTGGAAGCAGGTCCATGGCTTTTTGGGAATTACAGTGGGAATGTGCGTACCAGGATTAATGTGTTTGGTTGGTTGGAGGCAGAAAAACCGTGTTGTCAGTTCTGCTGGAGTATAAGTAGGATGATACTTTTACTATTATTTACTTTTATTTTCTTGTATAAGAATATTTTTTTATTGAAACTGGCAGCGAAACCTTGTTTTTCTCATAGGTTATATAAACATTTGAGCCTTAGCGTGTCCTGAAACACATTACATTTTACAATAAACTTTGTTAGCTTGCAAATTATCTCAAGTTTTGACAGGCAAGGATTTCTTCCTTCTCTGTAAATGCTGTTTCAGTGTGATGCGTCTCCACTTTTCCCTCTCCCCTCACAAAATCAGTACTGCAGTTTGGGCTTTAGTACAAATGGGGCTGCAGTAATTTGCTTTATATTGGATTAAAAGAGCAGGATATGAGCTGTTCAGCGGCTCCTGTAGTGTTGGTGGAAACGATGGGTGTTGAGATGTGCTAAACGAGAACCGCAAGGCCCTGCTGTCCCTTGAGGTCCGTGCAGAACACGGGGGGCGCCTTCTGCACCTTCTGTGTGACTCGGTTTGGAATGTGGAGTGACAAAAGTGGGTGTTGGACCTGAGAGAGGATCTGGGACTGCCCCTTCCCCGTGCCCTCCCTGGCTGGGGCAGTGGACAGAGTGGAATTACCCATGGGCTGCCAGTTCAGTAGCAAAAGGTGTGATTTTATTCAGTCTTCATTAATTTGTCTAATTCAAACCCCCAAACTTGTCTTGCAGGAAGGGCTTTGCATCTGTGGAATTGGCCTTGTTGTTGTGGAAAGATTATAGAGCTTGGGCTTGTTCTCTTTTGTTCTTTTCTTACAATATTTCATATATTTGACTCAGATTATTAATTGTAGCACTTGAAAAGATGAATGCCACTTCACTACTAATGTAATTAATCTCCCTGAAGTAAGTCCTGCTGTCCTAATTGAATATCCACAGAGGAGCTGAGCATCATTTAATTACACTTCTCCAAGTTGTTTTGAGTGTTTCAGTGTATAAAAATACCCAATGGCTTGGAAAGCTTCTCCTTGAGAATTATATTCTCAATAAATTGGGGGGGGAATTTGATTTAAGATCAAATGACACTTCTGTGAAGAAAGTGGAAACCACTGCCTTGGTGGTAAATGGATTTTCAAGCCTTCATGTAGATTGTTCATCGGCATCTTTAAATATCAGTTTGGTTCATGGAGTAACTTTTCAGCTCTGCTGAGGACTTAAAACTTTAATTCAGTGACTACAGAGGATAACAAAGCAGGATACTGGGATTTTTTACTGCTGCTTCCTCCCTGACCTCATGGAAACAGGTTATATTAAAAGTCTTCCTCTGCCATACGTGGGACAATATTGGGACACAGCTGGCCTGGCATTTTCAGGAACATCCCCAGAGTCATCCCAATCTCTGGGCAAACCCAGAGACAGGCTGTTAATGAGCAAACTTGAATTTTGCAATTTAAAATGAGCAGAGGAAAAACTTACATATTTGGGGAGAACAAATGACTTGGCTAAAAATATTTATATTTTTGGGAGGGATGGGGGAGAAGAAATAAGGAGGAAAAACTGAGTGTGATGCAGAAACCATCACAACTTTGTTGTGGGTGAGGCATCCTTTCCTGGAGAGTGGGTTGTTGAGGGGCGTTTTGGGGGTGAAACCTCTTGTTGGGGGTGGAACCTGCTGCTTTTTTCCCGTGAGAGGAGCAGCCTGAGGGCTTTGTGGTGGCTCCCGTGGGTGACAGCTGTGCCCCCGTGCCTGTGTTGCAGTGGGAGTGATCCGGTGCCCCATCTGCCGCCAGGAGTGCCGGCAGATAGACCTGGTGGACAACTACTTTGTGAAGGACACCTCGGAGACCCCGAGCAGCTCCGACGAGAAGTCCGAGCAGGTACGGAGCGGCCTCGCCCTAAATTCCCCTTTTATCCCTCTTTCTGCTTCCCGGGAAAGTGACTGTGTGTCCCCGTGCAGGTGTGCACGAGCTGCGAGGACAACGCCAGCGCCGTGGGGTTCTGTGTGGAGTGTGGCGAGTGGCTGTGCAAGACCTGCATAGAAGCTCACCAGAGAGTCAAGTTCACTAAAGATCACATGATCAGGAAAAAAGAGGACGTGTCTTCGGGTGAGTGCAGCAAGAGCGTTTCCCTTTGGCAGGGAAATCTGGCAGGGTTAGGGTTAGACACCCGTGGAAAAGAGAGAGGGAAGGGGATGGAGGGAACAGCTCTGTGCTTGGGGCAAAGTTTTGTAAAAAGTTGCCAGTGTAAAATGAGGAGCTCTAAAATGGAGTGAAAACTGGATTTTAGGTTATTTGTTCAGCCTCTGCACGGTTTCATGTGCTGTGTGAAAAATACCTTGAGTGCAGAGGAAGCCAAGAGGGTGCAGCCTGTGGAAAGGATTTAGATCCATTCTTAATAATCCTTCTGTTTAGAACGAGTAACTAAAGGGAGGGGGTTGGAACCTGCAGAGCACTGAGATATTGATAATCTTACCCATTGGCAAGGAAATGAAGTTACAGGTTTTGCTGTATTTTGTTATAAGGAGTAATTATAGCTCTCCCAGTAGACAAGCATGTACAGATAAGCTTATAGTCATATTCAGAATGATACTGTTGTATTGATAGTACTGAGTAAATGTGGAATTAAGAGTTTATTTTAGGTTTAATCCCTCTTTTGCTTACTAACATTTAATGTGTGAAGTGTGTGTAGGATTTGTTCAGACGTGCAGCTTTATTTGAAGTGAACCCTCAGACTGTTGTTTGATTCTATATAATTTGTAGCCTGTTGAGGTGACACAAAGTGTTCTCAAAACAGGTCCAGAGTAGCTGGATTTTAGCTTAGAAAATGTGATTTGTAAATGGGTTAAAAGTTCTGATTTAAAGGCCTGTAGGTTCTCCACAATCTGGATGTGTGTGAGGGATGGTCATAGTGAGGAAGAGAGATCCTGACACTTTGCTCTCTCTCCATTTCAAATGAATTAAGATCTTTCTGATTGGTTTTTTGTGTCCTTTCCAAGGAGCTAACACTGCTTTTCTTGCTGCCAGCTGCTGTCAAGATCCTATTAAAAGTTAAAAAATTTGCTCTTGAGTTTAGTTCTTTTAGACAAGGGTCTTATTCCCTTTGCTCTAGCAAATAAACTTCATTTTTGGAGAGGTTTCTCTGTATGTCTTAATAAATACTTTTTAATAAGAAATATTACCCTTTTAAGTTTAAATGTATTAAGCCTGATAGGTGAGAAACCCTTAAATCAAATTTCAGGGCCTTAACAAAGAATTACTGGTGTTTTTCCAAGGAGTGCTAAATTGTGACTTTCAAGGTGATATTATAGCTCAGCTTTCCCTTTGATAACCTCAGTGGGAAGGTGCTGAAAAATGACTGTTCCAATAATATAAACTTTCTATTGGAAATTTTATTTATCATGATTGTAGGGAAGGGCTGGTCATTATTTTTTATTTTGCTTAAACTCCAAGATGTGTCCTGGAGCCTTTAAATTGCTCTTAGTGAGTGTCAACTGTAGGTTCATCAGCTCTTTATTTACAGTAACTTGCATGGTGTAGCAGCTTCAGAGACTGAGGAAGACATTAATGTTTTAAACCCCACCTCTTCAAAAGATCTTTAGAAGCACTTCTTAGTAAACTCAGCTATTTTTTTGCCATGGATATTTGCTCAAGTGGAAAATTTAAGCAATTTAGGGGAGGTTTGAGTAACAACACAGACAATGTTTGCTTTGCAGTTACCTCTTAGTTGTGTTTGACTAAAAAAGGTGTGTAATGGTTTTGAGGGGGTAACTTAGAAACCTCTGGATGTTTGACAGTAGAAAGATCTGAGAGTTTGATCCATCCTTGAGTGTGGAATTGGATGGAATGAAATCTTTAAACACGTGTTCACCTGGTGTTTGTGTGTAGCTGCACATTCTTGCAGGGCCTGTGTCCCAAATTCGGGTGCTTGGGAGAGGAATTCCTTCTTCTCTTTGAATGAATGGACACAGCTATAAACCACTGGCACTGTAAATCATGGAATGGGGAAGGTTGGAAAGACCTCAAAGAGCACCGAGTGCAACCACTGACCCAATGTATTCCCAGCAGTTTAGAGTGACAACAGGTCTGGAGTTGCCTCGGTTGTTACTTAGCTTGGCATTCACTGGTTTCGCTCTTCAGGTTGTCCAGATTTTGTTCTAAAGTGCACCGATGGTTTGTTTTTAAAAACAGAGGCCGTGGGAGCGTCTGGTCAGCGTCCCGTTTTCTGCCCTGTCCACAAACAAGAGCAGCTGAAACTCTTCTGCGAGACCTGCGACAGGCTGACGTGCCGAGACTGCCAGCTGCTGGAACACAAAGAACACAGGTACCAACATTCCCATTCCTTAGCTCCCTGTTAACGCCGTGCTCTCCCAGAGGATGCCGTGGCACTGGTGGGAACCTCTCGGGCCCCAAACACTGCTGCCTTCGCTCCTGGCTCAGCTGAAAGGATCCCTTGCAAAGCAGGACCCGTGTGCAGCGTTGGGAGCTCCATCACTTGCTTGAGCTTTGTCGAGCCTCTTAAGATGAGGTTGTAAACCACCTGGGCTGAGGAGATTTGGTGGGATTAAGGTGTGAACTTTCCCACAGCTGTCACTGTTGAGGAAACTCCTACAGCCCTCAGCACGTGGTGCTCTAAAGGAGCAAACGTGAGGCACGGGGGAGGTGGTTTTTTTGAAAGGGCATATTTTATTGTGCAGCAGCCTTTCAATCCAGGGGAATTTCTTCAAGGAAAGTCTCGATTTTTTCCTCACGGATTTAATATATTCTTCTAGTACAGAGGGGGGAAATGGTTTGGTTTTAGTTGGTTCGAAGTTGTTGCCTCATTCCAGATGAAAAGAGATCCTGAGTCTGGCTCAGCTGGCAGGAAAAGTTGGAACTTCTTAAGATACAGTAAAACTTCCTGCTCTTTAGGAGCTCTGTCCTGTAGTTGTTTGAACGTCTGGAGAAGTATTTTTCAGTGTCATAGTAGAGAATAGGGGGATAAATATGTATTGATCAGCCCCTGCTTTTTCTAGTCAGGCTGCAAGTGACTCTGTAAAGGTGCAACACTGAATTTAGTGTTGTTTTTCCCAGAGTAGTGATTATTCTGGTATTATTAGTATTATTAAAATATCAACAGCCCCCACTATTCCTGCCCTGTACTTGCACAGGCTCCATCATAAATATCCTGGAAGACACCCTTGTCACCGAGGGTGGTTTTCTGGGATATGTTCACTCCCTTGTTCTGGTTGGTTTCTCTGGATTTTCTTCAGCACTTAAACATTTTTCAGACTGATCAGCACACGCAGAGTCTGGTTTTTCTCAGTGTTTTGTCATGTTTTTATCGAAATTTTATAGTTTTACGCCCAAATTGGGCACTTCAGCCCATTGCTCCTGGGTAATTGTGTCTTCTGCTGTGTGCTCTAAAGGTACCAGTTCCTGGAAGAAGCTTTTCAGAACCAGAAGGGTGCAATTGAGAACCTGTTGGCCAAACTCCTCGAGAAGAAGAATTATGTAAATTTTGCAGCTGCCCAAGTTCAGAATAGGTAAGTTCCCCCAAATGATTAACTATTACATTGCCTTTTTAATCACAGCAGGATGAATGGTGGAATTGGAGTAACACATTTGATTCTTTAGTTGTATTGGATTTAATTACTTGTCATAATGTTCTTTTCCCCTGAAAGACTGTGTTAGAAGTTGTTAGCCAAAGGTTCTGCCTTCTGTGGCAACTTTGAGTAAAACCAAAGATGTGACACATTTATAACACTTTGAGGAGGGGGAGGGAAAAAAAAGGAATAAAAAAGGCTAGGGAACCCATCTTATGGTTTCTGCTTTGATCAGGTCTGGGTGACAGAAAGGTTGAAATGTTGAAATATTTTTGTTTCATATGAATGCCTCTGCTAGCTGTGCAACAAAAACTTGGTTTGAGTTTGAAGAGGAAATTGTGGTTGGCTTTGGGAGGTTTGTTTGGGGCTTTTTAGGCAGCTTGAGAGTCCCAGGGTAGCTTCAATTCAACGTCACATTAACTGGTGAGCGTAGAAACAGAGCCCGTGAGCTCTGCTGGCTTTTCACCCCCTTGGGTGACGTGGTGGTGCTGCAGCTCAGGGAATTCCACTGTGAGTCGTGGGGCTTTTCTGAGCCTTCTGCAGCTTGCAAGGCGTTTGCAAAATGACACATCATCTGGAGGTGGAAAGTACAAGGGTGGAAGGACGTGCACCACAGGTATAAGGAGAAGTTCTGATGCAAATGTTTAACTCCCTGTGGTTCTGTGTACATTAAAATAATACAGAGTGTAAAGGAGGGAGAACATATTACATGACAGAGGCAAATGTGTGAAGGCTGAGGCAGTGAAAATTGAAATTTTCCTGTGCTGATTGGGCATGGAAGTCTTTGAGTGGACCCAAAAGGCACCACAGAATTTTTATACTCTTAAAGAGGCAGAAATCCAGTCACGTAGCAAATAATGAAAGTGAAAGCTCAAGAAATGTCACAAAACGTTCTCTGGCAGGAATGGGTGATGCGTGTATGAGTAACACACTGTAATGGTGGGGGTTTTGCCCAGGAGTTTCTGGCCTGAGTGAAAATCAAGGGCATTTCCACAGCATGTGGTTGGGTGGGTAAAGATCAGGATTTTCTGCATTAGGTTAATGCAACGTAGGGTCAAATAAATGCGGAATTTGCACTGGAGTTGAAGAAATGCCGTTTCAAATTCTGTGGACAGAGCTCAAGATGATTTACTTGAGCTGAAGAAGCTGCCAGTGGTGACAGTAAAACTGAATAACAGTGATGGAAAGGATGAAAAGGTGTGAAAAACTGACAGGCAGTTGTGGTAAAGCACAAGGGAAGAATGCAGAATAATGTCAGGGAAATAATTAAACATTTATATCCTTATAGTGTATGGATTGCAGGTGTGTAAACCTTTTTGTTACAAGGGGTTTTTTGAGAGGGGTGGAGGAATCCATCCAATATTTAGATTTGGTCACCTTTCTTTCTGGTTAATATAGGTAAGCTTATAAGTTTAAATCATCATATATAAATCTTCGTAGTGAGAGACACATGATATGGAGGTAAATATGTGTGTGTACATACAGACATACATGTCATGGCTGGGTGTTTGTTTGTGTGTAAAGGTAGAAAACAAACACAAGGACTGTTTCATGTTATTTGGAGTAAAACAAGTTGTGAATTTGTATTTGGTGGTGCAGTGTCAAGTCTGACAATACATTTGTCTCTTTATTTTAGAATAAAAGAAGTCAATGAAACTAACAAACGAGTGGAACAGGAAATCAAAGTGGCGATATTCACCCTCATCAATGAAATCAATAAAAAGGGGAAGTCTCTCTTGCAGCACCTCGAGGTACAGTTGAGAGGAAAAAGGATGGGGGGGTTGAGTTTCCAGTCCTTCCTAGGAGCCCACACGTTTGCAAACAGTCTGTTTGCTGTGGCTGCAGGGGTTGTCATGCTAATATTGCCTCTGAGTAGCGTGTTGGAGTTAAATCTCTTGTTAATCCTTTCCCCTTCACTTTTCCATCTGTGCCTTCTATTCAAAATCAGACTCACCGTGAAGGAGTGTCTGAAAATCTCCTTTTCACGTTGTTTGCCATATTTCTGTGTTGTGATGGAACCCCGAGGTGGGTGTCATGTGGTCTTTTTGAGGTCCCTGTAAGAACAGACACAGCAATCTGATATATTTGTACGTGAAGGTGTAATGGTGGTTTTTAAAGTTATATAGATTGGAATAATAATAAAGGAGACAATGACTTGAGACATCCTTTCCAGAGAGCACATCCTGAGTAATAATTATATTCTGACTTTTATTAAAATCCATGAAAATTTAACTTATTATTACCTCCTTTGTCTGAAGAGAGGACATCCATCCTAGGAAGGCAGCTCACTGCATAGGGTCAGTCTGCCTTGGTGCGACTGAAAAATATAAGATCAAGTGAATTACAATGGATTTTTTCCTGGTTAAGGAACAATTATGTGGCAAGGAAATGGAATATTCCTGGAAGGAAAATGATTAGATCATGAGCAAAAGAAATGATTTAAAATTACATGAATTCTGGCTTTTCTTGATTACCTAGTGTTTATTACAAGGTAGGAAATTGCTCCCCCAGCTCTTCATTGTGCTGCTGTGCCTTGGCAGCATGAGGAAGAAACAAGCCCTGTTTTAATTATTGGTGATTTTCTGGGATAAAGCAGAGGCTGTTCTGTGCCCACAGTCATCCCTGCACTTTGCTACCTCTGGGGAGGATGGTTTCATGGAATTACAGGGAATTATTGGTGGAGTTGTTGCTCACTCAGAGAGTGAGCGTTAGGAAAAGCTGCTCTGCTTGGGATTTTCCTTTTGGTAGCAGTTTGCATTTGTGGAAACCCCCACTGTAACCAAGTTTTGTGTTTCTTTGTAGAATGTGACAAAGGAGAGGCAGATGAAGTTAATACAGCAGCAGAATGACATCACTGGGCTGTCCCGGCAAGTGAAGCACGTGATGAACTTCACCAACTGGGCCATTGCGAGTGGCAGCAGCACCGCCCTGCTCTACAGCAAACGGCTGGTGAGGGCCCTGGCGATCTCCTGGGCTGGGAGGGACCCCCAGCATCACCCAGTCCAGCTCCTGGCCCTGCACAGACACCCCAACAATCCCACCCTGCCCCTCAGAGCTCTGTCCAAACCCTCCTGGAGCTCTGGCAGCCTTGGGGCTGTACCCACAGCCCTGGGGAGCCTGGTCAGTGCCCACCACCCTCTGGTGGTGCTGATACCCAACCTCACCCTCCCTGACACAGCTCCAGCCCTTCCCTGGGTGCTGTCCCTGCTCACAGGGAGCAGAGATTGGTGCTGCCCCTCCTGAGGAAGCTGCAGACCCCTGTGAGGTCTCACCTCAGGCTCCTCCAGGCTGACCAAACCAAGTGTCCTCAGCCACTCCTGGTGTGGCTGTGCAGTTCCCAGAATGATTAGTCAGAAGGATGTCTAAGGATTGGTGCAGCTTCACCAGATCACATCCAAGGAAAAGACAACTTGTTGTTCATCCTTCATTTAATAAATTAACCCCCCCTTCTGTAACAATGGGATGAATTTCCCAGCTTCATTTGTGAATTAAGGATTTAGGAGTATTACTGTGGAAGGAATGAGGTCAAGCTCTGTGAAGACAGCTCAGTGTTTCACTGGAGTCATTGCAGCAGCGTTATTGTGCAATCTGTGCTCCGTAATCCTCAGAGTAAAACATGAGCTGGACACTGGGTGATCCTCCTGGGGAACTGAGAACTTGCCAGGCTACAAACCACACTTGCCCTTGTTGGTGTTCCACAGCCTAAACTCTCTTCCTGGCATCCTCATTCTTTATTTCTTCAGCCCCACAGTGTATTTCTGCTTCCCCTCAGATAACATTCCAGCTACGGCACATTTTGAAGGCCCGGTGCGACCCTGTCCCCGCTGCCAACGGGGCGATCCGCTTCCACTGCGACCCCACGTTCTGGGCCAAGAATGTGGTCAATCTGGGTGAGGAAATGGGGTTTGTTTGCTTTGTGCTGCTTGAAAAACTCGATTGAGTTGGGGGTGTTGATCCAGCATGGGTGATTTGGGGTGCAGAACATCCCTTGATGCAGGAGAACGAAACTCTTGACGCGACCCATCCAGTCCTGATTATCCTCTTTGCCTGCTCTGTTCTTTATAGCAGCAAAGCTTTCTCAAAGGGTTCTGGGAACCAGTGGGAATGGCTCTAGGATTGGTTTGGGTTGGAAGGGACATTAAAACTCCTCTCATCCCACCCCCTGCCATGGGCAGGGGCACCGTCCACCAGCCCAGGTTGCTCCAACCTGGCCTTGGACACTTCCAGGGCTGGGGCAGCCACAGCTTCTCTGCCCAACCTGTGCCAGTTCCAGTATATTAAAGCATAAACACTTAGACTTTGCAAAGTACAGGTTTTTGACTGAGAGAAGAGAGGGGAGAGCACGGTGAGACCTGGCAGCACTGGCCTGTGAACTTCTCTGCTGGATAAAAATCTAACTGAAAATCTGACAAAAATACCTGCTTTTGTGTGTACTCACTTCGTGCTCTGAGTGCACGAGCCAGGTTGTGCTGTCCCTGCCTTCAGTCAAGGAGGTTTGTTAGGTTTGTTCCCTGGGGCAGGCAGGCAAGGAAACAGAAAGGGAATTCCATCCCCATTAAAAGGGACATGGAGATTAACAATCAAAAATAATGTTTTTCCCTTTAGAAAGGTAACATTTAACAAGGCAGGGTGTGCTTGTAGCAGTATTTTTGTGTCATGTTTGTAGAATCTGTTCTTAGTCACTCAGTGGGACACTCCACTGTCCCCCAGATATCCCTTCCCAGCTTTTGTTCCCTTAGATATAGAAACTTTATGCTCAGCATGTTTCTTTCCTGTTTTATTTCTCCTGTTGTCCATCTGTTGTGAACACAGTGAAGTCACCTCTGCCTGTCTTGGCTTTTACACTAGGCGGTCCAGTTCTTCCACTCTTCCCTCACTAATTATGTTTTTAATTTTGCAATTTCTTCTTGTAGTCTGTTTTTGCTTCTTTCATGTGTGGTTATGGAGACTTAAAAAGGAAATTTCAAGCTTAAATTGCTTTTTTATTGCCACATTAGAGACATCTGAATATTCTGCATTTATCAACCTTTGAGTGATGATGATTTAACTGTTCATTTTTTTTTTTCTTTTGGGCTTTGTCTAGGTAACCTTGTCATTGAAAATAAACCAGCCCCTAGTTACACTCCTAACGTGGTGGTTGGGCAAACCCCTCCAGCAACAAACCACGTCAACAAAGCTCCAGGCCAGATCAATCTTGCACAGCTTCGACTCCAGCACATGCAGCAACAAGTTTATGCCCAGAAACACCAGCAGCTGCAGCAGATGAGGATGGCACAGCCATCTGCATCCGTGCCCAGGCAGAGCAGCCCCCAAGTCCTCCAGCAGCAGGTAAGTGTCCTCTGTGTTGTTATTCGACTTCAAACTGCCCTGTCAAATGTAAGCTTAGGGAGCAGTTTGTAAACTAAAACCTTTTGAAATGTGACGTCCTTTCTAATGTGACGCCTCTTGGCTTTGCTTGATGTTGTGTTAGTAGTAATGCTGCTACTGTGGGAAAGAGATTGGCTTCTTTTCTCCGTGTTGAAAGCAACAATTTTAAAAAACCCAAACCCTTGCAGCCTCCCAGGTTGATCAGCATGCAGACCATGCAGAGGGGTAACATGAACTGTGGGGCTTTCCAAGCACATCAGATGAGAATGGCTCAGAATGCTGCTCGTATTCCAGGGATCCCACGCCACAATGGACCTCAGTACTCCATGATGCAACCTCACCTTCAAAGACAAGTATATGCTGTGTACACCTTCATTTGTGCCACTGTGCCAGACTGTCCTTCCAGTAGATGGTACCTCCAGCTGTAAATGTGTTTATCTGTCCCCCTGCAGCTCACAGCTACACACATTTATATGCTTTGCCATCTCTTTTGCATACTGTACTGTGACGTTTTGGTACTATGCTGTGATGGGTTTTTTGCTGGAACCTTTACAGTGAAATGTAATATTTGGATTGGGAAGAGAAACATTTCCTTGTGCGCTTCTCAGTGACGTTCAGCTCGTGGGTTTCTTAGAGAATTCTGAGGAATAGAGAAGTTCAAAGTGATGGAGTTGAGGGGGTTTTAATTAAACCAGATTCTAAAGTGGTTTTAAATTCAAACCCGAAGCATGAAGCAGAGCTCTGCATACCATTAAGAGTCAAAATTAAGGAATGTTAATGTGCCCGAACAATCAAAAGTTACTTTTTTCTTAGAGTTTGTAGTGAGACACGTGAACTCTAAAGCTGTCTTTGGAGTATGGTGTTGCTTTAAAAAACATATACCAACCTTTTGGTGCAAGATGTGCTGTATATTTAAATATCCAGCCACACCAAGTGCTTTTTCCTTCCCAAGTGAAGAGAACCAGCAGTTGCTTTGCATGCGGTGCTCTCAGGTGATGCTGCTAGACGCGGGGTGGTGTCTTTGCCCAGTCTGGGCCGAGCTCTGTGTCCCTGCAGCGTGTATAACCCAGCCCTGCTCTCTGCTCTCCCTGCAGCACTCCAACCCTGGCCACGCAGGGCCTTTCCCGGTGGTCTCGGTGCACAACACCGCCATTAACCCCACCAGCCCCACCACGGCAACCATGGCCAGCGCCAACCGCGGCCCCACCAGCCCGTCCGTCGGTGCCATCGAGCTCATCCCTTCCGTGACCAACCCGGAGAACCTGCCCTCCCTGCCAGACATCCCACCCATCCAGGTCAGTGGAGGCCAGCAGGCACTTCCACTGCAATCATCTGCTGCCCTTTCTGCGTGGGATTCGGATTTGGATACCAGCACGTGGCCGTGGAACGAGGCAACTGTGATTTAAAGTTGAACTGAAAGTCTTCGGCCTTTCACTTGGGCTTGCAGCTGTTGTCTCCATAAAGGCTGCCCTGCTCCACCTCTTAACCTTTAGATTAATCAGTATTTAATGTGTGTGTCCTATAGGAAAATGAATATTTTAATTGTTTCCAAGTACTGCGTTCACTTCCTTTCTTCCACAAAACCATGCTGTGGGAAGGTGTTGCTGAAGTAGTTGAACAGTTGTGGGAAATATCACTGGAATAGTTGAACAGTGAAGGAAGATACCACTAGGTTAGTTGAATAATTGAGATACCAATAGAAGAGTTGAAAAGATACCACTAGAAGAGTTAAGATATCACTAGAATAGCTGAATAGTTGTGGGAGATATCACTCATATAGTTGAATACTGAAGATATCACTGGGATAGTTGAATAGTTACGTATTTTGAGTGCCCTGAATGGTGATTTATTCGGGGTTAAAGCTGCCTGGAGCATCTCTGTGATGTTCCTGCGGGGTAACCGATGCAGGAAGCACAGAGGGAAGGTGTCCCACTGCCCCACATGAGCTGAGGTAGATTTTGAAGTCGAGCTCATTGGGAGAGGTCAAAAAATAATTTAACGTGGAGGCAAAGAAGACAAAAGTAATGTGTTTTCTGCAGGAGTGTTTGGATTTAGAGGCTAGGAAGCTGTTAGTCCTTCAAGCTGCTGGCACAGTCATTAAAACTTGATTACAGTGTGTTTCAAACACATTATTTGCAGTTTTGCTGTCTTGCACTTACAGCAGTAGGGTCCCTGTTCTCTTGGGTTTCACAGATACTAAAATCTGTGTGACAAACGAATGGGAGGGAGATTTCCCATCACATCCAGCGACAAGTTCGTGTTTTCCCATAATGTCTTAACTGTGGAATAACTCTTGCAACATCAGTGATGTGGTGGTTCCTGACTAACACCCTGGGGATGAGTAACACTGAGCATCTGGGAACCAGGAAATTTGGACTGACCTGGAGGAAGTGCAGCCTGAGAATTCTGATTTAGGAGCTTTTGAAAGATCTTCTTTTAAATTTCTGTTTTGAAAGCCTGATCTCTGTGTAAAACTGATAACAATGTCTGCTGCTGTCTTGAATCCTTGGAAGGGAGGGTGAACAATTCCAGTAAAAATACAGGTCACAGTTTAAAGATGTGGAGCTGTTATGGACCTTGAATTAGACCTCTCTGATTCAGATTTTTGCTTTTCCTTCTTAGCTTGAAGATGCTGGCTCAAATAGTTTAGATAACCTGCTAAGCAGATACATTACAGGCAGCCACCTGCCCCCCCAGCCCACGAGCACCATGAATCCCTCCCCAGGACCTTCAGCTCTGTCTCCAGGGTCATCAGGTAAATGCTGTGGCTATTGCTGGTATTTCACTTTAAAAATAACTGTCTCCCATTTCCTGCCAAAAGGGAAGTGATGCTTTATTTAAAATTTATATGGCTTAGAAATGGATTCTTCCAGAAATTTAAATTTTCCCCTCCTTCAGAGAAGTTTGTGTAGTTACAAACTGCCAGCCCGTGGATGAAGTGTTCCAGATACATGGAGAGAGAAATTTTTTACCCTGTGCTACCGCAATNACCCAAACCATTCTGGGATTTCATATTTGTTTCTCTTGGTCTTCTCTCCAAGTGTGTTGTCCTGGATGGGTGCAGCAGGGGGACTTACTGTGTTCCTCAAAACTTGCATGCAAACCACGCAGAGTCTGCTGATTTGACTTAATTGCTGGATGTCAGTGCATAAAATTGGAGGGCACAGAGGGCTGAAGGCTTTAGTGCTGTTTGAATTAGGTGAAATAATTATTGTGTCTCTTAACAACCGTGTGTTGTCTTTATTTAATTTGCCCTTCTCAAATGGCTGAGAGAGCAACTGACTTAGGTGACCCATTAAATTAGAATATTCCAGCAGAATTTCTGCTGTTATTCAACACTGCTCATGGTACTGCACAAGGTACATTTGTACCAAGTCATCTTCTGTGCTGCTCCTTTGCAGGTTTATCCAACTCCCACACTCCTGTGAGGCCACCCAGTACCTCCAGCACAGGGAGCAGGGGAAGGTGAGTGAAAAATCAGCCAGGAAGAATTAAAAAAAAAAGAATTAGCACTGGGTTAATAGGGCTTTGATATAACTGTGACTCAATCTAAGAATGCTTACAATGACTATTCCTATTTTCTATTTTTTTGCCTTCATGTGATTCTCTGCTGTTGTAAACTTGAGCTGTTTTATGCTCTGCCATCCTTTGCCTTTCCATTTGCCTAAATTTCTTTACCCTGATCATTTTGCCTCTCACTTATGTGCTGATATCTTTGTAGCTGTGGCTCCTCGGGTAGAACTGCTGAGAAGAGTGGTATGAACTTCAAGGCTGACCAAGTGAAAGTCAAGCAAGAGCCAGGCATAGAGGAAGAGATCTGCAGCTTCTCAGGAACAGTGAAACAGGAGAAAACAGAGGATGGCAGGAGGAGTGCTTGCATGGTAAAGTTAGTTTATGCAACAGTGTATTCTGGTTTTCCTAGCAGCACGTTGAAGGATTTGGAAATTTAAAAAAAAGCAGTTTTAAGCTTCATTGAGAGGTGTTTTGTCCCTCTTGTAAACTGGATTTTTAGCTGTTAAAATGAAATACCCCCAGTCTTGTGGTTTTGCTGCTTTTAATCCCTAATTAATAAAGTGTAAGTCACCTACTAATAGTAATTCCTGGCTGTTCACCCATTCAGAAATCTTCTAAGCGCCCAAAAGTTCTCATGCCAGAGCATAAGTAAAATATTCTTGCCAGGGAATATTCCCAGCTGTGCTTGGTTTATTGGGATTGTGTTCTGGGAGAGCAGGGTGGTGGGTTGGAGGAGTTTTCCTAATAACAACCTAAGTTTAGTTTCTAATGACTTACCAGCGAGTTTGGCTTGAAAGCTTCTTTATCATGTTGTACCTCAGGAGAAATGAGTGTGTTCTTGTAAGGAGGGACCTGTGAAAAAGTAGTTTTCGAGCCTGTGTGCTGCTCAGCCCTTCAGGATGCTTTCCCACATGGTTTGGGGGGTGGGGGTAGGACATTTGAGCGGTGAATGCCTTCGGAATTCCAACGCACGGACAAAGCTACCCTTTGTAAAATCCGCTCTCCCCGCCTTTCATTTCAGCTCAGCAGCCCCGAGAGCAGCCTGACGCCGCCCCTCTCCACCACCCTGCACCTGGAAAGCGAGCTGGAAGCTTTGGGCAGCCTGGAAAACCACGTGAAAACGGAGCCGGCGGAGCTGAGCGAGAGCTGCAAGCAGCCCGGGCACGGGCTGGTGAACGGCAAGTCGCCCGTGCGCAGCCTCATGCACCGCTCGGCCCGCGCCGGCGGCGAGGGCAGCAACAAGGAGGACGATCCCAACGAGGACTGGTGCGCCGTGTGCCAGAACGGGGGCGACCTGCTGTGCTGTGAGAAGTGCCCCAAGGTGTTCCACCTCACCTGCCACGTGCCGACGCTCCTCAGCTTCCCCAGGTACGGCTGCGCTGTCGTCCCGCTCCTTCCCGGGGCTCCTTTTACTCCTGCGAGTAAAAGTGACCTGGCCAAGGCCTGCCTGGGGTGGTTGTAAGTGGGCAGTGTGTGTTTGATAAAGGTGTGGTGTCTCAGAACGTGGGTCTGTTGTGTAAAGCTTATTTAAGGCAAGGTGAGGATGGTGGTGTGTAAAGTATTTTAAGGCAAGGTGAGAATGGGGTGTGTAAACTAGTTTAAGGCAAAGTGAGAATGGGGTGTGTAAAGTCTACTTTAAGGCAAGGTGAGGATGGGGTGTGTAAAGTCTAGTTTAAGGCAAGGTGAGGATGGGGTGTGTAAAGTCTAGTTTAAGGCAAGGTGAGGATGGGGTGTGTAAAGTCTAGTTTAAGGCAAGGTGAGGATGGGGTGTGTAAAGTCTAGTTTAAGGCAAGGTGAGGATGGGGTGTGTAAAGTCTAGTTTAAGGCAAGGTGAGGATGGGGTGTGTAAAGTCTAGTTTAAGGCAAGGTGAGGATGGGGTGTGTAAAGTCTAGTTTAAGGCAAGGTGAGGATGGGGTGTGTAAAGTCTCCTTTAAGGCAAGGTGAGAATGGGGTGTGTAAAGTATTCAAATATCACTGGGGGAGGAAAACTGGCCTTGGTTATCAGAGTTATGTTGAGCAGTAAAGTTATTCCTGAGCTTTGGATATTCAAGTCTTGACTGCAGTAGAATGGGAAAGTGTAAGAGTGAGGAAGAATATCTTTGTAGTCATCAGTGATGAGAATTTGCCCCTGGATATCTGGAATAATTGTGTTTTTCTCTTCAGTGGGGAGTGGATATGCACGTTCTGCAGAGATCTGAGCAAACCTGAAGTCGAATATGATTGTGACAATTCACAGCACAGCAAGAAGGGGAAAACAGCACAAGGCTTGAGTCCTGTGGACCAGAGGGTAGGTCTCAAATCTGCAGCAATCTGCTTCCCAGGGAAAAGTGGTGTCTCACATTAGCTCTCCCCTGCTGCCTGGAGATGGTTTTGCTGTGGCTGCAGCAAATGAAATGGAGATGTGGCTTTTTGCAAAACAACCTGAAAGGATTATAATGAGATTTTCCTTGCTGTGGCCACATCTCCAGGTGTTGGTGACCGCTGGAGTGCTCCACTGCCTTGGGACTGGAATCACTCAGCAGCTACAATTTTCTATAAACACATCCTCTGTATTTAAATGCACCATTTAACATGTCCTTAATTAGAAGACCTTTGCATTTAAAGGCATGTAGCCTTCATAAAATAGGGAGTTTAGTGTGTTAAATCCACACTGCAAGTGCATTTTTGTAATAACCTTGATCGTTGGTGTTTTTAATTTGCAGTACATTAACATTCCCCCTGCATGTCTGACTTCACCCCAGACTTGTGTTTAGGAAGAAGGCAAAGAGTGAGGTTGTGAACATCAAGCTGGTGTTCTGCCTCTCCATTCTGCCCTCTAAAAACTGTATATTTCGAATTAAACTTGTGGCATTGCATTTACATTTTCTGGCACTGAGCTGTTCGAGTCCATACCTATTAAAACAGGTGTGAATTTCTTTGCTAAGGATTAGTTAAGGGTATTAATGTGAAGCTGTTTCTCTCTTCCTAAGAAATGTGAACGTCTCCTGCTCTACCTGTATTGCCACGAGCTGAGCATTGAATTTCAAGAGCCAGTCCCAGCCTCGGTGAGTCTCCTGAACAAACAGTCTGTGCTTTCTTTCTGGTACAACATCTCTGAAAGTCCAGAGGTGAATTGGGGCAGGGACTGGCTGCTTTCACTGGAAGCATGTCTCCCTTGATCAATCTAAAAGTTCTGGCAGTCATCCAGTGTTTTGGGATACTGAAAGGAGCTGATTCTGCAGCTTCTCTGTGCAGATGCTGCACTCCCAGTCCCCAAACCAGATATTTAAAAATACATTCAATTAGCAGTTATTGAATTGGAAGAGGATGTCTCAGGATACCCATGAAATTCAAAATGCTCTAGGAGAGCTTTATTTCTTTTCTTTTTGGGCAAACTTTTGAATAAAGGAGAAAAGAAACTGCTTTGACTCTTCAGTTGCAAAAGAAGTCACTGTAATGGCAAGCTTTTCTGTGCTGTGATAGACATAGAATAATGGGATAGTTTGGGTTGGAAGGGACCTTAAAGATCATCCAGTTCCACCCCTTCCAGGTTGCTCCAAGCCCCGTCCAACCTGGCCTTGGACACTTCCAGGGATGGGGCAGCCACAGCTTCTCTGGGAATTCCATTCCAGGGCCTCCCCACCCTCTCAGGGAGGAATTCCTTCCCAATATCCCTCTGGCAGTAGGAAGCCATTCCCCTTGTCCTGTCCCTCCATCCCTTGCAAAGGACTTTTAAACAGTTTGAGGAAAGGAAATGGTTCTCCTTTGCTGGAGGTGCATAAAGTGTGTGATGAGATCCATTCCCTGATCCCTTAAGTGAAGAAATTCCACTCTGTGGTGATTCCAGTGACAAACCACCGCTTGTTTCTCCCAGATACCAAACTACTATAAAATTATCAAGAAGCCCATGGATTTATCTACAGTGAAAAAGAAACTACAGAAGAAGCATTCCCAGCACTACCAGAGCCCCGAGGATTTCGTGGCCGACGTGCGGCTGATCTTCAAGAACTGTGACCGGTTTAACGAAGTATGTTAACTTCCAATCTCAGCTGGGCTCTTCTGGAGGTGGAGCTTTACTTCAGCCTCCTCCTGCAGCTTCTCCAGGCTTAACCTCTGCCTTTGGAGCAGGTGCTGCATGAGAGATTTCAAAACCAAACCGAACCCAGGCAGTTGCAGAACTTGCGGGTTTCGGTTCAGTTGGGAGATGAGGCTTTTAAAATAATCCCACTGGTGTGGATCTCTGAGAGAGGAGCAGGGTGACCTTGCTCCTGTGTGAAGTGCTTAGGAAGTGTGGTAATAAAGACAAACCCAGTCCTTAAAACTGCTTCAGGCTGGAGGGATGATGGGTTTACACTCACTGAACCTGGAAGGTCCTAGTGAGAAGCTTCCTCTCCTGAGAAGGGCCTTTGTGAGGAGCATTCTGGTTCTGGTACCTCACACAGGCTGAACACAGGAAAGCTTTAAGGCTCTTATTGCCAGGACTGGCATTAGTGCTTTATCTCCTGGGTGGTTGGGCTCTCACAAAAATCAGCTTTCTGTGGATAACTTGGGTATAGAGTCTTATTTTCTACTAATTTTGCACTGATCCCGTCCGGTTATGAAATATTTCTACCTTACATGTGGAATGTGACTTGGGGGAATAAATGACCTGAGTGTTACTTCTGGTGGAGCAACGGAGAAAATAATCTGAATATTCAAAGAAATGGTGGTATTGTGGTGAGACAGGGTAGGAGCTCAGAGGGTTCCGAAGTTCTGAGGTGCCTTAAAGCAAGGAGGACAAAAGGCATCCCAGGGAATGGCTTTATTGTGACTTCAGAAATGCACAACAGGCCAGTATTCCTCTGCGAAATACCACGTGAGTTTGCAGTGTTTGGGCTGCCCTGCTGGCTCTGTGCAGGAGCCAGTGGAGGGAGCTGCACGAAGCCACGGTGAAAACCTCCCTGGTCAAAGTCAGGGGTGATGCTGTGAGTGCTCACGAGCCTTTGGGGCTTGGCCAGCCCTGACTCCTTCATGTCTCTGCGTTAGAGGGAGGCTCAGGAGCACTGGGGAAGAAGTTGCAGTTGTGTGAATGTCTCAGTCAAGGGAATTAATGAAGCATCTGCTGCAGGGTAAATCAAGCTGCAGCTCTGAGGGACCAGAGTAAAACAAGGGAGCAAGGACTGAGGGATGTGGTTGTTTTTTCTTTTTTTCTTTTTCTTTTTTTTTTAAAGAAAAAAAGGTGTTTCAACTTGTCTGGCTTATGGCAAAAGCTGAGTGCCCCTGACCTCTCCTAGTGGCATCATGTCTAGTGCCTCTAAGGCAAATCCTGCTAGCAAACAGAAATCCAGGTGGGCTAAAACCCCTGGAGAGCAGTTTCCTGGGGCACTCCTCTCCAGAGTGAGCCTTTGCCACAGCAATGCCCAGGCAACTGAAGTTCAGACTTGAAGAAAGCAGTCATGAGTGGAAAATGACTGGGAGCCACTTTATTTGTGCAAAAACTGTGTGTTCTGTTGAAGGTTTATTTGCCTCCTGAGACTGTTTTAAACCTGCTGCCGCTAAATTGGGGAACTAAAGAGCTCAGCCCATAACACACTGTGGTGTTGTTATGGCTGGCTTTATAGTCATCCAATCCTATGCAAGCTGGTAACTTTAGGAAGGATTATAATTTCATTTTTTTTTGACTCTGGTATCCTTTTTAGATGATGAAAGTTGTTCAAGTTTATGCAGAAACACAAGAGATTAATTTGAAGGTAAGCGTTTCAGACCACGCACACTTGGTGAAGGGCTGTGCATTTCCAACAGGTGAATATTCCTGTCTTCTCTCATCCACAGGCTGATTCAGAAGTAGCACAGGCAGGGAAGGCAGTTGCATTGTACTTTGAAGATAAACTTTCAGAGATCTACCCAGACAGGACCTTCCAGCCTTTGCCTGAATTTGAGCAGGAAGAGGATGATGGTGAAATAACTGAGGACTCCGATGAAGATTTTATACAGCCACGTAGAAAACGCCTAAAATCAGATGAGAGACCAGTGCATATAAAGTAATCTAATGATATGGACCTGAAATGTATTGTAAAAACTGTTATTTAAGTGTTCCTGGAATATTATCATGCCTACAGTGGCCATCTTGAAGAAGCTGATAGCTTTTTAAACAGTATTAGATTACAAAAAAACCCACTTGTACAGAAAAACATTCGCATCAAAAGGGGAAAAAAAACCAACCTGTATTGTAAATTTTTGGTGGTTTGTATTTTTTTTTTCCTTGATTCTTTCTTTTCGTGATGGAGGGGACACACTCACCCTGGAATGTTGAGGAGGAGCAGATTTGCTGGGAGATGGCCAGATGAGACTGTAGTCTGGACCAGTACAGTGACTGTGTCAACTGGGAGCAGAGTTCCTGCAGTCCCCTCTCTGGGTGAACCCAAGTGTGTGTTGGCCATTGCTTTGATCATCTCACCGCAGCAGAACTGTGCATAACTGGCCTGCTGTGTCGGTCCAATTAGTGGCGTTTTCCTTTCCTTTCCTCTGGTTTCTGTACAGCAGAAGCAAAACGAAAGTGAGCATTAAAGTGTTCTGAATTGGCGAGTGCAGGACTGGGGGGTTTTGGCAGAGGAGAGACTGAGCTGGTGGCAACAACCCCTTTGGGCAGGACGAGGTGTTATTTATTCAAACCCTGAACCCGGAACGTTTTCCTGGAGCTCGTGGCGGAAGGCTCAGCGTTGCCCTCTGCCCCTGATCCCCCTGATGAGGCAGAATGTTCTCTCCAGTGTTCATTCTCTAGTTTTCTGTACTTAAAATAGAGCCTGAAGAGCTGATAACTGGTTGGGGTGTTTTTCCAGTCTTCCTAAATATCAGTTTCTAATAGACCACTCGGCAAACAATAACCTATTAACTACCAAATGTGTAAAATTTCCTGTATTCACTTTGTCTTATTTGTAAATAGTGAATTGAGATTTCTTGCAGATCGGCAACATTTGCTGAACTGTTTTTAAGCTAATATGTATTCTTATTGATTGTTCCTATCAAGAAAAAGATTTGTAATATATGCTATTTCTAACATTGCATTCATTTTGAGGGTCTGTCTTATTTTTCTTCGAGTACTTCTCAGAACTTTCTTCAGAAGCAGCTTGTGAGCAAAAATGTCCAGAAAGCTTGGAATCAGCCTGAGTTTGGGTTCCTTGGCCATCCACTGAACAAAGCACTTGCACAGACCAGGATTTGGCTTGGAGTGGTTTCTGCTCCAGTAGTGGAAAGAGAATTTCCCAAATTGCTTCAGTAACTCTGAGGCACCACTGGGGACTGGGAAATCAGTTAGAGTTGGAGTAGTTGGGTCTTTTTATACTGACACAGGTCAATACTAGAAATAATAAATGTCCTTTCTGGCCTTCATGTGGATCTTGCTGCAGAAAGATGAAGAATTGGTGTGATCAGATGAGCTGGAGTTGCCAGACTCTCAGTGTGCTGGGGCTGGTGTGAAGACAACAGTTCTGTGCTAAATCCCTGGGCTTTGGTGTGCTCAGCAACTCCTGTGCCACTGGACACGCTTCACCACCGTGGCAAAGAGAGAGATTGCAGCACAAGGTCGCATTTGAGATATGAACTCGGCAGGTTTTATGGAAATCACTGCAGATTTGGTTGCTTTTTATTAAGAAATGGATTCCCCCCCTCCCCGTCTCACAATAAATGAGGGGACTGAAGGTATTTGTAGCTTCAAAGTCACTTCTTTACTCAAATGTTTCCAGTTCTCAGATACCAACACAGCAATGGTTTAAATTTACATCTTACCAGTTTGTGTGTGAAAGGAAAAGGGAAAAAAAGGAATTCAACATCTTAATTTGACACAGAGCAGCAGCTTTGCCCGGGGCGAGGCTGGCGTGTGTCAGTAGGACACCGGCAGTGACAGGGGATCATTTCCTGGCTCTGTGTGCTGCCTATTCCTGCACTCCGAGTTTCTCAGCTCCCTTTTGCAAAAGGACTCTTATTAAACTGATCATGAAAATAAGCTTTCTGTGAATTCTCTTCGCTCGGGGCTCCCTGGTTTTGTGGCACTCACGCTCTCTGGGTCTTTGGAGCTCGTCCCCGGGCACCAGCCGTGGGTTCAGTCCTGCTGAGCCCGCCAGGCTGAGCCAGAGCGTGGCATGGGCACGGTGGCATCCCCTGGGAGCAGAGTGGGGAAGGAGGAGGGGGACCCTCTGCCTCCCGGAGACCTTTTGGCACAGCCCCTGCTCCTCGGTGGCCTCTGCCACAGGCAGGAAACTTGGCCAGCTCTGGCTCAGCAACTTGTGCACACCAGGAGTAAAGCTGAGCTTGGCCTGGCTGAGTCTGAGCTCTTCTGACCCCTCTGGAATGGTCCCTCCGTCCACTCCCCACTGAGGGCATCCCTGGATTTTGTGGAATTCTGAATGTGTGTAAATCTCAAGTGTATAAATCTTGTCCCCTTCCTCCCCCTTGCTTTTGGAACTCCCGAAGCAACAATTCAGGGATGGGTTTGAAAAGCAGCAAAGTTCTCCTTAAAAAGACTTGGAAGGGTAGATGAGAAACTCTGCCAATCCATTTCCTGATCCTGTAGGGAATGTGGGAATTTGTGGTGCCTCACTGGGACTCCTTCAGGAGCAAATTAATGGGTCTGTGTTAATGAGTCACTGCCTCTCTGAGCGGGTGTGGGAGTGGTTTTACCTGGGGAATTGGGGCACAGGTGACTTCAGGAAAACTTGGAAAAGCCGGTGGTGTGATCCCAGTGCTCCAACAAGCAGGAATCTGGCTCTTGGTTGGACTCTGCCCTCGCTTGGAACAGCCATCAAAATTCCTGCCTCGGTTTTTGCTGTAAATGACCCCCAAGTTTTAAGTTAATGCAAGGAATTTGCTTTGGAAATGAGAGTGAAAAGGGCACAGTGTGGGCTTGTCCATTGCCAGGTAATTCCTGGTGGTCTGTGCTGATCCCACGTGCTGAATGGGCTCAGGGCTGTTATTGAAATGTGTGATATTAACCATCCCTGCAGGTCACGGAGCACGAGGAGCCAGAATTTCTGCTTTATCCCATTTTACTGGCTGACCCCGGAGCCTGGGGGTACGGCAGCAGCGTTTCCAAGCTCCGTGTGTGCTGTTGGCTTTTCCTTGGTTTTCTCACTCTTTTCCTTGGGAAAAAGAAAAAGCAATAAAAGTGCTTTGTGTGCTGCCTGTCGGCGTGGCAGGAATCCTTTCCTTTGCATGGTGGCTTTACAGGGAACTTTGTATGCAGATCACCAAGCCTAGCTCCTAAAACCAGAGTGTGCAGCAGTCACTGGCAATAAAGTGTGGCATTTTATTTGAAAACCTGGGGAAAGTGCCATAGTTTTGTAAGGAGTAGGCGTGTGAGTAAATAATGGGGGTACTTTTTTAAAAATAAAGGCGTAGACGCCACGGTTTCCACAGACATATTTCAGGTGGAACATAAAGGGTTGTGTCTTTGGCTGTGCTGATTCATTTCCCCCTCTCCAAGTGTGTGTACAGAAACCTCCATCTCCTTCCACTTCGCTTCTGGGCATCCTTTCTGTGCTTTCTAACGTATCAGGATTGAACCATCTTCCCCAAAATCGCGGGAAATTCGGGAATCTTTAGGAGAAAGCGAACTATAAAACGTCTGAAACGCAGTTTTGGCCTTTTCTATGGGGTGATCTCACAGCTCCAGGCTGCTGCCTTTAGGATTTAGGGCATTTCCACCAGGAGGGGCGCAGAAATATTTTGGAAGCTGTTGTTGGTGCAGGATCCAGCGTGGAGTGCCCTTCCCTCCAGGGGGGACTGTAGGGTCAGGACTGTATATAACCCTACACAGAGTTGTGCAGTGCCCAGCGTGTTTTCCATGTCAATGTGCTCCTGGAAGGGTTCAATCCACGGCATCCATTGGCTCTTCAATTGTTCCTTGCTCCCGGTGCTGGAACTGGTTCTTTTTTGCACATCGTAAACTTGGCTCATCTTTTGATAGGATTCTTCAAACAAACCCAAGTGCTGTTTCTGTGATATTGTATTACCTGAAGCCTCATATTTAACTTTTTTTTTAAAAAAAAAGAGAAGTTATTGTTTCTAATTGTTCTGTTCCTGTGGGTTTTGCTGGTGTGTAATTAAAAAAAAAACAACCAAACGAAATTTTTCTTTCCTTGGTTATTTAATACTTTATCTGCCTGTAAATATCTCTTGTTAAGTGCTCTGGAATGTGCTGTAGAAGTTGTATTAGCTCAGTTTAAAGCATTGTTTGAAACCTATTTTGGTTTGGTTATTTCTATTAAATCTGAAAAATCTCCCTTTCAATTCGAGTTCCTTTTTTCCTTTGCACTCCATCAGATACAGAGTCACATCTGCAGGGTGGAAATGAGGTGAAATTTGGGCGTCAGGGCTTCAGATGGGCCCAGAGAGGAAAGGATTTGTCACATCTACCTGCACCTTGGTGTGAAACACGAGGATTTGAAGGATTCTCCTTGGTTTTTTAGTGCTGGTGGCATCCTGAGGGTTGGAGGGGACATTCCAGGGCTGCAGTTCTGGGGATGGGATAGGATGGGATGGATTTGGGTGGGATGGGATGGGATGGGTTGGGATGGGGATGAGATATTTCCCAACACAGCTGACCAGGGGCTGGTTTTGGGGGTTGTTCCCCGTGGCCCCACCCCAGTAAACACTGGGAAAATGAAAATGGAGCTGAAGTCGCTCTGAAACTCCTTGAGATGACACCTCCCCTGTCCCCTCTGTGTGTCACAGCCCGGCCCCTCTGCTCTCCCTGTGGGAAACGGCTCTGTGGGAAGGGCAGGGTGTTCCTTTGCTCACTAAATGTGTGTTTTGGTGTATCGTGGACCAGACCCTGGAGGAGCCCCATGGGTGGGACAACCCCAACTGCACTGGAAGGAGCAGGAGGAGGAGGAGGAGGAGGAGGCTGCTCGTGCAGGGAAAAGCTGCACACATGCAATGTTCCTTCAGCCTGGCACTGCAGTGCTGTACGGGCTGCTCCCTGCCCTGATAAATCCCCTTTTTTGGGGTGAATGTCACCGCTCCTGACTTACCAGTGAAGGCTCTGACCCAAGCAGCTCTGTCCTGCCCCAGCACTGACCCTCACGCTGTGGCTCACGCCAGCTCAGATTGTTCTCTCCGTGTTTATTTATTCCTGGAGTGCCTGTGGTGGCCACAGAAACCCCGCGAGGAGGGGGCTGTTCTGGCAAAGGCTCACTTCCCTTCACTGAAAGCGGAGGTTTTGCCACGGCAAAGGTCGCCCACGCTCACAGCGAGCCCTCGCGTGGCTTTTCCAGGGACTGGTGGTTGGTTCCCGGCCCTTCGCTCTTCAGAGGGGTTTTGCTGCCAGCCCAAGCCCTGGCACCACCAGGTGCCGCTGGCTCTGCAGCTGCTGGGTGGCTGGGTGTCCCCTCCAGAGCTGGCAGAGGAGCAGCGGTGGGGAGCTCTTGGAGGGGTGTTTTGCTTCTCTTTGCCAGGTGCTGTGTCCAGCTCAGCCAGCCCATCTGCTCCAGCCCTTCTGGTGGGTTGCTGTTGGCCTTTGGGGCTGGACTGGCATCTGTCGTGTTCAGCTCCTCTGTTTGACTCCACTCAGCTCCTGGACTCTCTTTGTGGCCTTGCTTGGATCTTTTCCTCCTCAATATCCTGGGTTTAGGTCTCCTGGCTGGCTCCAGTGGCTCCAAGCTGTTCCCCCACCACTCAGTGCTGCAGTTTTTAGTCCCAGGGCAGCATATCTGAATTTTCTCTTCCCAGCCCAAAATCCTACCAAGGGTTACAAACTGCTGCCAAAGTGTTCAACCCTTTGCTGCCGCTGTGGAATTCACATCCATTGTAGAATCCCAGAATGGGTTGGGTTGGAAAGGACCTTAAATCTCATCTCATCCCCCCCCCTGCCACGGGCAGGGACACCTTCCACTAGCCCTGGTTGCTCCAAGTCCCATCCAACCTGGCCCTGGCCACTTCAGGGCTGTGGATATCTCTGTGGATGTGATTTTGGAGTCACTGCCATCTTTCTCTGAGGGCTGAGATGACGAACCTGCAGAGCCAGAGGGGTTGGGATGCAGCCGCTCCAACCCAACCCGCCCAGCACCTTTATTTTTATATCAGACACAACCCCAAAAGCCTTTTGTGGGAGAAGAATTGCTCAGAGGTGCCTTTCGAAGGTTCCCACCACTGCTGGGACTCTGGGGCTTAGGCAGTGGACCATGGGGACAATGGGATCCGTGTGGCATCTGGCCACCTTCCTGCCAGGAAAGGGCCAGCTCTGAGGGTGGCTGGAGCCCCCATTCCTTGGGAATTGTGCCTGGCTCCGTGTTCAGTGCCCTCCCCAGGGTGCAGCAGCGCCGTCTGTGCCCCGGGGTCCGAGAGGGGCTTTGCTGCAGAATTCCGACCCGCAGCCTCCTGGAGCTGGGCTGTGATCCCAGGCCATCCAGATGCTGGCCCAGATGTTCGCACAGGAAGCAAGGCCGGCAGGGCGGTGCAGGGACAGTGCTCGGGAGGGATTCCGTGCTCTGGATGAAGACGAGTTGTCTGCCCACCCCTGCTTGAACCAGCCCACAGTGAAAGGGGCTGGAAAACCAACCTCCCCCAGCGGACACACACCCTGCGGGAAGCAAGGGAGCCCAGAGGGGAGGATATGCATCACCCTGCCAAGAATTTGGGAATCATCTGCCCGTTCCTTAACATCCCTTGCACGCACTGTATCACCAGGTGGTGCTCTCAACACAGCCCGGTCTCGCCGGGCTCGGAGGAGCGAGGTTGGGCTTGGGGAGAAAGAAGGGGTTGGCTTTGGGCTCCGCAGGTGGGACAGGGACCTGCTGAGGACACCTTCTCCTGGGGATGGGGGAAATTCGGAAAATGTTTGCATCCTTAGCGACTTTCCGGGACGTTTCAGCTCCTTCCAGTGTCTGGAAGGTGGGAAGAAACGCCGAGCCACGCTTTGCTGCTGGAGAGGAAGCTTGGGTTTGGACACAAAGCTTCGGTGCCGAATCCGGCCCTGCAAGGGGTGCAGGATGGGTTGGTTGGTCCTGCTTGGGGCTGGGGCACAGCTGTCCTGGCACAGCCACCGTGGGGTGGGCAGGACCCCAAATGAGCCCATCTCTTGTCCTGCAGCCTGGCATGGAGGGGAAAGGAAGGGTATGAGACCCAGAACAATTTAGGGAGCATTAATTAACGCAAAGACGGGCAGAGGCAGAGCCGGGGATGCTGAGACGTTGTGGGGCTCCCTTCACTGCCCACTGGAAGAGCTGGGGCTCCCCTGGGTGTCACCACCCTCGTGCCATGCCCTCCCTGCCTCCCTCCCCGGGGAAGACGAGGTTGGTCAGGCTGTGTTGGCAGCACCCATCGCTCTGCTGTGCCCTCTGGGAGTTCGGGAGCCTGGGCTCTGGGCACTGCCCACGTTCCCACGAGTGATGTGCTCGGGGTGCTGCTGCTCCGTGGCCCCCCCAGTTTAATCTTCTCCCCAGTTCTAATCGATCTAATTCTCCCCCTTTTCCACACGGCCACGGGATCCTTCCAGCGGCTGAGCGGAGCACGGATGTGCCAGAGCACCTGATTTGCTGCTGCAAACTCAATTCTGGGCAGAGTAATTCAGTTATGCTGTTGGCTCTGGAGGCTCTGGCTCGCCCTGCGCTCCCAGGGACCCTCCTGCCCTTCCTGGCGGATCCGCACAGGGAGTGGCTTCACGGGAATCATCTGAGACATGTTTTGTGGGGCCACATTTGGAAGGTGACCCAAAGCAGGCCGTGACCCTGATCCTGTTGTGGGCTTTGCTGCCCTGCCCGTGGGCAGCTGGCGAGGCTTATTCCAACCTGCAGAGCCTGGTGCTCCTCTCTGGGGGGACTGGAGCTCTGGGGAAGCGCATGGAACACGAGGCAAAGCTCTGGTTCTGCTCCTCTGGGAGGATCCCCGGGGAGATGGTTGCCAGCACACCCTTTAGGATTCTGCCTGTTGTCACCGCTGGAAGGGGATTTTTAAGTAGTGAAGTGATTGACAGGGGGTTTCTCTTCTTCTTTTTATTAATAGGAGTATTGCAAATGCTGCTCGGGGCTGCCAGGAGAGATCCCTGCAGAGGATCTGAGGCTGAGCTGGACTCGCAGCAGATCTCTGATGCAGTTCCATGTGTCTCCAGCCAGGAGAACCACCTGGACTGATGGCTCTGGGTCTTGTGAAAGACCTTCGGGCTTGTTGGCCAGGATGCTGCTGGCCCCACCACCACAGCTGGCCCCACATCCCCGAGGGCAGGGCAGTGCTTGGGGGAGCAGGAGAGGCAGGCAGGGGTTGGGGACACTTGGTGGCCAAAGGCTGGGGTGGGCTGGATGCTGGAGAGATGGTGCAGTGGGTGAAGATGTGGGGTGAGCATTTAGGGTGGTGATGTGGGGTGATGGCTTGGGGTGATGGTGTGGGGAGATGATTTGGGGAGATGGTTTGGGGAGATGATTTGGGGAGATGGTTTGGGGAGATGGTTTGGGGAGATGATTTGGGGTGATGGTTTGGGGAGATGATTTGGGGTGATGATGCGGGACAGCAGCACCCCAGGAGTGGGGGCTGCAGGCTCTGCAAAGCACCCCTGGAGAGGCGACAACTCAACAGCCTTCAGGCTGGAGGGTGGGAAGCAGCAGCAGAGGGAGAGCAGCTCCTGCAGGTCCCTGTTGGTCCCTGCTGGAGCAGGTTCCTCCAAGAGCTCTCAGGTTTCTCTTCACGTGTTAATATTCTCCCAAACCCAAACATTGCAGCATTTTCTCTCCGAGGCACACTCGGGCCCCACTGGCTTTGTTTTCCCTGCTATAAAATACTGCTATTTTATTACTTGTGTTTCCACTGGGAGGGATAAAAATAACCACAATCGAAATGCTCCTCATCTCAGGGCTTTGGAGCTGGGAATTGCTGAGCAAACCATTGTCCTGCTCTGGAAACACGCAATGCCACCAGGGGACACCTGCAACCTGCTGTGATAATATATAGATGTGTATATTTTATATATATATNATCCATCCTCCTTCCTTCCTTCCCTCCTTGCCTTCCATCCTCCCTCCCTCCCTCATTGTTGGCCAATAAGGAGTTGGTGAGACAGAGATTCCCAGTTCCCCAGTGCCAACTGGAGTCATCTTTGCTCTGCAGAGCCACTCCTCCATAGCACAGACACCAGTTCCTCTCTGGGCTGCTCTTCCTGGGCTCAGCGAGCCTGGACCCTCTGACATGGAAGTGAAGGTGAAGAATTGACCCAAGGTGACTCTAGATTTAAAAGTTAAAACTTCTTGCTGCCACCTTTGTAATGAAATCAGCCTTTTCCCCCCAAACAATTGAATTTCGTTATCGATCTCTCTGTTACCAGCTCTCAATTGGGCATTAACCTTTTTCAAGAACTCTGGTTTGGGCGCTCTGGGACGGAGATGCCCCAGAGGACCCAACAAAAGGAGGGGCAGAGAAGAATTGCTGCTCCTTCCCCACGTCCTGCTCTTCTTCCCTGGCAGCCCAGGTGCCACCAGCTGCTGTGAGGCACCACCTGAGATGCCCGTGATGTGCCAAGGCTGCCACAGGGATCTCTGATGGGTCCATGGGAGAGAACTCACGATTTTCTGTGGTGCAAAGGGCAAAGGTTGGCCATTCTGAAAACTTTTGGGAGACTGTAGTGCACTCCAGAGGTTGTAGAGGGTCAAGACCCAACCCCAAGAAGATGTTCCACTGACCCAAATGTCTAAAGGCTTTGAGACGTGATTTAAGCCTCAAGTTTCTAAAGAAGATAATTTTGGGGTGATTTTTAGGGAGTTTGCCATCTAAATAGAATGTAAACTATGCCTGAGCTTGAGAGCTTGGGAAATCAATATTTTAGCTCCCAGCCTTGCGATGTCTGGAGTTTCTCCTCAGTAGACACGGGGCTGCTGGTGTTGGCTTGCAGGTGGTGGACCCTTCAGGCACAGTTCCTGACCTGCAAGGGACGCCTCGACCTGTTGGCAGCAGCAGGTGATGGAGCACTGATTAAATGTGCCTAATTAGATGTGACTCTTGGTGGCATCTCTGCACTAATTAAAGGTTTCCCTCGTGTCGTCTCGGCAACAGAAGGCTTTGCCAGGGAAGTTGCCCTTGCCAGGTGGAGGTTGCCATGCTGGGCGCAGCAGAGGGGGGCAGGAGGGATGGGTGGTGAGGTGTCCAAAACACCTTGGTCTGGGCAAGGAAGGACCAGGGAGGCCAAAAGGACCTTGACATGTGCCCCTCAAGTGCCACCCAGGCCCTTTGTGTCACAGGGAGCCACCGGCACGACAGCTGGAGGAACTGTCCATCCCGGGAAGGGGGAGGTTTGGTGGAGGGTGGGCAGGGGAGATCCAAGGGAGCCGGTGCTGTGCTGGGTGCTGGTGTCACCCCTGGGACACCCCTTATGCTCCAGGGGCTTCAGCAGGTGACGAGCGGGGAGCACAAACACCCTGGGGTGATCTCAGCACCCTCTGCTCCACGTGGGGCTGAGGGACCCGTGTGGCTCTCCAGGACAGTCATTAGGTGGCTACAGGCTCCAAGAAGTCCTCCTGCTGGCCATGGCTTTCATTGCCCGGCTCCACGACTGCTTGTTGGCCTGGAGAACAGACGAGAACAGATCACCCTCCTGCTAGGTTGTAAAGGGAACAAAAGAGCAAAACCACGGCAGAAAGCAAGAGAGAACGAAATCCAATTCCGGGCTGGAATGGCGCTCTCAGTGTCTGCAGCCTGGGGCGTGTGGACCAGCACCAGGTCCATCAAACCTCAGCTTGCCTTTGGCACTCCTCGGGAGTCCGGGCAGTGCTGGTGGGAGCACGCCGGTTTCTCCCCTCTGGTCACCTGCCATCCTCGACCCGAAGGTTTCAGCACCCGTTCTTAGTCCCAAAATCACTCCAGGAGCGGCATCCGAAACTCTGCCCCCGGAGCGAGGGCAGCCACGCAAGGGTTAAAGAGAATTCTCTGCGTGTGGAGGGCACCAGACCGAGTTGGGGAGGAGGATCTTTGCGTGGAGCAGCCTTGGCAGCGAGCAGAGCTGTGATCTCAGAGGCCATGAGGCACCGGCGGGAGCTCGGGCTGCTGGACAATCCTGCCCCGGGGAAGGTCCACAGCCCCGCAGCTCCAGGTGCTGGTGGCACCGGGGGGAAGCTGCTGGGGTGATGAGAACCAAGCCCAGCCTCTCGTCCTAGTTGGAGTTCCTTGGAGAGCAGGGCGCAGAGGAGGATGCGAGAGGGCGATGAGCGCTCCCGGGGACGACGGCCGCTGTCGGAGGGCGCTTCACATCCTCACCGAGCTGTGCCAGAGGAAAAGCCTGCCCAGCTTGGACCTGGACGCCTGCAGGGAGTTCCTCCTGCTGCCTTCCGACCAGAGCCTCATCATCTCCCAGCCAGGTACGCTGCTCCATGCTGGAGGGGGCTCGGGGCAGGCAGGAGGAGCCTGCAGGGGAAGGGGGATGTTTGGGACCTGAGGGAATGCTCTCAGCACCCTTGCCAGGGGGTCATTCTCCTTTCCACGTGTCGTGGGTGCGGGTGCTGCCTCACCTGTTGATGAGGGATGGGGAGGCTGCACAGGGTGACGGGAAGGGTGTTCCGGGCTGCTTATCGAGGTGAAGTTCCTCGGAAGTTCCTTTTTCAAGCCCGGGCTCCTGCCCCGTACAGAACAACCCCCAAAGCCACGGAAAAAGCAGCAAAGAGCATGTTGAGGGGGCAGAAACCGAGGAAAGCCTGAGGAAAGGAGGGGCTTGCGTGGATGGCGTGGATTTGTGTCCACCAGTGAGGGATCTGAGGGTACTTCCAGCGGTGTGTTTCACCTCCCCGAGACCCGCCTGAGCTGTTCCCCAGGGGGCTGCAGAGCCAGGGAGGGACACTGGTGTGGCAGGGATGAGGCAGGAGCAGGAGCGAGGAGGCATCTCCGTGCTGCAAGGTGGATAATTCTCCACACCCTTCTGCTCACAGCTCCTCGCTCCAGAGAGGTCCTGCTGCCACTCAGAAGACACTGGCAGGGAGGGCTTGGCTCCCAGGCTCTTACGCTGAGGAGCAGAACCCCAGATCCCATGGGTTTCAGCATCACTGATAACCTGCGGTGAGGTGTTGGTGTATTCCAAGGTTTTCCTGGGGGGCTTCTTTCAAGGTTCCTGTGGGCAATGATCTGCGAGTTCATTCTCTTTTTAAAATCACTTTGTTTGATACCTGCTCGTTCTGGGGGCCTCCTGGCCGTGTCCTTACACATCCACGCCAGGAGCTGTTTTCTCTGTTACGAATCCCTTAGTGCATCACTTCAGGATCCTTTACCTCGGCACCAAAATTAACGTTTTCCTGGCTCTGCAGCAGAAATACCTGCACTGCTCTTGTTCTGTCCCCCCTGAAATGACAGCTCTGGATTTATCTGGGCAGCCAGTTCAGGACCTCGTGTTCAGGTCACGCTCACATCATCATCTGCCCTCGGGACTGCAAATGTTTGTGTGCTCGGAGCTCTGGTGTGAGTGCCAACCCCGGTGCCCTGCTGGGCTGCGCTGGGCTGCCCGTGGCTGTTGTCTCTGCTCTGCTTCACTGGGCCCATTTTTATGTCTAGACAGCACTGGGGACGCAGTTTGGGCCCAACGTGGACTAATATTTCTCGATCCCTGGCTGTAGAACTGCTCCAGCACGGGCAAATATCTGTTTGCATTGAGTGACAATATCTGTTTGCATTGAGTGACAATATCTGTTTGCATTAAGGGAAAATAACTGTTTGCACCAGGTGTTAACTAATGGGGTTACAGAGGTACCAAACCTTTCCCATCAGAGTCTGGGTGTTTATCTAATTACCCGCCTTTGCCCATTTTGTCCTGAGGTTTCATGCTCAGCAAGGTTGCTCTCGGCTGCCTGGAGTCCCGTGTTCAGATCCTCGTCCTCACAGAGGCAGGCAGATAAATTTGGGACTTTGTGCAGATAAATTCGGGACTGTGTGCAGATAAATTCGGGACTTTGTGCAGATAAATTCGGGACTGTGTGCAGATGTATTTGGGACTTTGTGCAGATAAATTTGGGACTGTGTGCAGATATATGTGGGATTGTGTGCAGGTGAGCAGGTGGCACGAGGCAGGTGCTGTGTCAGTAGCAAGGCAGAGGAGCCCTGGCTCCTGCTCGAGTGTCCCCGTGGGGACAGCACAGCCCTGGCAACCGAACACCAAGTTTGGTGGAGTCAAATTGGCCCCGTTTGTCATCGTCACGTGACGTCTCCGGCTCCTTGGTCAGTTCGTTGCCTCCTGGATAAATCTATTAACTGCTGGCTGGTCGAGCGCCCCGGTGAGCTTCACATTCAGGAAAGCACTGCCGTGCTGCCAAAGCTGGGCACCAGGCTGCTCCTGCCCAGCTCTGCCAGCTTGGGCTCCTCTGCTGCCTCGTGTGCTGCTGAGGAGCAGCATCCTCAGGGAACGCTGGGGAGCGGCAAAGAAACGAGCCAGGTATCACCAGCCCTCTCGAGCCGCATCCAAGAGTGGAAAAAACCTGCGAGTATCAAATGTCCCTGGGTAGTTTCTGTAAGGGTGAGGCTTTATGCAGCGATTGCTTTTGTTTTTTAAAAAATACCCAACATTTTGGGCTCAATGGTTTAAAGTGCTGCTGTGCGTGAAGCAGATGCTCATCCACTCTCCGTCCTTCGGGTTATGTAAGAGCTGAATCTCCTCCTTAACGTCGACCAGAGAAACGGAGCTGCAGCGTTTCTCCCGTGTGCACCCGGCAGAGGAGTGCAGGCTGCTGCTGGCAAGGCACCCCGCAGCCCAGTATGTCAGAAAAATCAGGTGTTTGGCTGGGGAGGGTTTG
>VWZF01000510.1:67907-83718 GCA_013396755.1 Sclerurus mexicanus | reverse complement strand
TGGGATGGGATGGGATGGGATGGGATGGAAGGTCTGAGCTCGACTCATTCCGAAATGAACTTGCAGAGCTGCTGGAATGGGACTAGAGAAAGTAGGTTTAGACTNGGAGGAGTGCAGGCTGCTGCTGGCAAGGCACCCCGCAGCCCAGTATGTCAGAAAAATCAGGTGTTTGGCTGGGGAGGGTTTGGGATGCGGCAGGGAGGGCTGAGGGGGAGCTTCGCCCGCAGTTTGGCCCGTGGCACTGCCAGGAATGGAAGTGATCTCTTGGCTGGGGGCCCTGAGATGGAGCGGGGAGCTGCAGCATCCCTTTGTTGTGGCTGGCTGAAAGCCTCCCCCGGAGCTCCCTCCGGCTGAGAGCTCTCTTCCCTCTCATGCAGGGATGCTGGGAGTGTCACCAGGGCATGGGCGCTGGCGCTGCCTGTGATATGGGCACAGCGTTTGCCACTGGGCTGGTGTCCCCTGAATGGGTGGACACATCACTCCTCTGTCCTGGAGGGGCAGAGGGAGCTCCTGGGTGTTTGAGGGGGTTGGTGGTCCAGCCCCACTGAAGTGCAGGGGAGCCCACGCTGCCAGGACCCCTCGGGACAGTGGGCACAGAGACCTGCCCCCTCACCAGGCTCTCTTCCCACGGGAGTGAAGCTGTTTAGGAAAACAGGGTCCTTTGAGTGGCCTTGTGCCCCTGAGTCTTTGGGAAACGGTGCTTGGAGTGGTCCTGTGCAGGGCCAGGATGATGCTTGTGGGTCCCTTCCAACTCAGGATATCTCCTATATCCCATATATGCTATATCCTATATATTCTATATATTATCTCATTCCCTGTGGCCTGCTCCGAGCTCCTGTGGTGGGGTGAGCTCTCCCTGCCTGCTCCTGCCCAAGGCTGCTCCAGGGGGTGAAGCCCAAGGTCCTTGCTGAGGTCTGGATGAGGACAGGCTGCCAGCCCATCCTGGGAGATCANAGGTCCCTTCCAACCCAAACTAGTGTGGTATTCCATGATTCCACGACTGGAGCCAGTGGTCTGTGATGCTGATTTAAAGGATGGTGGCTGGGTATGGAAGAGAGCTTCCAGAAGGGTCACAGCACGCCCAGGAGCAGACCCTGGGGTTGAGTTCTACCTCAAGCACTACTGTGCTGTGACTCTTTAAACAACCGAAGTTGTTTTCTTGTCTTTAATGACCCGTTTGTCCAAAGCTTTGCTGCCCTGTGGAGGGTGCAGGATACAGTGGGTGCTGTGCACAGGGGCTGCAGGTTTTGCCCACAAAGCCCCAGGTCCCCAGCAGTCCCTGTTGACCTCAGCACCCCCTCAAACCCCTCCTTGTGCACAGGCTCACCCAAGCAAAAAGCTCTTGTGCTTTCCTGCTGCAGGAGGTGTAAAGCTGAAGTGAGAGGAAGGGGTAGGGCAAGCTGGGGAAAACACAAAACCGGGGGAGACTTTTGGATAATCTGTGTTCCCCAGCACACACTGCCAGCTGTCCTGGGCTCCCAACCCCAATAATTCAGAGCACATTTACTGGTTTGCCCCCTGTGTGAACTGTTCTTTCTGAACTTGCAGTACAGCTTGTACAGCTCTGAACACCCTCCTGGCACTCGGCGAAGACTATTAAAATGTTAAACCAAGCACAGAAGTGTTCTTGCTGCAGGCAGGAAAAGGGGTGAATTTCTGTGCAACAGAGGATTTTTCATTGCAGAAACGATGCAGAAAGATCGTTTTTATATTGAGAAATTGCTTCTGGAGTATTTTTCTTGGGAAAAAAAAAGAATTATCCCTTGATAGGATAGTTTGACTAATGGGAAAACTGATTACACCCCCATTCACGGATACGGGATGCCTGCAAGCCACTACCTGTGAAATATGGGCACGTCTTGAATTTACTCACCAGCTGTAATAACACAGTTTTCTGAATCACCATTCAAGTGCATTTCAAGTCAATATAACAGTAAACATGCTGAAAGCCACCCAGGCACAGCTAATATTAACCACTGGAGCTTGTGTTTCCCGAGGCCAGGCATGCGAGCAGCAGCTCCTCGGGGCGAATACCCTTCTTAGCACGGAGTAATGCACTCGGAAAAGGCATCCTTCCCTTCCTCCCAGGGAAGAGCCAGCCACAGCTCCGTGCGGCAGATTGGCTCCTCAGCTCGAGTAAACCAGGCTTAAGCCCGGCTCCTGGAGGGATCAGCTCGCGGAACTCCCTCAAAAAGAAGGTCGAGACCAGCTGCTTTAGTGCGGGCAGGGTGCATTAAATCGCCTGGCCGCGGGCACGTGGCTCTGCCTGCGCGCTGTGCGCGGACCTCTGAGTCTCTGCGCTGCTCCCGGCGGAGCGGACGCGCCTCTGGAGCCCCGGGAGCCCCTCTCCGCATCGCCGCGGCTCGGCTGCGGCCTCGGTCCCCCCCGGGGTGGATCCGGGGCTCGGAGGTGTTCTGGCGGAGCTGGGAGCCTGTTGGGATGCAGCCGCAGTCGCCTCATGCATAGGCAGGGCTCAGCATCTCCAACTCCATAGAAACGGGCGGCGGGATCGCTGCCGGTGCTTGATTAATTGATTAATTGATGCTCGAGCAGCCCGGGGACAGCGACCGAGGAGCCGCTCCGGTAAGTCCGCATCACTGAAGTTACTTTAATAATCCTTCGCCTTTTATTTCCTCGCCAGACGGAGCCGCTTTTCCTTAAAAATAAAACATTTTGCCTCAGCTGGAACATTTCCTCCTGCTCTCGGGTATTCTCCCGACGTTTCACTGGCAAAAAACCAGCTCCCAGCTGGTTCTCCCCGCGGCTCCCACCTTGCCCGGCGTGCCCTGGGATGGTCCTGGGAAGGTGCTGGGCATTTTGGGGGCTTTGCAGGTGTTTTGTCACGCCGAGGGGGCACAGCCCGGCTCGTCTCGCGTGTGTGTGTGCTCGCTGTGCAGGGGGATAAACACACCCACGGCGGGGTCTCACTTCCCAATTTCTTATTTAGCTGCACTTCCAAGGATTATCGTTCTTCTCACCCATTTCTTCTCGCCGTTCGCATTTCTGGGTGCGCTCCATCACGCGTTCTTCCCCAGGACCCCAGGTTTCCATCTCGGCGGCTTTCCCCCACCTTTAATATTTGCTGTCTCTTTTTCCAGGGTGCTAATGTGAATTTTCCCTTCCTACCTGCAGGCTGTAAAGGCAGGGAGCTTGTCTGCACCAGCCCCTATCGCTACAGTCCAGTGGACTCGCTAACAGAGCGGGCAGGCTGGCAGCTGTTGGGGAGAGATGCGATGGGTCTCTCTGCCGCGTGTTGCCTTTAATTACGCTCGCACCTTGCCAAAGGGCATCCTGGAGGGGCAGGGAGGGGGTCTCGGGGGTCGCTGGCTATTAACTGCGCGTTCCACCCGTGCGGGGAATGAAGGAAGTTACCCTGCAGGGTGTCTCGGCGCGGCCGCAGCCGCAGGTTGAGGTGTCTCTGTGCCGCTCCGGCTCGTTGCGCCGTGGCAGGCTCGTGTTTGACAACATCACGGGCAACTGTGCGGCGGAGCCCGAAGGCAGAGAGCCGGGAGCTCGGCTCACGCAAGCCCTGGGCGAACCATCGCCGACACACGCGCTGCCGCTTCCAGGGAAGAGGAACGATTGCCCGGGGATTGTAGCCCAGCGGTGCCCCCGGGATCGCGTTCCTCTGGTTTGCTGGGGGGTTTTTTGCAGCTGCTGCAAAGCAGCGAAGGCGCTTGTGTGACACGGCGAGCGCCTCCTCGTTTTATCCCCTCCGCTTCGTCTCTCGCGTGCTGGGAGGGGGTTTGCTCAAGAGTTATTTCAGCCCAGCTCTGCAACCGGGCTCCGGTCAAAATGGCCATTCTGAAAAGGTTGCAGGGAGCTGCGGGGAAGGGAGGGATGAGGATCGTTGGGAGAGGGAGTCTCAGAGCCTGTTTAATCGGTGTGTAGCATCAGGCAGCCCAGCCTGCACACATCACTGCTGCAGAGCACATTTGAGGGGTTAAAGAGCCCTGTCTTTGTTCCAAGCTAATGGAAGCAGCGGCAGCAGCAGCTAATGACAGGAGCAGAGCCATCTGGGGAGGAAGTTCCCTCATCGTTCAGCACAGCTTGAACAAAGAAATGCTCTTTTCCAAACCTCTGCATTTTTGGGGCAGGGCCCCTGTACCAGCCAGGGGTCCCAGGCAGGTGGATCCTTCCTGGCTGCTCCATCTGCATCCTGGACAGTGCAGGGCTTGGGGGTGCTGCTCTGCCATGCTGAGCTGTCTCTTGTGTGCCGGGTGTTCTTGGCACGACAAGTTGAGAGGGAGAGAGAGAAAGGGGGCATGATGCCGGTTTGTGTGGTTGGTTTAGGTCTAGATGGCTTCAGCTGGCGACCTGAGGGCACTGGTCTGGGTATCACTCAGCCTTTGCAGCCCCTGGAGCCAGGGGAGTTCTGGAGGGACCCTGCATCTCTAGTTCTGAGTCTCCTCTGTGGTAGATCCAGGCAATAAAGCTCCTCCAGGATGCTGCATGAGCTCAAGAAGCCCCTTGTGCTGGTGGAGCTCCATGTCCTGGGCAGGGGACACTCAGGGAAGTCTCTGGAAAGCTTTCTGTGTTGTCTGACCCACGCTTGGGGTCTTCTGCCCACCACTGGCTGAGTGCTGCTGTTTGGGATTCCCAGCCTGTGTCCTGTTGTAAACCCAGAGGGCTGCTGGCACTGGGATGGAAACAGCATTCCTGCAGGGCTGGGCTGGGGAGAGACCCCACTCCTGCTCCCAGATCCACTCGATCCTGAGGTCTTCCCAGGACAGCCTGATTTCCGTGGCTTTTGGAGAGAGAGCTGCAGGGAAGCTGTTCCCCAAAATTCAATCCCAGCGGAGGGAGGGAGTGAGGGACGGCGAGGTGGCAGCTCCAGGGTGAAGAGACTGGGCACAGAGGCACTGCCAACCCTGACCCCTCTGGTGTCTCACAACAGGCACAGCTCTGAACCAAGTGTTGGAAGGGAAATTTTAAGGTCTTTGGTTGCTGAAAGGAGACAGAGCTTTGACTTCTTTTGCTCTGTGGGCTGGAATGCAGCTGGATTGCTGCATCCCAGAAGTGTCTGGATTTTGGTGGCTTCCCCTCTGCCCAGCATCAGGAGTGGACAGAGGCTTCCCTTTGCGCTGAGCAGGCTCAGCCAGGCTCCTCTGGCACGCAGGGCTCAGCTCAGGTGCTGCCTGTCGGGGATTTAACCTCAGCCCGGGTCACGGGGGGTGTGTGTGTGTGTGCGGCACCACTGAGCTGTTTACAGCTGTGGCTGCAGCACGCTGTGATAAATGCCGTGGGATTAGCACACAGCCCTGTGCAATAATCGCATGCAGTGTGGCCTGTAATAGCTCATTAGCTTGTCAGCAGTTAGGCAGAAGGCAACAGCAACTCCTGCTATCACATTTATAATGCTCTAGAGAGCAGTTGATTAAGTCACAAAGTGACATGAATCACTGGGAAATGTTTCCTTCGGCTTGAAAAAGTTGGGGCTTTTCTTCTATTTTTGTCACTTTTTATAAGAGGAGCGCTGTGTTTCTGACAGCCCCAAGTTCCCCTTTGGGCTGCGCACGCCAGCAGAAGTTTCAGTGACAAATGTGCCTTGGACGCAGCCTGGAGGGGAAGTCCAAATCACTCAATAACCATGGAATACCAACATTGTTGGTGTTCAGGAGCCTCTGACGGGTCTCCTGCAGCCCAGCTGTTCTGCTGGGGCACAGCCCCACCTGGATGGGTGTTAGTTCTGGTCTCTGATGTGTCTCAGCACCGTGTACAGAGCCCACGGTCACCAGTGGGCAAGGGGGTGGTGGGAGGAGGGAGTTCTGTCTGCAGATCCGTCTGAGGGCGGGTTGAGGACGTGTCCGACGTGAGAGGGTGGCTGGAGCACTGGATTTGGTATTGCAGCTCAGCAAAGGTGTGGGCTGGGGGGTATTTCATAGCTGTGCTCTGGCTGTCCAGACCCTGCCAGGGTGGAGGCTTCTCCTGTGTGGAGCAGCCACGCAGACAGCTTGTGCTTGGCAGCTATTCAGGATATTTTGCCTTTTTTTGGGGGCAATTAAGTCTTTCTCCATTCTGTTTCAGTGAGCAAAGCACAAGCTCCAGGCTACCAAGCTCTCATCTTACATTGCATCCCTTTCTTTGGTGTATTGTGCCCTTTCACTTAGCTGGGCTCGAGGATCTCGATGGTTCTATGGTTTGTATGTGTCTATTTTTCCTTCTTCTGTTATATATACATGTAACAGGGTGTAAAATGCCCCTTGGTTGGCTCTGCACTTGAAAATTACACTTGATCTCTCCCTCTGAATTAGTCTATTCAGATTTCCCTCTGCTTTTTTAACCTCACCAGAGGCTGGAGCAGCTCCTGTGACGGAGAGAATTTGGCTTCTCTTCCTCGGGTGATAGAAGGACCAAACCATGATCTGAAGAACACCAGGTAGCAGAAGTGTCTTTTCGCTTGTCCAGGCATCTCTCTTAGCCCGTGAGGTGTGACAGTCCCCACTGAGGGACCAGGCACAGGGTGCAGAGAGGACGAGGATGGCACAAGACACAGCAGGAGCTTCAGCTGGAGCCTGGACATGTAGACAAGAACAAACCCAGCCCTCTTTCCTTCTTGCAGGCAGGGCACAAGGCAGGCGAGAGCTCAGGGGTGTCCCAGCCTGTCCTCTCACAGCCATGAGGAGCCTCAGGCTCCAACACAACGTGGGAAAAGCCTTGAGGGTTTATAAAATGTGGCAGTTTGTGAGCAGTGGCACTAACAAGCTTTCCAGGACAGCAAATTCTCATAGGAAGTTCTTCTCTGTGGTGACCTGAAGGAAGAGCTGGAGCTGTGTCAGAGAGGTTGAGGTTGGATATCTGGGAAAGGTCCTTCCCCCAGAGGGTGGTGGGCACTGAACAGGCTCCCCAGGGCAGTGGGCACGGCCCCAAGGCTGCCAGAGCTCCAGGAGGGTTTGGACAACACTCTCAGGACTTTGGGGTGTGCTGTGCAAGGCCAGGAGTTGGACTGGATGATTCTTGTGGGTCCTTCTCACCTCAGGATATTCTGTGATCCTAAATTACACAACGGTTGAAGGGACAAAGCTTGGGCTGAAGTTGTCCATGTCACACGTTCCAGCTCCTTTCCCAGCTGCAGGACCACATCCCCATGGGAAACACAGTAAAGAGTGAGAAAAGCCCTGGCATTGCCCAACGAAGGAAGTTTTGGCAGGATGGGAGTGATGAGGTTGCTGTTTGCACCGGGGCCATAGATCACAGACACTTGAAACGCTGGATCCCTGCAAGGTCTCCACGAGAAGGAGGTTGTCTCCATCCTTACCGTGCAATAATGAGATGGTTGGAGTTTTATAGTCTTATATAATTACTCTCAAAATAGCTTCTGATTCATCCTCCCCTTTGAAGCTTATAGTTTGCATTCCAAAAAGCTCTTGCATGGCAGGAACCCTGTGGTAGCAGCAAATTAGTTTTTAAGAAGTTTTTTTGCTGTCTGACTGAAACTTTGGCCTATCCAGTCTGAGCATTCCTGTCCTTATCTCCCCATGATCCATTTGGGTGCGTGCAGGAGATGAGGAGACTCCCTCAGGGTTCCTGGGAAGGAACCTGGCAGGAGGAAGCTGGTGGGAGCTGATAGTACAGGACTCAGTGTCCACCAGCTGGGTTCAAGGGAGAAATCTCCTTTCAGCTTCCAGGGAGGCATTTTTTCCAGGGACACGCTGTGCCTGGCCGGAGCTCTGAGCAGCCCAGCCTAGTGGAAGGTGGAAGCGGAAGGTGTCCTTGCCCATGGCAGAGGTTAGAACAAGATGCCCCTTAAGGTCCCTTCCGTGTTTCTATGAGTGTCTCCTCTTGGAACATCCACCTCATGGCCATTCCCAGCATTCCCACCCCTCTGCTGCTTCGGGTTTGCCATTGAGCTCTACGTGATGAGCTCGGTGTGGAAGTTCTCACAGACTGTGGGAACCCATTGTCGCTCCACGTTCACTGCTTTGTCCTCAGTGGAATTACCTGGGGCTGGTGTAGAATAAGAAAACAAGGCTTGGGCATGTCCACAGCAGCTGGAGCTGCCTGTGTTCACCTGGAGAAACCTGTGCTGTGGTGGTGGGAGTGTGCATGGGCTGGGGGTCTCTCAGGGTCTCTGTGGCCGTTTCATACCATGGGGCAGCCCTGGGCAGCTGAGAGGAGCAATCGGTGGCTTTTCACTTACCTTACCAAGAGGAAACAGCCACCCTGATTTATTTCTCTGTTTCTCTGTGTGACCAGATGCAGGACCCGAGGGAAGGGCTGGAGTTGTGTCAGAGGAGGTTTAGGATGGATCTCAGGGAAAGGTCCTTCCCCCAGAGGGTGGTGGGCACTGACCAGGCTCCCCAAGGCTGCCAGAGCTGAAAGACTATTTGGACAATGCTCTGAGGCACAGGATGAGATTTTGGGATGTCCTGAGCGTGGCCAGCAGCTGGACTCAATATCTTATAATTCTATGATTCTGGTTTTTTTCTGGATGGGTCACGGTACCATTCCCTGTCCCACAAACTCTCAGGATGTGTCACTGTCCTCAGCTGGGTGATGGTCCCTGTCCCCCCACAAGGGAACCCTAAAAGCAGCCAGGCTCTGGTGGGTCTGAGCAGGGGGTCTGTAGGTGTGGGTGCAGCTCTAAGTGTCTCCTGGTGCTGGGGTGGCTCCCTGGACAGGAGCAGTGGGGAAGGTCTAAGAAAACAGGTCTGTGACCCGTGGACCTGCAGGTGACGGATGCCCCCAGAGCTCTGGGGTTGGATGTGCTGCTCCACGGGGGCTCTGCAGCCCTTAATCCCATCCCACTCCATGAGGGAACATCTCAGGGGCAGCAGGAGCCCTGCTCCAGCCAGAACTGCGTTCTGACCTGGTCCTTCAGCATCTGCTGAGCCCTCGGTGAAGTATTTCCCCCTCCCCGAGCGCTGTGGTTGTGTTGGAGAGCAGCTCCTGAGCTGCTGGGCTGCGCTTGGGCTTTGAAGTGACAGCTCCTAAGGACTTGTCGAGCTCAGGAATATTTCAGGGCTTGTTCCTGGAGCTCCTGGCTGCCTGGAGAACGCCACCAGTAAATCAGGAATTCGCTGGGGTTTCAAATGAAGGCACCGGCAGGTGACTGGCACGCTGGCCACCATCCCAGCAAACACGGGCAACCAGCGAGTGGGCTTGCAGAGCTTCCCCCCTGGCTGCCGTGCCCTCTGCAGCCCCCAGTGCCCGCTTGGCTCTGGGCTCTGTGAACACAGCTGCCTGCTGGCACAGGAACTGGAGCTGGCTGGGGTGGCGGGGACAGGGCGAGCTTTATTCTTTGCTCTCTCCCCATTCCCGAGGCTTGGAGAGGGGACACGAAGCCGGCTGGGAAGCGCACGCTGCTGCACTGCAGTCGCCTCTCGCCCGGCACAGCATCCCAGGATTTATGAGCCTTTCCAGCATCCCTGTGGCAAAGGGCTCCGTGTGCTGCTGCCCTCCGTGGTGCCCCTCAGGGTTTGCTGTGCCCCCGGACGGACGTTCCCTTGTGTCCCTGGCCGGCTTTGGGCTGCGATGCTGCTGGGGGGGGTCTGACATTTGGTTTGTGTTCCACCCGGTCCCTGTTCCTTCCCGCAAAGCTGAGCAGCTCTGCTGAATAAACACGTCTATGGCTGGCCTTTAATGGAATCCTCTGCCTTCTCTGCAGCTGCTGCCCTGTGCCCCCCTCTGCCCACAGGCCTCCCAGAGCTCCTCGTGCCCAATTTCCAGCCCTCAGCTACCCAAACTCGCATTGCTGGTGCTTCTCAACCGAGGGAAAATGAGATCAGCGCTTGGTGGGGGCCCCACGTGGTCTGTCGTGGCCCCTGAGCTGCTTGTCTTCTCCTCCAGCAAGAGCTCTTGCAGTAATCCATCACTGGAGTGCGTGATCCCTGCAAAGCCCCACGGAAACAGAACAATACATCCTCACAAGCGCTGTTGCAACAGGAAAAACGCAGCAGAAAATGGACGGGGAAGCCTGGCGATACCTGCTGGTGCATGGCACTGGAAAACCAGTTGTGCAGCCGGGGCAGGAGAGCTGAGGGCACGTCACCATCGCCCCCTGCCACCTTGTGCCACCGCCCTGCTCTTCCACGAGTATTTGCTGTGGGAAGATGTCCCATGCTCCAAGTCTTAGCTCGGAACAGCTGGGAGCTGCTTTTACAGCTCAGGGAAACCCAGTGGGGAGCAAACCAGCCCCAGCTTTCCCCGCTGCCCAGGTTTTCCATGAACCAACAGAGAACCCACGAGTAAGAACCTCTCACAGGGAATCAGGGAACTGCAGAACACGTTGAGTTGAAAGGGTCATCGAGTCCGACTTTTAGTCCTCCACAGGACCCCTTGGCTCCTGGCAGGAGCAGGAGCTGTGCCTGAGCCAGGGGCAGGGCAGAGCATCTCCTCTGCCTCACAGAGGGGCTCCAGGGCCTGAGAAAGGTGTCTGTCCCCTCACAGGTGTCACAGGGCTGGGAGAAGGGCACAGGGGGGCGAGTGGCCCAGTGGGCTCCGCAGCTGAGCTCCTCCAGCATCGCTCCGTCCCCACCCTGCACCTCCAGCCCCGGGTGTTTGCAGCCCCTCGGTCTCCTCTCAGGGTATTTATTGGAGTACAACAGGTAGCTGGAGTGACTAATGGATGCTGGAGCGCTGAGAGAGCCATCCAGCGTGTTTTGTTTTCTCTGTGGGGAGTGGGCGGAAGGAGAGCTAAATTACATCTCCAGGATATTAAATATAACTCTTCACACCAAGCTCGGCGTTAGCCATGAATCTCTCTAATGACAGCGCAGGCTTCTTCACAGCACTAAAAGTCAGTGTTGCCACAATTAGACCACTATTGTCTCGCAGTTAAGAGAGCGCCGTAATCATGACTTTGTCATATTATTAATCGCTTGCTGTTTGGACGTGGCTAATTATCCCCTTTGGTAACTCAGTTTGGGTATTACGGAGCCATCAGGGACATCAGGCTGAAAGGTAGTTGGACCATATCTCTTAATTAGTTGCCATCCAAGCTGAAACGAAATGGGGGGTTGTGCCCACGAGCTGCTTCCCAAGCGCAGGGAGAGGAGCGGGCAGGGCTGGGCTACCCGAGGAACCATTCCCTCTCCCTCACTTTGCTTTCGGCTTCACTGCTTTAAAGTGCCCCACTGGCTCTTTGTCCTGCCCTGGGCTCTTCGTCTTTGACTTAAAGGCAGTAGAAATTAGTGACCTTCTTGGAAATGTTACAGTTTTGAGCTGTTCTGAGACCCTTTAGAGTGGGGCTCGATAGCGAGGGGTTTAGGCGTCACAAAATCAGTGAAAGACACGAACCAAGAAGCCAAGTCACAGCAGAAATGAGACCATTCGTGGGTGACATTGGTGGGATCCACTCTCCTTTATGCTCTTGGCACCTCTGTTGCCTGCTGTCGGCGTCAGGGCTTTTTTGTGGTGTTTCGGTAGCAGGTGGGTTATGTAATAAATACATAAAGAACAGCGCGATGACTTATCCTCGACATTGCAGCTCATGCAGGTGGATGTTCATGTTCATGCCCACATCTTTGCTGTTCCTCGCCCTCCCCTCCCTCCTCGTTAGCCAGGCAAGAGCCCCGTTACTGCTGCTCTGTAGCCAAAAGCAGCTTCCAGCTGAGGATGCCTCTGGGAAGCAGCTCTTGCTCCCGGGGGCGAAGGCAGCCTGGAAAACAGCCCTGTTAACTTGTTTTTGCAACCTCCTTCTTTTAGGCTCGACCTTTTCCATCAGAAGGTGTAAGAAACCTCATTTTCCAGCGTGACAGTGTCTCCCAAGGGAACTTGGCAAGGATGAGGGACCAGCCCCCGGTTTGATAGGACCGGGGTGAGGAATAGCTGGGGTTGTTCTGCACTTCTGTCAGACTCTTTACCTGATGGCAAAGTGACAAATAACTCGCACCCTGTGGGTTTTTCAGAGGGGAATGCAATAAAACCGCAGTTCTTGCCATGTTTTTCCTCAGGTGGGATATTTGTCAGTGATAACGTGACTCTGCCCTTTGGGAATGGTCAGAGCCTTTCCTCCCTGCTGGATACAGGCACATCCCTCTTCTCCCCCTGCTCAGGACGCCTTGGATCCAAACCTTGCTCAGGGAGGGATGATACCAACCAGGGAGCTCATTCTTCCCCTTTTCTGGGGTGTTTCTGGCCTGTTCTGCCTTTGGGGGGACTGGCCTTGCCTCCACCTGTGCCAGGAACACCCCCAAGCAACCTCTGACCCCGGGGCATCCTCTGTTGGATGAGGAATTATCTTGTTTTCACAGTTTCTTGTAAGTTAAAGGACATTTAAAGCATAACATTTTGAAGATTAGATATTTTTCTAGAAAGTAAGTGGTATTTTCAAATTCCTAAGAGAAAGCTCATTAAGTCAATGAAGGTCAATGCTGCGCAATTGATATTTAGGTTTAATAAGTCACGAAAACGTCTCGGAGAATTCAATGTCATTTTCAAACAAGTCAATATTCTACCCAGGCAGATGCTTAGAAACCGCCTGTAGAACCCTGCTCCCTTCTCCTGCTTCATGGCAGCTGTCAGAGGAAGGAGTAGGAGGTCATGCATAAAAGTATCTGTGAATCCTGTCAGAAACGTTAGGAATGCCAGCCCGGAGAGGAGCGACAAGAACCCAGATCTTTCTCAGGCTGGCAACAGGTTTCCTGAGGGCAAAGCTGATTATTCCTGATGGCTTCTATTAACGAGCCTGGCGTGCTGGCAGAGCCACAGAGCCCTTACAAATCCTCGGAATGGGTGGCAGAACCAGAAAGTTCTGCGTCACGTAGCAATGCCAGGAGTGAGAGGTTCTGCACGGCGATGATTTCCCCCGTACCAACACTGAGGTGTCTGCAAGGAGCCCGGGCTCTTGAGTTTTCCTCTGGAAGTGGTTGAGTTTCCTGGGCACAATTCCAAGGTTTCACTCAAAGCAGAGGCAAGGAGTACCTCTGTGCCCTCAGCTTTGGTGAGAATACTTTTAGCCAAACCTCTGAGGAAAGCTGACTTGTGCAGCCTTATTTATTATTAAATAAGACGGGGTCTGTTTATTCACCCCAGCTGTGTTTCCAGCTCGGAGCTACGGCAGTAAATAAATGCTGTACAGGAGGCTGGAAAGGGAAAGAGGAGTTGCAGAAAAAGAAAAAAACAACTCTGGATGACATTTATTCCCCCAATCTGCACCTGCTGGCACATGCCAGCCCTCCCCTCGGAGCCGGGGAGCCTGCGGGCAGCCAGGGAGCTTTGCCCTGAGCTCCGGGCAGATTTGCTAAACCCAGTAATTCTGGGGGAAAAAAGGTTTTCTGTGGGAGATCAGAAACAACAGATGGTTTCCCGGGCCTTCAGCGGAACCGACTCGCTCGGGTGCGGATGTCACGTTTTGTGTCTGATGCTGCCTGGGGATTTCACCCGTAGGAACTGATGCAACAATCCTGAACATCCTGAGGCTGCTGGATTCCCAGAGACACGTGGGCAAAGTTTGGGGGCAGCAAAGGTGCTCCTCAACCCTTTGCTGAGATGGTTGTTCGATGCTGGGTGGGGTTTAGTTGCTGGTTTTTTGTTTGTGGGGTTTTTTTTCGATACTTTTAAAAATTCAGCTATTTTGTCAATATCAAAACTTACCTTGTATTTCATCGATTTTTCTCAGCCATAAATATCAAGACGAGGTTGGACAGGGCTCCAAGCAAGCTGGGCTAGTGGAAGGTGTGGGTGGAATGGGTTGGGCTTTCAAGTCCCTTCCAACCCAAACCGTTCTATGATTCTGTGATTAAATGTCTGATTGCAGCTGTACAAAACTCAAACACAGCTTAAGAAAAGCAAACAGAAGGTCTTTTATTGCTCCTGTTTAAGGCAAAGCACATGTCAGGAGTCCCATTTATAGCACAGAGGTGATTTCCCCAGCTCAGAAAAGCAGAGGGCACCGGCCCCATTCCCCAGGCAGGGAATTCAGTGAGGGAACACAAAACATTTATGGCCCAAGAATGAATAGGGGCAATAAGAGGCAGTGGTTATTCTGGGTAAAATTTGGAGGTTTTGGTATTTTTTGCCTCTCTGTCCTGGCTTGCACTTGGGTAATTAAGGAGTGTTGCTCTACTGCTCACTACAAATAACACAGCAGGCAGTCAGGGAATTCTGCACGAACTCAAAGCAGCCCGTGACGGAATCCCTTTAGTCCCTCTTTCCTGAGTCTTCAGCCACACTCTTGGAGGTTCTTTCCTCTCCAGAAAAAGAGTGAAATGCTGAAACACACAGCCCAGGAGTGTCTCAGAGTCAGACAACACGCAGCCTCTGCACTGTTCAGAGCGAGGAAGGCTGTGGAGCACCTTCTGGACAACCTCCTTCTGTGTTTGGTTTCTCTGCATCAGCACCTTGTGATTATTTTTGTGTGTGTGTGTGTCGGTATTTACTTTTTATTCCCTGTGGGTACATCTGGACAAGATGTGGGTGTTGATAGCACAACAACAACCCACTTCAGGACCGTGGTGGATGGATTTTGTCGCTGCAGTGCCTGAACAGCCGTGGCACGAAGCAGAAAGGCACCTTCTGCCAGTAGAGCACTGGAGCGTGTGTCTGTCATGCAATTGTACAATTCTTCTTGATTTCAGGCTCAGCGTTTTGCTGATGACACAAAACAAGTGAAGGATGATATTTTACAGCCAGTTTAAGCCTCATGGCATAAAGCTTCACAGCTCTGGCCGTATGGAAACAGTCATTTCTGCCCAGATGTGTCCCAAGTCCGTCAGGGGATGCTCACTTGGGCTTGAGTCTCACTTGAAGAACTTGCTAAGAGCTCTGCATTAGTTGGGATATGAGTCAGTTTGAACCATTTCTTGCATTTCCTTATGGTTTTCTCTCTTTCTCGTCTCCCCTCCCGTCCCTCCCCTCCGTGTCGCTGCTGTTCTCTCCCTGCAGAGCTCTCCGTCAGCCTCCTTGCAGTCATAGTTATTGTGTGTGGACTGGCCCTGGTGGCAGCGTTTCTGTTCCTCTTCTGGAAGCTCTGCTGGGTTCCCTGGAGGAGCAAGGCCGTCTCTTCTAACCTGGCTGTCCTGCGGAGCGAGGCAGGCTGCAACAAGGAGAGCATGGCAGACAAGCTCAAGGACACGGGGGCCATCAGCTTCCTGGAGGCAGCGGTGAAGATCAGCCACACGTCCCCAGACATCCCCGCAGAGGTGCAGATGTCCATGAAGGACCACATCATGCGGCGCACGCGGATCCAGAGGCAAACCACGGAGCCGGCGTCTTCCACCAGGTGAGGGGTTGGGATGTGGTACCTCAGCCTGGACAGGAGGAGCCTGGGGAGAAACCTCATTGGGGGCTGCAGCTGCCTCAGGAGGTGCAGCTCTGATCTCTGCTCTGTGTGACAGGGACAGCACCCAGGGAAGGGCTGGAGCTGTGTCAGGGCAGGGTGAGGTTGAATCTCAGGGAAAGGTTCTTCCCCCAGAGGGTGGTGGGCACTGCCCAGGCTCCCCAGGGCAGTGGGCACGGCCCCAAGGCCGCCAGAGCTCCAGGAGGGTTTAGACAGAGCTCTCAGGCACAGGGTGGGGTTGTTGGGGTGTCTGTGAAGGGCCAAGAGTTGGACTGGATGATCCTTGGGGGTCGCTTCCAGCTCAGGAGATTCCAGGATGAAACATCCACAGAAACAAGCTGAGTATCACTGATAAAATGGACACAAAAGGGGGTAAAGCAAAAGCCAAATTCCTAAACAGGCAAAAAAATAAAATAAATAGGAAGCAAAACTCCTAATTGGCTGCTGGTTTCCACTTGTCCAGCCTTGGGATGATCTTGCTGGGAACAGAGAGGAAAACATCACATGGATAAACACCGAGGCATCAAACAGATAAACAGCTACGGCTGCCAAGGCTGGAGGTGTGTTTATTTGGCACAAATAGCTGGAAAT
>VWZF01000510.1:48010-67856 GCA_013396755.1 Sclerurus mexicanus | reverse complement strand
TCAGCAGGGATGGGTGCTCAGCAGGGATGGGTGCTCAGCAAGGACTCTGCCCTGTGAGCAGCTGGAGGGCAGGAGGGCTGCTGAAGGAAGCCGGAGGTTCAGACACCATCGGGGGCTGCAGAGAGCCCCTCCACCCTGCATTGCTGCCCAGTGACGGGCCATTAACCAATTAATGTGCTAAGACCGGTTTAAAAAATCAGGGATTCAAGCCCTGTTACTGTGACTTGACCTCATTGTGTCAAGCCATCGGCGTGCTTTGGCCACTTTAATTTTGGTCCCCCATGAGAGGCAGGCTGAAGTATCAATGATGTGCCCTGTCAGAGAGAATTAGCCCTTTTGGCTCTCTCTCGCTGCCGGCGCTCCGAGCAGGAACAATTAGATCAGCAGAATTGATGTCTCGCTCAGTGCACAAGCTCAGAACCAGCTCGTGCTCCATCTCAGCCTGGACGGAGACATCAGCACCTCCTCAGGAAGCAGGGTAAGGCTGCGTGAGCCTTGGGACACCTTCCTGGCAGGAATGCCAAGGACAGATTTGGGTTAGACGTCAGGAAGGAGTTCTTTGTTCAGAGGGTGGGCAGGCTGAGGACTGAGGACACAGCTCAGTTCTTGTCCCCAAAGGGTGACTGGCTGCCCATTCTGAGGTTTGGGCAGTAAGTCTGGAGAACAGCTCAGTCACAGCAGTCCTTTGAGCAGGGTCATTCTCAGTGCCACCAGTTCATGGGGGAGCTTCTGTTATGGATGTGAACAAACTCAGCCACCAGTACCTAATGCTGAGTCGGTTAAATATTGAAAGTGTCCGTTTCTATTAATAAGAAGATGATTCCAGTCATTAGGAAGGAATTCCTCCCTGTGAGGGTGGGGAGGCCCCAGAGGAGCTGTGGCTGCCCCATCCCTGGGAGTGTCCAAGGCCAGGTTGGAGCAACCTGGGCTGGTGGAAGGTGTCCCTGCCTGTGGCAGGTATAGAAAAACAGGTCTTTAAGGTCTTTTCCAACCCAACCCATCCTGGAATTCTCTGAAAGGTGCCAGCTGTCCTTGGCTCAGAAGGGGGTGAAGCGGGGACAGCAGAGGGTGATCGCAGGGCGCTGGCTCTGCCCCAGCACTCCTGTTTGCTTCGCTGCCCGTGCCCACGGCGTGAGAGGGACAGCAGCTGTGACAACAGACACCGCTCCCAAAATTGGCTGCTCTTTGGCAGCCTCGGGAGCCACCGACTGCTCGTTTGAAGAAGCTGGAGTAGAATCAACACGGTGCCACCTGCAATTGTGCCGCACGCTCTTCTTTGCCCGCGCTGCTGAGCCCCTCTCTGCGGGCACACGCTCCTTCTGTTTTTATTACTCCTCTCCAGCAGAGGAGGAAAAAAACCCTCCTCATCCTGTCTGAATTAGGACAAACAAAGTGGGACTTGGCTGTACGTGGGCAGGTTTCAAACCCACTTTCTCCTTGGCAGGTTCCTCTGATTCACAGCCCAGCCTAATGTCTCCGAGGAACCTGCCAAGGAGAGCACCACGTACCACTGAAAGCCAGTGCTCTGGCTGTACCAGTTCTTAGGTTGGTTAAGTAACTCCATAAACTGCTCTTGTAAACACCAGATAATCTGAAATAATGCCGGGAGTCCACAGAAAGCTTTTGTGCTTTGCTTAGATAAAGCTTTGCTTACACACAGCTTTGCTTGTGCTGGAGGGGAGCTCAGGGCAAGGGATGATTCCTGACAAGGCTGTGCCTTCCTCCCTGTCAACAATTATCTATCAGTTTCTGATGAGCCTGTTGGAAAAGTCTGGAAGCAGCAAAACCCAGGAAAGCCAATTGGACAGGGCTAGGAGCAACCTGGTCTATGGAAGGTGTCCTTTCCCATGGCAGGGGGTGGAATGAGATGGGCTTTGAGGTCCCTCCCAACCCAAACCATCCTGTGGTTCTGCAGATAAAAACTCATCTTCTGGGCTGATCATGGTGCTCTCACAAAAAAAAAAAAAGTGGGTTTTTTTTGCCTGAGAGAATTTAGTGCCATACCTTGTAAGTGTAAGGACTGAGGGTGGGAAAGTCTGGGTTGTCTGTGATGTGGTTAAGGAGTTGTTGGGGCTCAGCTGTGTGCTGTGACTCGTGTGACAGGAGTGAAAACACAGCTTGTTGCAGACGCCCTGGAATTTAAGACATTTGCTGGACCAGATCCTTCAAGGTTTCTGGAGGCGCTCCCCTCAGTGCCCAACTCCCACGACACACGTGGCTTCTGGGCAGAGATCAGGAGCACCCGCTGAACTCGTCCTTGTGCTCTCCTGCTTTCCGAGCCGGGGGGAAAGGGGAAAGAACTGTCCTTGGGAAACCATCCAGCTGTGGTGTGTCCCCCCTGCAGGCACATCTCCTTCAAGAGGCACCTCCCTCGGCAGATGCACGTGTCCAGCATGGACTATGGCCTGGAGCCCCCGGCCGTGGCCGAGCAGCCCACCAGCATCGGGCGCATCAAGCCCGAGCTCTACAAGCAGAAAACCCTCGACACCGAGGACCCCAAGAAGGAGGCGGAGAAAACCTGCGGGAAAATTAACTTCACCCTCAAGTACGACTACGAGAACGAGACGCTGACTGTCCGGATTCTCAGGGCTTTTGACTTGCCGGCCAAAGACTTCTGCGGCAGCTCGGATCCCTACGTGAAGATCTACCTCCTGCCCGACCGCAAGCGCAAGTTCCAGACGCGGGTCCACAGGAAGACTCTGAACCCCACCTTCGACGAGTCCTTCCACTTCCCAGTGCCCCACGAGGAGCTGGCGAGCAGGAAGCTCCACCTGAGCGTCTTCGACTTCGACAGGTTCTCCAGGCATGACATGATAGGGGAGGTTATCTTGGAGAACCTGTTCGAGGACTCGGACCTGTCCCGGGAGACTTCTGTGTGGAGGGACATTCAGTACGCTACGACGGTGAGTGTCTGCTGGGGAGGGCCAGCCCTGCCCTGGCACGCTGGTGCTGCAGTGCCATGGGGCACCTGGTGGGTACCGAGTGTGTCCTGAGCATCTCCGAGGCAGGGCAGGTTTGGATTCACTTCTGGGGTGAGTCCTGCAGGACTCCCAGCTGGTGGATTTATTGCCCTCCTGCTGGTGGTCCCCTTAGCCCCGGGGACCTGCAGCCACCACACAGCTCTTTGCCATGCTCTTACAACAGCTCTGGAAGGGCAGGGGGAGCTACTGGGCTTTGCTGCACTGAGAGATGTCAGATGTACTGCTGGCAGCTCTTCCAGAGCGGGATCTGGCTCTTCCAGTAGTGCTGTTGAATTCCCAGGTTGCTCCAAGCATCAGAGAGGTCCCACTTCCTTCCGCGTCACATGGAGCTGGCAAGGGAGCCACCTCCTCACACCGACCCCTGAGTGCAGAGCAGTGACATTAACCCTCCACAGAGCTGTCTGCTCCCCCACTGCCCTCCTGGGACAACCTGGCTGGTTCCGAGGGTGGATGAATGATTGAACTGCTCTGCAGTTGGACACCGGGTCCATCATCATCTTTGCCATTTCCCGTTGTTATTTCGGAAGCTGAAATGTGAGACACCCTCACCCCTGAGGCTGAAGGTGTGAGCCCTGGCACATCTTTCCTGGTGATTGGCAGACCCCCATGGCTTGCAAAAATCTGTCCTGCAGCTTCCCTTGTAGTTCCTCTCGTACCTTTGCTCTCCTGCTTTCTGGAGTGGGAAGGGAACTGCCAAACATACATATTTATCAGAAGGTGTTTGCTTTGCAACTCCGCAGCTTTCTTCTCCGTGTTCCTCACCAGTTGTACCCCTTGGTCACTCCTGCCAGTGCTTGTTATTTTATTGTGCTGTGCTCAGGGCTCTCTAACAGGGCCGGGAGGTGTCACACACATGCCCAGCTCTGTGTCCTGCGCTGCTGTGCCCAACAGGGATGTGGTGCCAGGGCACCGCAGGGGACACTGTGTGCATGCAGGATACCCAGGATATCAGCCCTGAAGGTGGCTCTCAGGCTACAGCTGTCCTGGCAGGGCACACAGAGCTTTTCCCCTGCCAGCCTAAGGATGTGGAGGTGGATGTGATGCCTGCCAGGCACCCTGGGGCAGTGCTGGGAGATGCTGCTCTGGTGCCTTTTGAGCATCTTGCCTGGAAGTGCTGTGGGAGGGAGGCACAGGATGAACCACGAGGGAAGTCCGTGGGAGTAGCTAGCAGGGAGCCCACAGCTCTTGGCTTTCAATCCACAAATAGCCACGTTACAGCAATGATTGATGGATGGCAGTGAAAGGAGCGATGCTGGCAAAGAGGCCCCAGGCAACATCACTCACCTGGCAAAGGGCTGCTGGGAGGGGGACAAGGTGCACCAGATGTGCTGATGCCTCATGGAGGAATCTACCCATCGTTTCTGCAGAAATAGAGGATATTTTCCTAGCTAACTAAACTAATTTGACAGGGGAAAAACCCAGAGAAACAGGTGGAGATGCACCTACAGGAGGGAAAAGCCTCCGAGAAGGGGGTGAGAGGAGCAGAGCCAATGCCATGCCCAAGGCATGTTGTGTGGCAACCCCGCAGAGCTCCCACATCTGGCTCCATGCCCTCCTTCCCTCTGTGCCATCCTTAAGGAATGGGCTGATCCAGCTGCAGCACCCCCAAGGACATTTCTGTTTAATCAGAACTGGGAAGAGTGAGTAGAGTTTTCCTAAACCCCAGAGAAAGCTCTGGGTGACTAATAACACATCAGATCAATTGTGTGGGTAAGAGGATGGGAACACACTGAAGCAAGAGCTGGGCTAGTCAAATAGCCAGCACTCAGCTCCTTAATTAATGACTGCACAGCTTGTGAATCACTGAAACACTTTTGGTTTCAAGTCTGCAAAGGTTATTGATTCAGAGCTTCCATTATTTCCTAAAAGGTACTGAGAGGAATTTTGGAAGTGTCCCAATGCCCATAATCTACAAGAAAATAATGGACCCGCAGGACGCGCTTTGCTCTCTTGTATTTATGGTTGCAAAGAAAAATCTCTTGACCCGACACGAGGAGGGCAAGGAACAATTTGTGCTCATTTTATACCCTGAGCAGGTCCTCTCAGGGCAAGAAGAGGAATAGAAGATGAGATGGTGTCCAGAGAGTGCTCTCACCATCTCGCACAGTCAGTGATGTCTCTTCTGACATCTCTGCCCAAGGTTTCCAACCCCTCATCCCTCCCAAACCAGCTAAGGACAAGGAATGCATGAAAGAACAGACCTGGTGAAGAATTGAGATTTTATATAATATTCATTAGTATTCAGCACATCTAAGTGGAATAAAGATTTAATCTTTGCCTTACCTGAGAAAGAGCAGGAAATAATTTGGCAAAAATCTCATCCATCACCAAGATCTATTCCCTGAACACTTAGCAAAGCTTGAAGTGCATTTGCTTGTCTTTCTAGTTCCATCACTCCACCACTAACAGCTACAATTTCTCTTCAGCAGATCATTGTGTCACGCTGAAAGGAATCAAACACAGCTTCTGAAAATAAACGGGTTGTTTGCTCTACAGAGGTGGGATCTGTGGGTAGAAAATAAGATATTTTTCTTTTTAACCCACTCTCAGAAGGTGTTTGGAAATCTTTCTGCTGGCTTCAGATAACGAGGCTTTCTAGTTTAAGCAAGACATTTGGGTTGTTTGTTTTGTTCCTGAATTCCCACGGGCAGAGCAATGATGGAAAGGGTTTTTAGGAGGGGTGGTCGATAAAGCTGCCTGTGCAAGAGGTGCTAAGAGCGACACAGAAACATTATTTGAAGGGGCACTGACAGAGCAAATTGTGTTGGTGTCTGTGCAACCCAAAACCAGCGAACATTTCCGAGTGCCATCTGCTGGTTAATTCACCATTTGTGCACACAAAGAGAGCCCCAGACTGTGCCAGCTCCTTGGAGGCATCTCGGAGGGGTCGGTGCTCTAAATGACAGTAAACGTGTCACAAACTAAAAGCTCCCTTGCCCTTGAACTGGGCCCCTTGTGGTTGTCTTCTGGTTTAAAGGTGAGACCCCCGTTGATGATGACCCAGAAACCCACAGTGTTACTCTAAAGCATCTTCATTTTCTGCCAGCATTTTGGGCACCATCAAGGCCCATAAACCTCTGTTACTGAATTCCTGCCTGCCCGTGGCAGGGGGTGGAAACTGGATGGTATTTAAGGTCTCTTCCAGCCCAAAGCAGGCTGTGATTCTGTGAACAGATGGCACCAGCTGCACTGGAAGGTTTCTCGTGGAGCCAGAGAGCTTCCAGTGTGGATCACGTTCCTCCTCTGGAGGGGACAGGTGTTGGTGCCACCCCCCAGCACTGGGAGGGCACGTTCAAACCAAACTTGGTGCTCACAGGATTTCCCTCCTGGCATCGATTGGGTGTGAGATGTCCCACCACTCCTGTGTGTGGCACAGGAAGCACACCCTCCACTGAGACAGTGGCACATTGTCCTTAACTCCCTTAACCACCATATTTTTCCTGTTCCCTGCATAGAATTTTCAGCCAGATAACGTTGGGGTGCACTGGAAGCACCACCACAGAACATCCTTCACTTCAAAAGGCAGAGCAGAGCAAGCAGGGGCAGCCTGGCTGGTTCTTGCACGTTTCCAACCTCATGTGTTCTCTGTTTTATTGAAGGAAAGCGTGGACCTGGGCGAGATCATGTTTTCCCTTTGTTATTTGCCAACTGCAGGTCGCCTCACCTTAACAGTCATTAAATGCAGGAATCTGAAAGCTATGGACATCACTGGTTACTCAGGTGGGTGCTCGGTGGCTGAGCAGGACCCTGTGGCACCCACATTTCCTCCTCCTCCCTCGCAGTGCCCTCAGTGGATGGTGGGCACTCATCTCTTGGTGCCAAGGCTGTGCCATCATAGAAACCCCTGGTAAAGCTCTGTCGGTGTTTTAAGCACGGACAAGGCTTTAAAAGCAGAATTATCTTTTAAACTGACTCCCAAAGGTCTGAATGCAGGGGAGGGGGCACACGTTTCCTGGAGCCTGCCAGTGGTTTCCCATCCCACGGAAGGGTTTGCAGGGTCAGAGCTCCGATCCGTCCCTCGGGTGGGACACTTAGACCTGTTGCAGATACTGACTCGAGCAGTTCTGTGTGAGGAGGGTGTTTTCCATCAGACAGACGGAGCCAGAGCCAACCATTTCACCCCAAAATTAGGAGAGGCTCATGGGGAACATCCCAGGGGAACGTGCACTCCTCTGTGCATCCTCAAACTGGGGGATCACAGTCACCTGGAGACTGTTTGCATTCGCAGTCCCAAAGAGCTGATTTGTAAATTCAGCGTGCACAAATCTGGTTTTCATCATAAAAAAGCAGTTTCTTTTCCAGAGATCAACACCAGAGTGCTTGAATTTCATTGTGCAAAAGGCAATAACGACACAGACCTTTGCAGAACACATTTTGGCTGAGCTGGAGTTTGCTGCCTGATGAAATATCTGAGAATTGAGGTTTCAGGTGAGGCCAGTAATAATAATGCAGTGCTGGCTCTCCAGAGCTGAGCCTCCTGTCACCACTCACACCGGCCTGAGGAATGGGTTCAGCTGCTGGGCAGACATCTCTTTCCCTAAAAGTCCATTTGAGGAGAGCCTCTGGCTCACGGGATCTCCCGGCCCATCCTCTGGTAATGCTGTTTCTATATTGCAACGGCACCAAAACACACCTCTGTAATCACAGTGGGTTTTATTATCTCTTCCTCTCCAGATCCATACGTCAAAGTGTCTTTGCTGTGTGACGGGCGAAGGCTGAAAAAGAAGAAAACCACCATAAAGAAAAACACCCTTAATCCCACTTACAATGAAGCAATAATCTTTGACATTCCCCCGGAGAGCATGGATCAAGTCAGCCTGCTCATCTCCGTCATGGATTACGACCGGTGGGTGGAGGCTCTGGGGAGCTGCAGGGCACAGCAGCTTCTTGGGTGCAGCTTTCCCTGCTCCATACCCACTTTCCATAGGGTTTCCCTGCTCCATACCCACTTTCCATAGGGTTTCCCTGCTCAGTACCCATTTCCATAGGGTTTCCCTGCTCAATACCCATTTCCATAGGGTTTCCCTGCTCCATACCCACTTTCCATAGGGTTTCCCTGCTCAGTACCCATTTCCATAGGGTTTCCCTGCTCCATACCCATTTCCATAGGGTTTCCCTGCTCAATACCCACTTTCCATAGGGTTTTCCTAGTCAGTACCCATTTCCATAGGGTTTCCCTGCTCAATACCCATTTCCATAGGGTTTCCCTGCTCCATACCCACTTTCCATAGGGTTTCCCTGCTCCATACCCACTTTCCATAGGGTTTCCCTGCTCAGTACCCATTTCCATAGGGTTTCCCTGCTCAGTACCCATTTTCCGTGGGGTTTTCCATAGCCTTGATTGCAGGGATCAGTGGCTGCTGATTTGCTGCTACAGTGTCACTGAGATTTAGGGTTATGGAAAACTACCTGCGGGAAGAGCAAGGCTGGGGATGTCCCTGCCTTCTGGCATTTTCCTCAGGGAGTCACGGAATTCCCCGAGCTGAAAGGGACCCACAAGGATCACCCAGTCCAACTCTTAGCCCTGCACAGGACCATCCCCGAGAGTCACCCGAGAGGGTCATCCAAAGGTTCCCGGAGCTCTGGCAGCCTTGGGGCCGTGCCCACTGCCCTGGGGAGCCTGGGCAGTGCCCACCACCCTCTGGGAGAAGAACCTTTTGCCAATATCCAACCTAACCCTGCCCTGGCACAACTTCAGGGCGTTCCCTGGGTGCTGTCCCTGGTCCCCACAGAGCAGAGATTGATGCCTGTGCCTCTTCTTCCTCTCACAAACCCCATGTCCCCCTTCATTATTTACTCATCCTCCAACCCGCCACCCCATTTTAGAGAGGAAAAGTTCTCACCCACCACCACCCTGCCCTTGTGTGCAGACACCAGGACCCCAGAGCTCAGCTGGCGAACTCGGGCAGGGCGAGAGAGATGACTGAGAGGTGTCTGTGTGGCTCTGTTGTCCTTCAGAGTGGGGCACAACGAGATCATCGGGGTCTGCCGAGTGGGGGTCAACGCCGAAGGCCTGGGCAGGGACCACTGGAACGAGATGCTGGCGTACCCACGCAAGCCCATCGCCCACTGGCACCCCTTGGTGGAGGCCAAGAAGTCCTTCAAAGAGGTGCGTGGGGTCGTTCTTCCCTCCCGGGGCGCGTGCTGTGCGTGAGGGAGCTGGTTCTCAGAGCTTCTCCCCTGGCTCGGGGTTTTCTGGCGAGAGCAGAGGGAATCTTCTCACCAGAAATGAACTCGAGAAAACAAGCGTTTCTGTCCCGCCTCGAAATAGCTCCTCGAGCTCACAAGCAGCAATGAGAGAGACTGTATTTACAGATGTGACTGTTACCATATTGGGTTTTTTTTTTCTTTTCTTTTCTTTTTTTTCTCTTTTTAAATTAGAGATTGAGAGCAGTAAGGGAAGAGAATGCTGCTCTGATTGCAGAACAAATTGTCCAGGGATATTGCCTATTTCAAGTTTCAATTTTTCATCCTAAAAGATTTTTCTGTTGACTCATCTCCGAGCCTTTGAGGGAGAATAAATAGAACAAATGTAATTGCTCTAAGCATCTCCAGAGAAAGAGGCTCGCTCGGTGCAGCCCCGGCTGATAGAACGGGGCTGAAATGCCCGGGTACCATTTTGACCAGCTCCAGCATTTTCTCCTCCTTGCACTCCAATTTCTCACGCTCCTGGGGAGCTCTTTGGCTTTGGCTGATTTAGGTTGTAATTTCTGGGGGAGGGAGAAGTGGAAAAGGGCACACTCACTCTTGATGCTTCTGGTATGAGAAGAAAGCCAGGATTTGTGGCCAGTGAGAAGATAATAAAGGCAATAAAACCTCCCACTCCATCTGGGGGGAAGGAGGTATTTTCCCTCTAAGCCACAGGATAAGCACTTAACAAAAGCATCTTATTTTCCCCTTGAAGTTCAGACACTGAGCTGTGCTGGAAGGCAGACACTGGGCTGGGTGAACCCTCTCAGTGGTCTGATTTAGTGCATCAAACCCCACGTTTCTTTGAAATCTCTTCTTTCCTCTAACAAGAAGGGCATGGTGAGGCCCTGGCACAGAGAAGCTGTGGCTGCTCCATCCCTGGAGGTGTCCAAGGCCAGGTTGGACGGGGCTTGGAGCAACCTGGGTTGGTGGAAGGTGTCCCTGCCCATGGCAGGGAGTGGGATGGGACGAGTTTTAAGGTCCCAAACCCAAACCAAGAAGGCAGTTTGTGCTCAGTGCTCTCTGTCCCAGCCCAGGTCGATAACGCCCGGTGGGAAAACCTGGCAATTAATATTTCAGTTTAAGACACAGGGGGGATGGCTGGATGTGCCACATGGATATCCCAGGTGGGTGTGTCAGATCATGGACACCCGAAGGCCCGCACTTATAGAGACATTCTGTGAGCTCACGTTGCACCCCTGTAAATCAGGAGTAACCCCACAGGTCACAGCTGGCGTGAATGAAAGCAGAATGAAGCTCGAGGCGTGTGGCACCTGGGGCACCTCCCATGAGGTGACAACCAGCAGCTGACCTGGGGCCAGAGGTTCCTCCTCCACACCATCATTTTTAAGGCTCCACTAGGTTATTTTTCAGATGCGGGCTGGGTTTTGAAAGAAAACTCCTGTGAAGTTTTTGATAATCACTAGGGGGAAAAAAAAGAAAAAAAGGCATTATTATGATGGTGAAACACAGAGAAACCAAGGGGCAGACGTGTAAGATGACTCACCTTCGAAAACATACTTTGAAAACCACGGCTGAGCCCCCAAGACTTTGGGGAAAAACAAACCTGAGTGAATCATTTCACCCCCCAGCGCACAGGTCAGGAGCTCTGCTTAAAAGGGAAGCAAAAACCCTCTGATCTTCTCTCCTGCTGTTTCTGCCGCAAATCGGTGCAAGCAAATGGTCCCTGGGTTTCTTTGCCCTTTCAGGTTTTAGCACTGCTGTCTGCAAATCCCCAGCGCAGCCTAAAAAAAACAACGAGCAGAAAAGGCACAGGCTCCTGGAGAGAAATTAATGGGAAATGGGATTTGCTGCTTACGAGTCACTGCTTCGCCTTTGCCATCATCTTTTCCGTGTGGGTTTGGGCGTTTCGGAAAAGAAATTCGGGCTTTTGGTCCCGTAGCCTCAGCTGTGGGTCTGGGGGAGGCTGCTCCATCCATCCGGGCTCTGTGGGCTCCCCTGTCCACCTGCCCCGGGATGCTGGGGGAGAAGCTGCTGGCCCTCCATCCCTTCTCCCCCCTCTTGTCTTTGTAGGGGTGAACTCAGGCTGTGCTGAGCCATCATCTCCATGATTTCCATCTTCATTTGCATCTTCATCCTCAAGTGGGTTTGTGGCTGGCGTTTGCTCTCCCATTGATCCTCCTGATGGTCTCTGAGTGCTCCAACCACTGGTCGTGGCCTCTGCTGCACATCAATGTCTCTGCTGATGGAGTGCTTGACCCCACACTGAAGGAGAGACAGCTGGCGCTGAACTGCCTTTTTGATGTCTAAATTAAGGGATGGATGAGCAGAGCTGTTTGCCCGGGGACACGGAGCTGCTCCCTGCCTGGGGGTCCAGCTCAGGGCTGCAGGGAAGGATGGCAATCTGGACTTCCATTGCTGGCCAACACGTGCACTGGCCTGCCTGGGGCACCTTGCAAAAGCTCTGGCCAAAAGGAGGAGATGCCACCGTGTTTTGGGCACAGTTTGATCGCCGGAATCGCAGTTTCTGGTGATTTGAGCAGGAGAACTCTCATCAGAGGGGTGTTGCCCAGCCCTGGCCCCCTCAGCCTGCCAGAGGGGTGCAGCATGGATGGATGGAGGGATGGATGGAGGGAGGGATGGATGGATGGATGGATGGATGGATGGAGGGATGGATGGAGGGATGGATGGATGGATGGATGGATGGATGGATGGATGGATGGAGGGATGGATGGAGGGATGGATGGAGGGATGGATGGATGGATGGATGGATGGATGGATGGATGGAGGGATGGATGGAGGGATGGATGGAGGGATGGATGGATGGATGGATGGATGGATGGTGGTGTTGGATGCCACTGGCCTCCTCCTGCAGTGCAGATGTGTTGACCATCGACCATGAAGGACCTGGGCAGCATCCACAGTGCTGGGCTAACATGGCCCAAACCCCCCATTCTGTGCTCCTCTGTGAGCTGGTGTCGCTCACTCTTCTCTCCTCTTCCATTTATGGAGCCTTTAGGGAAATGCTTCTGATGCACATCGTGTCTTTGGGCGCTCCATATTTATCAACAGTGAATAACAAACCATAATCACCGCACTTGTCTAATGACCACCATCATTAAAACGAGAACATGGAGAACATGTGCAAATGAATCATTAATTACAAGCTGCTGAGTGCTCCCCTCCTCACACAGATGTTCGGAAGGCGAGGCTTTGAGCACAAGGGGAGAATCCCACTTGCTGTTGCATCGTGAGGTTATTCTGACAATGAATCCTCCCCCCTCAGCACAGCTTGTTCCCATTGCTCAGCCCCGAGGTCCTGATGGCACCTGCTCGACCTCCACGTGCTCCTCAGCCATCCCACCCACGTCCCTCCTTCATTCCCCCAAACACCCATCAGCCGGGTCAGGCGGTCGTGTCCAGCAGGAGAGATGTAAAATCACAGCTTGTTCTTGCAGACTTTGAAGGGAACTTCTGAGAACAGTTTTCCCCGTCGTCTGCGAGAGACAAGCTCAGATCTGGCAGAGCAGCGTCATCAGCGCGATAGGAAACGGGGCTTTGATGCTGCCTCTGACATTTATTTGTTTAAAACATTTCTCCAGATAACAACCGATAACTCTGAGGAGAGCCAAGTCATGCCCATAACGAAGAACAACCATTTATCTTTCAAGATAAGCTCTTCCAGACTTTTGGGCCTGGTTGGCTTTGATGGAAGCGCTCCTGGTTTCTGGCTGCTAATTACGCATTGCGTGGTTCACCTTCGCTGATTAAAGGGAGGGGAAAATATCTCCAGGCTCCTCTCCTGTCACTTGAACCTGCTCTTGGGAAAATTGTCATCCCATTTTTGGAGCGGCAGCATTGTCACCGTTGCTGCATAGAGAGCAAGGCAAGGAGCATGGAGAAGGCTCTGCCCAAAGCCCATTCCTGCTGCAATTCCTGCTGTTCTGTTGGGAATTCCAGTCAGGACGTTGCATCCATGAGCATTTCCTCAGGGATTTCGGCAAACACATTTGAGAAACACAGGAGAAAGTGTTTCCTTACCTTGAACTGCACCTTTGGAAGGACGAGCTTTGCAGCTTCTTCATTCGTGGATTTAATGCAATTAATTTAATGAAACCAGTGCAATGCAAACCTGTGCAGTGACTTACTCTTACACTCTTTGGGGGAGGGAATGGGCCAACTTGGCCAAACTCTTGACCGCTCTGCAAGTGGCTGTTTGCCTCGCTCAGCCTCCCTGCGAGCACCACACAGCCGCGCTCTCCCCTTCAGGGATATTTCCTGGAGATGCCTTTGCCAAGGCAAGAGTGAAGTCTGGTTCCCCAAGTGAGTCTTCACCCCGAGAAATTAAATTCATACATGCTGGAGCATTAATATCAGCCAGCAAAGAGCTTCTGCTCGGGCAGGAGGGGAGGGAATTGATCCGGGGGGAGAAGGGAGCGGTGGAAATTCTGTGCCTCTGTTGTCTCTGGGAGATGTCTATCATTCGTCATTGGAATTTAATAAAACAAGATGGTGAGATGGGCAAGTACTCAAAAGCCCGAGGAGAAATGGGTTTGAATTATAATAATAGCCCCCAAGGCAGATGACTAATAATTTATGATCCCATAAGTGTGGCCAAAAAAAAAAATAAGAAATAATGTTTGCTCCATCCACGGACTCTCTGATGTGATTTTCCCTTTGAGAAATGTCTCTGGAGCTGTGGGCAGAGCTGCTGTGGAGTAAAATTACCAGGCTGGAAAGACTCAAGTGCTTCTGAGATTAGACAGCACCTCTAACCCAAAAAGACAATGGCAATAAAGCAGCAAAGGGCCGAAAGCGGAGCCGGGGCCGCTTTGTCTTCCCGGCACGCGCAGAATCCTCTTAATTTCCCTCTTTTTTGTTTCTTTTCTTCAGTGAGGGACCCTCACAACCGGGGGTCGATTTACAAAGCAATGAAGCGAATTGCTCAGTAATTCCTCCGGAGTGGTTAAACAGGGGTTGGAAGATGCAGAGCGGATGAGAATGGAGCGGGGCAAGGGCTGGGAACGCCGAGGAAGGACGCGGGGAAGAACCCCCAATAACTCCCCCTTGCTTTCCCTTTCCTCCCGCAGTGGCAAGGCCGGGCGGCGAGTTTCGACAGCCAGGGCTCCTGTCCCTCTCCCAAGCCACCCCCCAGCCCGTGACACGGAGCGCGGCCGGGGAAATGGGACTGAAGCGCGTTGGGTTTGCCCTTGGCCCAGGCTTGGCGATCGCCGGCCGGCGGCGGCGGCGGCGAGGCTTCCCGGGCTAGTCGTTCCCGCGTGAGTAAAGGTAGAAACCCGTCTCGTGGTCAAAATATGTTTTTCGTCTACTACGTCTCCCGAGGTGATGTTATTTTTGTGGCTTTTACCGTACGGGCGCGTTCCCGGAGGAGCAAGGCGGACTGAGACGCGAGCTGGAGGTTCGGGGTGTGGAATCGCGTGTGAAATAGTTTCCAGTGTGTGTGCAAAGGGTGGGCAAGCGAGAAGATGCGTCTGCAGGGAGCAGAGGTGGCCGGGAGAGGGGACGTCGCTGGGAGAGCCGTGGCAGAAGATGGGACAGGCTCCTCCGACCTGCCAGCAGCTCCGTCCTCGTGGCCGGCGCCGCCCCAGCAGAGCGTTCCCGGGTTTCTTGTTCGTGTCGAGGCGTCCATGAGCTCTTAGAAGTTTGTGCAGTGTGTATCCCGAATTCCTTTTGTCATATGTAAAACAGTGCTGTCCGTTCCTCGGGGACAAAGCCGGTTTTTTCGCCCCCCCTCCCCCTGTATTTGAGGTCTCCCCTGAGTTAATTGCATGAAGAGTTTCTTCAGAGCCCTTTGCAGCTGCTGCTCGTCCCCCCTGTACCATCAGCACGTTGTCTGGAGTGGAGGGGACGGTGTTGCCACAAGTGGGGTTTGGAAATAAAGGGGGAAAGATGTGACAGAAATAGGAGAGGTCCTTGCATGGCCACAAGATCTCCGTGTTTTATATCACCCAAATAATAAAGGCTGAACCAAAGGGGAAAGGGAAATACAGAGACGCGACCAATACTGAAAAAGAAGCTTCCAAACTTTCTCCTTGGACTGTCAGCACTTCCTTAAGGAGTAAAGTTTCTAAGGCCCAAAGCCTGAAGGAAGGTCAAGCTTTGGGACAAAACAAAGCTTTGCTGGTTCCTTGGCTGCAGAGGCCAAAAATGAAGTTAGAATACCCCAAGGACTGGCTTTGCAGCTAAATCAGCTGATCTTTATCAGCCAGCTGTGGCTTTTGGCCACTTTCTCATGGTGGATTTTCCTCTGAGCTAAAAAGTGCTTCAGTGCCGTTTGTTCCCCCCTAATGAAATTCAGCACGAGCAAATATTTTGGGTTGGAGGTGAGACTTGCGAGCGAGGCGGCCGCTTCTCCTCCCAGCAGGTTCTCAGAGCTGCTTTCACCAGCCCCACTCCTCAGGTCAGCTTCGGTTCCCATTTTCCTAAATGTCACCACGGCACCCTTGGCTGCCAGAGAGGGGCCTTTGCCTCGCTCCCGGGGGAGACGAAGCCCCGGCGCAGGGAAGGGTGAACGCGTCGCATCTCATCCCACCTCGTGTCTGAATTCTCTTCACGTGCCGCGCGCTGTAGGAGCAGAAACTCAATAAAATGATTTGATTCGTAAGCGCTGCCTCGCCTGGTGGAGCATTCCCTCCTGCGAAAGCAGCAGCCGCGGGTGATGGGATTTTGGGGGGCAACGGAGAGCCTGGGGCGGGGGGAGGCAGGGCAAGGGCACGCAGTGCCTTTGGGAGCAGCCACGAGCTCTGCACTCTCCACTGGGAGGGAAAAGAGTGGCATTTCAAGCACTTGCAGTTCATTGAACCTAAAAGCGGTAACGCTGCTTTGGTCTCCCAGCACCGAGGGATGCAGCAGAGGGGAGACTACCCATCCTTTCGGGGAATGTTCCATTTGCCAGTGCAGGAAAAAGTCTCCAACCATTGCAAAGAATCGGCTGGGTGGGTCCAACACTGGCCATGAACCCCCTGAAGCTCTGCCTGAGCTGAAAAGAGCCCCAGGTATGTGGTGCTGTGGCCTGGCACTGCCTCTGCCAGGTGACCAAAGGGCAGAGGAACCCCAAGAGAAGCCACAGCAGTCCTGGCTGATGGCACTTGGCAATCTTTAATTGCACCAACCCACTCAAACCCTTTTCTTCTTTAATCCCGGCTTTGTAGGGCTCGGCGTTCTCCATATAATCTCTGTCTTTCCTCCCTTCTCCTCGTTATCGAGGATTTAGTCAAAACATACGTGGGGTTTGACACAAAGCCGCTATTTTTAATCCTTGCTTCACACAGATAATCAATTTCCACTCAATACTGGCTGTCACTCGCGTCGCTGGAAAACTGGATCTCCCGGTGGGGAAGAACACCCACGCCCGGGTGGCTCAGCCCCTCCTGCAATCAGGACTTAAATGCTGAGGGTTTGCCACATTCCTCAGCCAGGGGATGATCAACCCACTGGGTGTTTGTCAGCGCCTCCTTGCAGGAGAGTGGTCACACTCCCCACCACAGACCCCCTCGCAGGGGTGCAAACGTTCCCCTTTCAGCCCTGGGGGATCAGGACTGCTCCGAGGAGCTGAGCCTGGAACCGGTGCCATCCCGGGATTAGTGATGTTTTCTTGCTCTTCGCTTTCCCTGCTCCTCTTAGCCATGGGAGAGCAGCTCACGGAGAAGCTCTAGCCATCTCCAAGCTAAATAAGGAGGGTCACCACAGGGCCAGGTCCCAGGGGAGGCTCGGCCGTGGTGGGACCCCTTGGAAACTCCCCGCGGAGGGGAGGACACTGCTGCGAACGGCCACAAATGGACGGTCTCTTTTCTTGAGCTCTGCGAGCAAAACAAACACACGGAGCGTTCCCAGAGCCTCCTCTCGGGTTTTTCCCCCCCTTTTCTCTCTCGTGTTAGTCTCAGAGTCTCCAGTTTCACCAGAGTCTGGCCGGCTGGAGGAAGAGGGAGAGACTCCGGAGGGAGGGAGGCCACGCAGTGACTGCTGGTTTAAGGGGGAAGGGACATCCCACAGCTCATTTCAAGGGAGCAAAGGGCTGGGAACTGTCCCAGCCACGTGCCCTCCCACTGGCTTGAGTACAAAATAACTCGCATATTAAAAAAAGGAGTGAAAAACATCCAATGGAAAGTGAACTTCAGACATAGAATCCCAGAATCGTTTGGGTGGAAGGGACCTTATAAAGGTCATGGGCAGGGACACCTTCCACAGCCCAGGATGCTCCAAGCCCTGTCCAACCTGGCCTTGGGCACTTCCAGGGATCCAGGGGCAGCCACAGCTTCTCTGCCCAACCAGTGCCAGGGGCTGCCCACCCTCAATTCCTTCCCAATACCAAGCCAGGGCGATACTCTCCAATATTGGCTTCCCACAGTTCACATTACCTTGTAGATTTTATTTTTCATACCTCAGCAACACATTTATTTGGCAGAGAGAGGGATCCTGTCATGACAATTTATATTTATTCTCCAAAAGTGGCCTTTAAATTCTAATTATGGAACGCAACTCACAGGTTGGCAGATCACACACACACGGAGAAGGCAGGGAGAAAACAACCGGGGTTTTCCAGGGTTTTAAGAAATAAATCAATGTTCTGTAATTATCTCAGAGGGAAAATAACAGCTAAGCAGTGAATTTAACCTCAATACTGATGCTGACACCGTGTGTGTGTCACGGCTGCCACGCTGAGCCTGGCTCTGTGTCCCCACAGCTGGTGAGCTCTTATTCTACAAGACATTTCTGGCCCTGTGGGTGACTCAAGGTGCCCTGTGCCCACCCTGGGCTCAGGTGCCCTGGCAGGAGCAGCTTTGTCTGCTTCATTTTCAAATTTTTATCTATTTTTTCCAAACTCTGTTATTTACATGTAGGTCTTGAGCAGCCTGTAAAGAGCCTGGAATCACATCCACTCAATCCCAAGTCTTTAGTTCAAGTAACATCAGACCAGATAATTTTATCTCCACTTACAAGATAATAAATTAGGCAGAAAGTTATATATATATATATCATTGGAGAAAAGCACAGTCCTGATCCTTGAGATCCTGATCTCTGTCCTCTATTTGTTCTTCATTGTTACTCCTTCTGTTATTTGCCCTCCTAATTGTCTCTCTAATTAGGCAACCCCAGACTTCTCAATCTCATTTTGCCAGAGGTTTTCTCTGCCAGTGCCCTCATCATTCCTCCTGCCACGAAGATTAGACATCAGTACAGTCGTGCACTTATTTAAATGCCAGGTCAGGGCTCTCATTTCTGGTTATAATTCAGCACACAGGGCTGTTCCCCCTGGGACTGCCAACTCTGCCATTTGTGAACAAATCCAGCTGTGCTGAGGCACTCGGGGCTGGGATGCTCATCCCAGCATTGCCCAGCCCAGCTCCAGGTGATCTCCAGAGCCCAGGAGAGCTGGGTTAGCCCTGCCTGCTGTCACAGCACAAGGGGCAATGGTTTTAAGGGAATTCAGGTTAAATAGTTGAGAGAAATTCTCCCCTGGATGCTCTGGCACAGGTTGCCCAGAGCAGCTGTGGCTGCCCCATCCCTGGAAGTGTCCAAGGCCAGGTTGGATGGGGCTTGGAGCAACCTGGGCTGGTGGAAGGTGTCCCTGCCCATGGGGTGGGATGAGATGAATTTTAATGTCCCTTCCAACCCAGACTAGTCTGGGAATCCACAATTCATTTTGCAGTAAAAGGTAACACAGTTTACTCCTTTGCTGGCGGGAGCATCATCCCTAAATCCTCCCCGTCGAGAGGCCACTGGAGTTTGGCTCTTCCTGGCACATGCACAGGCTCAGAAATTCCAGATCTTTGAACCTTTGTCTGGATCTTTGGACTGACATCTCTTTGTCCAAGAGCCAGAGGCACCGTGGCAGCTCTGCCCGGCTCCCAGAGCCCTGCAGGCAGCCCTCAGCAGCAACGGTACTTGAATGGACAAAAAGTCACCTTTTTTGCCCCTGGACTTTTCTCAAAGACAGTTTGTAATTATATTTTACAGCTTTATATATGTATTTTTGTAAGACAGCGAGTTAGTCACGCAAATATAATTACATACCTTACGTTCCCATGTCAGTCGTAATTAAAAACCACGGTATTTAAAGCACATCTATTTCAAAAGCCCCGTGCAGGCTTCTATTAAAAAATGCAGTTCATTAGTGCTAATAAAGCACCTGGATGGGTCAAGGCAGAGCCGGAGCACGTCCTGTTGCCGTGGGAACAGGCGGCACCGGAGCCCAGCGCAGCCCCGGTAACCTGCGGCGCCGGCAATAAGGGGCAGGAATGGCATTAGGGGAGAAAGCCAGCCCCGAGCCCGGTGGCATTTGCCTGGCCGGTCCTTCTGGGAGTGGTTGGGGGGGGATCACAGCGCCGGACCCCCAAGGGCACCCCACGGGCTGTGGGGCAGCCTGGGGGCGCTGGCACAGGGCTCGGAGGCGCATCCCGAGCGCAGGCGGGCAGAGACACGTCTCCCAGCGAAGCAGGGAGCGGGGAACGGGAGCCAGCCAGGCGATTCCCGCATGTGGAGACTTTCTGCCTCCTTAATTGCTTCCAAAGTGGAAGATTTCTCCTAATCTCCCATTAGCAGCTGCACGTCCCTCTCCATTGCAATTGCCGGAGAGGAGGGTTTCTGGAGGAGCGGTCATTTCCTAATGAAGGCGCTTCGCTGCTGTTCCCCTCGGCTGGCTCCCAGAAAGGAAGGGATTTGGCTCCGTGCTTCGCTTGTTTCCTTTGGGCCTC
>VWZF01000510.1:37230-47955 GCA_013396755.1 Sclerurus mexicanus | reverse complement strand
CACCCCACCGGTCTCCCTCTCCCAGTTCCACCCTCTGCATCACCCCAGTGAGGACTCTGGTCCCACAGAACCATTCTCCTCCCACAGGACCATTCCCACAGCACCATTCCCATCCCCCAGCACCATTCCCATCCCATAGGATCATTCCCATCCCACAGCACCATTCCCATGCCTCAGCACCATTCCCATCCTACAGAACCATTCCCATCCCCCAGCACCATTCCCATCCCCCAGCACCATTCCCATCCTACAGAACTATTCCCACCCCATAGGACCATTCCCATCTCACAGCACCATTCCCATCCCATAGGACCATTCCCATCCCACAGCACCATTCCCATCTCACAGCACCATTCCCATCCCACAGCACCCCAGTCCAGTGTGGTGCTGCAGGTGGTGCAGGTTGCAAACCCACTGGACCACCTCTGCTCCAAAGGCAGCCGCACTGGGAGCAGCTCCAGGCACAGATCCCACCTCCCAGGGATGAATTAAAGCAGTTTTTCTGGGACCTGCTGGTTACAGAAACCAGGAGGACCTTCCTGCCTGTTGCATAAGCTCCATCTAATGAGCCCCTAATTAGTGCCCACTGTGTGTCCTCGTGGAGCTGCCACCTCCTGCTGGAGCTGCCCCTCGGCAGGGATTCACCACCTCCATCCTCCTGGCATGGAGGGAATTTTCCCTTCCTTCCTCATGCCAGCAGGATCCGTCTCAGGGTCGAGAGGGAGGGAGCATCCCATGGATGCGGAGGATCCTCCTCCTCCTCAGGCTGCACCATGGGAGCACCCGTGGTGCCTCAGGACTGGTCAGGTGCCACCCTGGCACACCCAGCAGCTGTGTTGGGTTCTCCAGGTCAACGGGCTGGTGCTGGGGAGGATCAGGACCCTTCCAAGGCGATGCCACCTGTGGCAGCCGTGCTGGTTCTTGGCTGCTGTTGCCATCCCCAAAGCCAGAGTTCCCAGCCACAGGAACGCAGCTGGTGAGGCCACGGAAAGGATTATTTCCTGAAGCTGTGTGTTTCTCCAAGCCCCTGGAAGTGGGTCTGGCAGTGAAGGGGACCATGGAAGTCAGCTTGGAGCTGCCTGGTTTGCCAGCACAGACCTGAGCATCCGAGGGGATGGTGACACTGCACCCCAGCTGTGCAAAATGTCACAGGATTTATTGGTACTGATGTCTCTCGATTAAATTATATTTCTTTCTTCATTTATTCCCTAACAAGCTGAACATTTCAATTTCCGAGGCGAGCTCGGGTGGGGAATGGAAGGAGATGGAGGTTGACACTGACATTGGAGGGGCCTCAGTTGGGGAAGAACGCTTCTCATTTCAAGCCCTGATTTCCTGGAAAGCTGCAGGCAGGGAAGAATTGGCAATTTAGAGCCAAGCTGTGAGCAGGAATCTTCTGCAGGGGCCAGTCACAAAGCCACGCTCTGCCAAGAGTCCACCAGGGTGCAAGGCCTGGAGCAGTTTTAGGTTAAAGGGGTCACAGAATCATGGAAAGGTTTGAGCTGGAAGGGACTGTAAAGAGGAATCAGACCTTTGGTTTCCCCTTGCCTGAGCAATTCCACCCAAGTGCTAATCTTTGCATCATTTTCATTTACGAGGGTGAGGAGGTAATTTTGGAGGAATCCATTTAACTGAGCAATCAGCGAGTCCATAACACAGTGCCGCGTTCTATTAGAAAGAGAAAACCGGATCATTTCTGTTTGCTTTGCCCTTCCCTCTGTGGTGAGAGCGGTGTTTGCCGGGACAACCCCAGTTACCGTGGTTATACCCACCCCCAGGTCCTCAGCCACCTGCGGCAGGAGCGTGGGCACACCAGGGGTGCTGGGCTGGGGGCACGGCTCCTCCAGCCCCCCCTTCTCCTGCATCCTCGTGTCACCCCACAGGTGGGTGCCGGAGCCCCTGGGTGCTATTCATCCTTCCCCAGCAGGCAAATTTGGGCTGGGGAGCCTCGATTCGGTGCTTCATGTGGTGCCTCATCTCAGCTGGCGTCGAGGGACTTGGAGGCAAAGAGGCAAAGCAAACTCTGCCTCGTGTTCCTTGGAGCTGCCTCCTGATCCCTGAGCAAAGCCCTGGGAAAGGGAGCCTCTTTGGATGCTCCCCTTTCCCCCAGGGATGCTCCCCTTTCCCCAGGGATGCTCCCCTTTCCCCAGGGATGTTCCCCTTCCCCCAGGGATGTTCCCCTTCCCCAGGGATGTTCCCCTTCCCCCAGGGATGTTCTCCCAGGGAGGGTGGCTGAGCCCCTCAGCACTTTTGCCTCAGGAAGATGGATTAAGTAGAAAATTCAGCTCTATTCCAGAAAGGCTCGGGGGAGCTGCTTTTGAGAGGGCAGAAATTAAAGAACTGCTTAGCTGAATAGCTGAGCTGGTGTTTTTCTGTCCTCAAGGAACCAACTCTGCTCTAACAGCATTAGCAATAATAATACTCCCCAAAGAAAATCCTGCTGGAATCGCGTCGAGCGCGGGACGCATGAAATCCCTGTCGGCGTAGGGCCTTCCCGGTGTCAGCAACATCCCGCTTGGATGGCATGGAGACACCTCGCCCACGGGATAATCCACCTTGAGAGGAGCACCAAAATAACTCCCAAATCCGTCAGTGAGGGGGACTGTGCAGCAAATACTGAAACTTGGTAGGTCGCAGGCACCGCTGCCCTGACAGGGCTGAGAGCTCCCGGCTTGAAGGCTTTATTTTTAATCACCCTGTCAGGAGAGAAGGAAGGAGCAGGGAGCACTGGGAGGGAGGAGAGGAGCCTCAGCCCCCCAGCCTGGCAGGGGCAGGGGGGGCACAGACCATGGCATCCTGCAGAATTCACCTCTTCAGAAGAAATTTCCCTCGGTGCCCCTTTGGGCTCAGCACATCATCTCTGACAGGGCACGAGGGATGGGCAGAGTGCAGGGGTGGGAGGGATCGGGGGGAATGAGGTCTGGGGGGAGCTCTGTGCCAGGGAGGGTGTGCCAGGGGCTGGGTTTGGTGTCCGAGGAGGAAAAGTGGGGCTGGGGAAGTGGGGCCAGCCTGAACCCAGCTGGGGCACAGTGTGCTCCTCCTGGAATCTCAGCACCAGCATCTCCCCCAGGCACAAAGGGATGAGGGGACCCCCAGGGATGATCCCCTTCCCCCAGGGATGCTCCCCTTCCCCAGGGATGCTTCCCTTGCCCCAGGGATGCTCCCCTTTCCCCCAGGGATGTTCCCTTTCCCCAGGGATGCTCCCCTTTCCCCCAGGGATGCCCTCCTTGCCCCAGGGATATTCTCTTTCCCCCAGAGATGCTCCCCTTTCCCCCAGGGATGCTCCCCTTGCCCCAGGGATGTTCCCCTTTCCCCAGGGATGCTCCCCTTTCCCCCAGGGATGCCCTCCTTGCCCCAGGGATGCTCCCTTTCCCCAGAGATGCTCCCCTTTCCCCCAGGGATGCTCCCCTTGCCCCAGGGATGTTCCCCTTTTTCCCAGGCTGAGCACCCGCAGCTGGACCAGCTGCAGGGGAGGGTCATCCCTGTGACTGGGCACACATCCCGGGGAAAACCTCCCCTGGCACCTCATGGATCCTGCCATTCCATGTCCCTCTTGGCACGGCCAAGCTCACCCCAAGCTCCGGTGTCCTCCCCCCTCTGCTGTGAATCCCTGGCTGGAAAGGGCTTTGCTGCCTCCCAGTTCATGAGGGATGAGTTCGACCTCAACCAGATGTTCTGTGGGCAGAAACACCTATTTGAAGCTAAACCCCAGTGATTAGAGTTGCCAACCAACCATTAAGAAAGGATTAAGTGTAGAATTATCCCCCCTTCCCTTCCTGTTGCAATACAAAGGCAACTTCATAATACACTTGTTTAAGTTGCCTGGTTTTAATTTTAGTTCCAGTGTTTCTAAAAGGACATGCAGAACCATTTCAGTTTATCAATAGCTCCTGTGAGCTGAAGAACAGTCGGGGAGGGGGGAAAAAAGTCAATATCCTTGAGAATGAGACAAAGGAGAAGAAATTAGCCCAAAGATCTCACTTTCTCTTTCCCACTGATAACACAACTTCTCAATTTACTTGACCAAATTGCCTCGCAAAAAGGAGTATTTTTCAAGAGGAGCAGAGATGAAAGGGATTATTACTTACAGAGGCTCTTCTTTAAAGAGATAAAGTATTTGGCAATTAAAGCCCGGGGAGCTGCAGACTCCCGGGGAAGGCTGTGCCTTCCAGAGCAGCCCCATCAGCATGTTTTCCACTCCTTCGGAAAAGGGGTGATCCTGCTGGGGGGTCGGGGCATGGGACCACCGGGCACCTCCTGCTGCAGCCCTGGGAGGGGGGACTGGAGCTGTCCTTGTCCCAGAGCCAGCTCCACTAGGGGATGAGGGATGAAGGTTCTACCCAGCCTTCTGTGGGCAGAGGGTCTGTGTTGGCTCCTGGGCCAGGTGGGAAGAGCACGCAGTCTCTGCCACCGGTGACCTTGAGTCAAGGCTGGATTTTCCTGGAAATCTGTCAGTTCAGCAGGAGTGGCTGGGAGGGCAGAGACAGGGCAGCTGGGAGCAGCCACAGAAATCCACTTCCACGTGGGACAGAGGGGCTGGAAGCAGCCCTGTGGGGTCCCTGCGTCCTGCTGGGAGTCCTCACATCCCACCAGGATCCCTGCATCCCATGAAGGGCCCCTGCATCCCACTGGAGTCCCTGCATCCTGTTTGGGTTCCTGCATCCCACTGGGATCCCTGCATCCTCCCGGCAATCCCTGCATCCTGTTTGGGTTCCTGCATCCCACTGGGATCCCTGCATCCTCCTGGCAATCCCTGCATCCCACTGGAGTCCCTGCATCCTGTTTGGGTTCCTGCATCCCACTGGGATCCCTGCATCCTCCTGGCAATCCCTGCATCCTGTTTGGGTTCCTGCATCCTGTTTGTGTCCCTGCATCCTGCCAGGGTCCCTGCATCCCTCCAGGGCCCCTGCATCTCTCCAGGGTCCCTGCATCCCATTGCATCCTGCCGGGATTCCTGGATGCCACCGAGGGAGCCCATGCCCTCCCATGGGCAGGGCTGGATGGTGCTGCTCCTCTCACTGGGGGTCCTGGGACAATTAACACCAGTGAGGGCTCTGGGGGTCCTGACAACAACCCCCCCCAGCTGCGGCACAACCTTTGCTTTCTCCTGATGGAGTCAATAAATATTTAAGCAAGAAAAAAAGAAGAGATCAGTAACCACTGGCAGGAGATGAGCTGTGGCATTTGCAGCCCTGGCAGACCTCGAGCGGTGCCAGGAGGGGGTGGCCAGGGGCGTGTGTGTTCCCATCCCATGGCAAACACCACCGCCTGTTCCTGCATCCCTGCTGCTCCTCTCTCCCATGAGTAACCCCGGCTCCGTGGGGTATCTGGCAGGAGAGGGGCCGGACAGGCTTCCCCTGAGGTCCCTCCCTCTGCAGTGTCTGTGATGGGGACAGCTTGGGGACAATCCCTTCTCAATGGTGAGCAGTGAGAGGACTCAGGGAATGGCTGGAGCTGTGTCAGGGCAGGCTCAGGTGGGATCTCAGCAAAAGGTTCTTCCCCCAGAGGGTGGTGGGCACTGCCCAGGCTCCCCAGGGCAGTGGGCACGGCCCCAAGGCTGCCAGAGCTCCAGGAGGGTTTGGACAACGCTCTGAGGGACAGGGTGGGATTGTTGGGGTGTCTGTGCATGGCCAGGAGCTGGACTGGATGATCCTTTTGGGACCCTTCCAGCTCAGGATATTCCAGGATTCTTTGAGCAGGACAAGTGTTCCCAGTCCCACAGCCCTGCCTCCAGCCAGCTCAGAGCTGAGCCACTTCCCACGATCAAACACGTGTTTTTTGTCCAAGTGTTTGTCAGCAGATGAAGGCAAGGCTGTTCTGCTTTACGGGAGTTATTCCAAGGATTAATTAGTTGATGCTTCCTGAAGTACTTTGAAGATGTGGAGTGTGAGATAAGTGCTGTGCTTTAGAAGCCCATGGGGCACTGCAGTCCTTTTTTCATTTCCCTTCTCATTCCCAAAGTGTTTGCACAAAACCAATTGCACAGGAGCATGGGGGACCCTGAGCAACCTGACCTAGTGGGTGGCACCCTGACCATGGTGGGGGATTGGAACAAGATGGTCTTTAAGGTCCCTTCCAGCCCAAACCATCCTGGCATTCTGTGACACTTGAGGAGCAGGTGCTGCTCAGCACGTGGAGGGCTCTGGCAGCGGCTGATCCCGTCCCACCCCTGCCAAGGGCAGCTCTGGTGGCACAGCAGGTTCACTTTGGCAGGACTTGTTTCAGGTTACAAGGTGGTTTCTGGTGCAGAGTCGTTACTGCCCCATCAATTTTAATTCAGGCTCGAGAAATCATCCCTATAATTATTTACTACTGTGAGATTTCTGAAAATTATATTTCTGTTACAGTAGTTATTGATCTTGAAAAGGGCCATAAATTAACTTGACAGTTCACAGAGTCTTTCACACTTGGATAATTTCTCTGCTTGACTTGCACTGTGTGTTGAACTTTCAGCACCAGCCAATTACAGTCATTCAAAGTGCATATTTGAAGGTTTTTCTTATGCAACCAAAAGATATTTGGATTATAATACAGAAGAACTTGAAGCAAACACCAAGTGACCTGCACGCTGCAGGACAGCTTGACTTAAAGTGGGCATGGGGGGGATGCTGGCTGGGCTTTAGGGTGCCAAGGGGGTGGCATGGCCATGCCATGACCCTGGGAGGGCTGGTGGCCCCAGGAGCCCCCCAGGTGCTTGGCAGTGGTGCTTCTCATGGGGTTGGCACCTCCCTGGGGTGCCCAGGCAGCTCCACGNGGGGGACCCTGAGCAACCTGACCTAGTGGGTGGCACCCTGACCATGGTGGGGGATTGGAACAAGATGGTCTTTAAGGTCCCTTCCAGCCCAAACCATCCTGGCATTCTGTGACACTTGAGGAGCAGGTGCTGCTCAGCACGTGGAGGGCTCTGGCAGCGGCTGATCCCGTCCCACCCCTGCCAAGGGCAGCTCTGGTGGCACAGCAGGTTCACTTTGGCAGGACTTGTTTCAGGTTACAAGGTGGTTTCTGGTGCAGAGTCGTTACTGCCCCATCAATTTTAATTCAGGCTCGAGAAATCATCCCTATAATTATTTACTACTGTGAGATTTCTGAAAATTATATTTCTGTTACAGTAGTTATTGATCTTGAAAAGGGCCATAAATTAACTTGACAGTTCACAGAGTCTTTCACACTTGGATAATTTCTCTGCTTGACTTGCACTGTGTGTTGAACTTTCAGCACCAGCCAATTACAGTCATTCAAAGTGCATATTTGAAGGTTTTTCTTATGCAACCAAAAGATATTTGGATTATAATACAGAAGAACTTGAAGCAAACACCAAGTGACCTGCACACCGCGGGACAGCTTGACTTAAAGTGGGCATGGGGGGGATGCTGGCTGGGCTTTAGGGTGCCAAGGGGGTGGCATGGCCATGCCATGACCCTGAGAGGGCTGGTGGCCCCAGGAGCCCCCCAGGTGCTTGGCAGTGGTGCTTCTCATGGGGTTGGCACCTCCCTGGGGTGCCCAGGCAGCTCCACGGCCTCTCATCCCAGAGCTGGCACCAGCAGGATGCAACCCCCACCTGGCCAGACCGACCCACGGCTTCAGGTGCTCAGTTCTTGTCCCCAGGATTGACCTCTGATGGGAAGAAGGGATGCTCGGAACACCAAAACACCTCCCAGTCCATCCCCTGTGCTCTCAGCACACTGTGACAGGAACAAATGACAGCAAGTCCAGGTTTCTTGGGGGTCCCACGGCACCTCTGGCCACAGATGGGCCAAATCCTGCACCCTGCAGGGGTGTGGGGCAAGTGGGCCGTGTGGGACAGTCAGGAAGGACAGGTGTGTGTGCTGCATTCCCAAGGACCATCCCCAGGGGCTCCCAGCACCTCTCCAGCTCCCCTGTGCAGGGAATTGGTGGAACAGGGAAGGGGAGAGGACCTGACATGAAGTGGCAATTCTGCAGCTGCAGGGGGAAGACGAGTGTGCTTGGAAACAAACTCAGAAAATCAGCACCATCTGGTCCTGCTGGCTGGGACACCAGCCCAGCATGGGACGAAAATCTCCTTTTGTCCTCCCAGATTAAGGGATTTTGCTGTTTGCTCACAGTTTTGTATATGCAAAACAAGCTGGCCCTGAGCAGGAACCTGCTGAGANGGCAGGCAGGCGACCGCACTCGCTGCGTAGTATTTATTGGCCGTATCACAGAGAGGAAACCCTCCTGAAATCAGTCCGGGGGCGGCCGGGGCCGGGCGGGACGCTCACACCTCCGCCTTCTTCTTCATCTCCATGCGGTAGATGATCTGGTACCCATCATCCCAGGCGTAGAGCTGCCTCTCACGGGGGCTGTACTTCATGCCCGAGTGGGAGCCGTANATCCCTGCCCAGAGACCCCCCAAAGCCTCACCTTCAATCCCTGCCCAAAGCTCCCCCAAAACTCTCCCCCAAAGCCTCAGCTTCAATCTCTGCCCAGAGACCACCCAAAACTCTCCTCCAAAGCCTCAGCTTCAATCCCTGCACAAATNGTAGCGCTTGGGGAAGTAGACGAGGGAGGCGTCCTCGGGCGCCAGGGTGCCGCTGACGTCGAAGACGCACTGCACGCGCGAGCGGCTGGGCAGCCGCGTGTTGTATACCACGTGCAGCGCCCCGCACACCACGAAGGCGCCCTCGGCGTTCTCCCGCGGGCACGGCGTGTCCCACATCTGCTCGATGTCCAGCGAGCCGGGGTCCAGCTTGGCCAGGCAGATGTTCTTCTCGTCCTCCTTGGTGGCATAGACGGCCCACAGCCCCTCCTCGTCCGCCGCCACCTCGATGTAGGTGGAGGGCGAGAGCCCGAAGACGGGGATCTGCTCCTCGGCCGGGAACACCGAGCTGTCCACCACCGTCTTGTTGGCCAGGTTGAACTTGATCACCTGGAAGGACGGGCCCTGCTGGCGGATGTAGTAGAGGTGCCCGTCGTAGACGAGGTGCCCGGTGCCCACCCAGGGGTAGGGCAGCTTGACGCGGGCGGCCTTGCGGGTGGCGGAGAAGAGGGTGAACTCCCTCATGCGGGGGAACACGTACACGGTGTCGTTGGCGGTGCCGTCGAACACGTAGATCTTCTCCGAGCTCCCCACGGCGTCCTTGGTCCAGAGCCCCGCGGAGCCGCCGAAGCGCTTCAGGATCTTCATGGCCCTGACGCTGGCGATGGTGTCGCTGCAGTCTGCGGGAGCGGGGCAGCCCTGAGGGTCTGGGAGCCACCCGGGGAGCCACCAGCCCCCCAGCGGGGGCTGCTCCCACCCCGCACCGCAGGCACAGCCCAGCCCTCAGGCAACCGGGCACCCATCCCCGGTGGCACCCAGAGGTGCCCCTGGTGCCGCGGGCAGGGGAGTCACCCTTTGGAGAAGCACAGGGCTTGAGTGCGTCTCCCAGGCGGCTGTGGGGACGAAGGATCTCACGCCAGAGACACGTGAGAGACGCCCTATGGGACACAATGGCCCACGGCCATGGAACTTGGACCCAGGTGAGCTGGGGAGGCTCGGGGTAACCAACCCCCACACGGGACAGTCCCCCGGGGAGCCACGGCAACCCTTCTCACCTGTCAGCTTGGTGTACTTCTCGTTCTTCCTCTGCCTGGCTGTGGCCACCTGCTTCTCCATCAGGGTCTCGTCCACCTCCACGCAGGGCGGCGCGGGGTTCTGCGTCTCCAGGTAGTCCACCTCCCGCTCCAGCCGCTCCACGCGCACCGCGGCGCTCTCCGCCTCCGTCCGCATCGCCTCCCGCTCCTTCTCCGCCGCCTCCAGCATCCCCAGCACCTGGTTCTTGAAGTCCCGCAGCTCCGTGGAGTAGCGGCTGCTCTGGTCGTGCCACTGGGAGATCCTCTCCTGCGGTGGCCGAGGGGACACTGAGGTCTGCGCCCCTCGCGGGGACACGGCTGCTGCCCCTCTGCCTGGGGGAGCCCCGGAGCCGCACGGCACTGCAGCCCTGGGGCTCGTGTCTCTGGGCCCCACTCCCGAGGTGGTCTCACTCCTGTGATGTCCCTGTTCCCACTCCAGTGATGTCCNGTGATGTCCCTGCTCCCACTCCTGTGATGTCCCTGCTCTCACGATGCTCCCACTCCTGTGATGTCCCTGTTCCCACTCCAGTGATGTCCCTGCTCCCACGATGCTCCCAGTCCTGCATTGTCCCTGCTCCCACGATGTTCCCAAACCCACGGTGCCACCGCTCTCCCATGATGCTCCCAGTCCCCATTCCCCGATGGATGTCCCCATTCCCCCGATGCCGCCCTGGTGCCCCCAGCCCCACGATGCCCCTGCTCCCTCCACCCACTCGCCCCGCAGTGCTCCCACACCCTCCCTGCTCCCGCTCATCCTGCCGGGCTGTGCGGGCGCTGCCCCCCTGTGCTCCGTGCCCCCGGCACGGGGTGGGACGCACCTCCAGGAGGGTGAGTCTCCTCTCCACGTACTCCATGAAGTGCTGCTGCTGGGCACGGGGGGCCGGGGCGAGGAGGAGCGGCAGGAGCAGCAGGCAGCGCCAGGGCCCCATGGCCGTCGGGGAGCGCAGCCTCCAGCTCAGCGCTCAGGAATGCCCGGGCCCCTCCAGCCCTTATTGAATCCAGATGTGCAGAGGGGAGGAGAGGCTGCTCCTTCCCCGCAGTCCAGCCCCGGGCGCCTTAANAGTGATGTCCCTGCTCCCACTCCTCTGATGTTGCTGCTCCCACAATGCTCCCACTCCTGTGATGTCCCTGCTCCCACTCCTGCATTGTCCCTGG
>VWZF01000510.1:10753-37055 GCA_013396755.1 Sclerurus mexicanus | reverse complement strand
GTGATGTCCCTGCTCCCACTCCTGTGATGTCCCTGCTCTCACGATGCTCCCACTCCTGTGATGTCCCTGTTCCCACTCCAGTGATGTCCCTGCTCCCACGATGCTCCCAGTCCTGCATTGTCCCTGCTCCCACGATGTTCCCAAACCCACGGTGCCACCGCTCTCCCATGATGCTCCCAGTCCCCATTCCCCGATGGATGTCCCCATTCCCCCGATGCCGCCCTGGTGCCCCCAGCCCCACGATGCCCCTGCTCCCTCCACCCACTCGCCCCGCAGTGCTCCCACACCCTCCCTGCTCCCGCTCATCCTGCCGGGCTGTGCGGGCGCTGCCCCCCTGTGCTCCGTGCCCCCGGCACGGGGTGGGACGCACCTCCAGGAGGGTGAGTCTCCTCTCCACGTACTCCATGAAGTGCTGCTGCTGGGCACGGGGGGCCGGGGCGAGGAGGAGCGGCAGGAGCAGCAGGCAGCGCCAGGGCCCCATGGCCGTCGGGGAGCGCAGCCTCCAGCTCAGCGCTCAGGAATGCCCGGGCCCCTCCAGCCCTTATTGAATCCAGATGTGCAGAGGGGAGGAGAGGCTGCTCCTTCCCCGCAGTCCAGCCCCGGGCGCCTTAACCCCTTCGTGCCCCGGCGGGTGCCCCTGGGGGTACCAGCGCAGCCCACCAGTGGGGCGGGGGACGGGCTGCCGGTGGGGTGAGTGGGACGTGGGGAGCCCTGAGCAACAGGAGGGCACGTCCTGGCAGCCCCAGCGTGGGGCCAAGCCGTGGGACGGCGAGGGGCCACGCTGGCTCCTTGTGGCAGGGATGCCCGAGGGTGGTGGCCGAGCTGAGCCTCGACTGTGCCCAGTTTGGTGGGGGCGAAGCCGGACCAGCACCCGTGTCCGTCCCCCCGTGCCCCGGGAGGTCCCGCCTGAGCCCCTGGTTCGTGTCGGGGTCGTGGATGTCCCCGGGGCATCGCTCGGTCCCTGCCCTCTGCCAGGGCTGCCAACAGGCTGCCCTGAAAGGCGTTTGTCCAGTGCCAGCTCCAGAGCCCAGGGACACGGAGGGAGCGGGGCAGGGCAGGCGGGGTGGGATGGAGGGACGGAGGGATGGAGGGATGGAGAGACGGACGGGATGCAGAGGGATGGCCCCTGGGCGCCGCCGTGCCAGGCGGCTCTGTGGGCACAGCCCGTGGGCTCCTCCTGGCCCGGGGAGGGGGCCGCGCTGCCCGCTCGGTGCCCGGTGCTGCGGCAGGGCGAGTGTGCCATCTAGTGCTGCCACATCCCAAAGCCGACACCCCAGCCGGGACACTCCAACGCCCCCCCTTCAACAGACCAAGCGACCGCATGGATAGAGTACAGAAAATTAACCCTTTTTATTGATGCATTGCAATTGTTCTACATTTTTACCATATTATGTAGAAAATACTTAAAATACAAGCTACTTTGTAAAACCAAAGACAAACATTGAATCCAAAGATAAACTATGTTTTCACAATGGACCCTTTTCCCATATAGTTAGTATTAAATTTTTAAATATCTATTTCTTTTGTTAAAATGATTTTTACATACCCCCTAAGTACATCAGCAATACAAACATAGATCAGTAATTGTCAGAAACTACCTGTATCTAGCGGCTTGTAAAAAGGAAGAGCACAACCATAAAAGAAAGTTAAATTTTACACAGTAACTAGCATATCAAATACATTTAATAAAGTAGGAATTCCATTGCAATATCAAGGATTCAAGCAGAAATACTAACATTACATATAATGTACTGCTACATGTAGTGAGATAGATATAGTTCAAGCTGAATCTGAAATCACACATTATATAAAGTTTAGCAACAAACAACCATGTGGACATGCGGCACCATTCAGAAGTTTAAATAAAAATTAAAAACAAAAAGAGAAAAGCAGGGCTGTGCCAATCCTGTCATTTAGAAGCAATTTAGTTTCATGTACTAAAAGAAATTGCTGAGTCAGAGGTAAATTACTGCATCCCATCAAGTAGGTGCTAAGCAGGAAAGCCTCGGGAGTCGCCTCTGCAGTGGCTATCACAGCTGCAAATACAGGTCAGGCGAGAGAAAACTGATTGAAACTGCTCAAGAATCACAGACAAACCTAGATGGGACCACGGTTATCAAATATTCCAAAGGTGAGTCCCGAACTAGTTGTAAAAAAAAAAATTAAAGTACTCCAATTCCTATCCAGAGATAGCAGATTTCTCTATAAAATACGTGTAGTGGCTCTGACAACGAGGAGAGTCAATTCTTGAACCCAATTTGAGGCTGGAGATGCAAGGGAAGAAGGGATGGGTCTCCTTAGAGCACAATGCACCAAACTGGGCAGCACATGCCAGGGCCAGACCGGGCTCCACCACGCTCGGGAAGCCCAGGTGCCCCCCCGGCCCTGCTAGGGTGGGGTTTGCTCTGTATCACTACGGGATTTTGGGGTGTAATTGCCAGTCTGTCCCAAACGGAGCACGTTGGATTTTATCGACGTCGTTTCCATCTCACCCCTCCTCGTTCCAACTCTTTTGGGAACTTGGGCAGTGGAAGAGATGACACCATGCTTTGGGAATACATTTGATCGGGATTAATTACGCTACAGGGACTCTAAATGGTTATTTTAAGCTGCTTTCTTTTTGTGGGCAACGCGGGCAAGTTCTCAAAATAATTAGCAGATTTTGCTAGAGGTCTTTTTTTTTGTTTCCTTTTCCTGTTAGTAAAGTGTTTTCCACGAAGTCCTATTTGTGAAACAGGGAGTTGGAGCTTGGTTTGCCCTTCGGTGGAAAGGCACAACTCTGTACACCCAAGAGGTATCTCAAGGCAAGTACTGAACACAAGCAATGTCAAAAAAAGCAAGAAAGTGCCTACAGCAACAAACAGCATCGTTTGCAGCAACGACGTGGCACAGCAAGGTTGGTTATCCACTTACAGAAGTGCTCTGACTACAAACACACTGAACAACAACGTGGCTAATGCTACCGTCCAGTTCCCAAGTCCTCGACCCCTCCAGCGAAGAGATGCCAAAACCTCCCTCGGTTCACCCATTTCAGGTCAGGCCAGACTTCCTTCTGGAGTAACGTGGCACTTCTGAAGTGCCCTCTGCCCTTCTGGCCACGCGCCGCTCCGAACTGGCCTCCTTCCCACGGGGACGGAACATAAACTGGGACTCAAGGTTACCAAACCTCTTATTGCTGCAGTGACACGACCGCTCGGACCAGTTTATCATCCACTCGGACAAGATCCTTAACCTATGTATTAGGTGGGAAATCATTCCCAGTACAAGGGACCCAAAAAACAAAGCCTAGTCCAAAAACTGCACTGATTATCCAGGAAGGGTTTTTCCTCCCAACACGAACTAGGGCTACAGCTGACAGACCTTCCCAACAACTCCACGTTAGCAGTAGCATTACACAACTTTTTAAATGGTATTATGTGCTTTACAACAGGCTCTCTTTGGTATAAATATTCTATCACCAAGCTAGCAATATTTTACACGACACGTCTGCTATTCCTGTGGGGGAAGGTAACGCCACACTAACCTAATAAAAGTGATTGCACATATTTAATCACTTCCGCAATATTAGACTAAACATTCCAACGCATTCCCAGCACGACCTTTATCCGAAATGCACCGACAGACACTAACAGTACATGTGCCATTTTCAGGGGGAAGCTTTGAGGGGGACGTCGCTTCGCTGGGGACAAGGAGGGAGCTGGGATGGAGCGGTGGAAGGGATGAGACGCAGCTCTGCACCTCCTGCTGCTCTGGCCGGGGAAAGCTGGGGGAATTGCTTCAACTCGACGGGGGCTTGCTGGTCCCTCATAAGGCAAAGCTCACTGTAAACTCTAGTCACACTACATCATCATTTAAGGCACTACAATAAGGGGACACACCAAACAACTCTTCATCACACATACCTGTGCAAAACAAATCCGAAGGTATCCTTTCCTCTCGTGAAGCTCTAACTCCTCTCTCAGTGCTACAGTGATGAGCTCTAACCATTGCATTATATCACATACATTCCGACAAGAATCAATTCATTTTGGTTTAAATACAAAGGATACAACACTTCCATCCCCAGGAACGTTTAAGAATTAGACAAACACTAAGTACAGAGTTCAAGTATAATCACTACACATTTTGATTACAAAGACAGAACATTTGGGGTTAGCAGGAAGTTTTGCTTGTTATATTTTTCTAATCAATATGTACATATTTCATTTTCTGTAAAATATTAAAACACCACCAATACAAAACTTCTAAAATAGTTTTAAATTCAGTAATAAACTTTAAAATCTGGATTTTTTTTTTCCTTTTTTCTTTTTCTTTCTCTTTTTTTGTTTCCGTTTTTTCTGGTTTTTTGTTTTTGTTGCAATTCCTACATGCACGTACTGTTTACAAGTCTTATTAAGAGCGCTTTAAAGGAGCTGCTGACATATCCAGGAGGATACGCTCACAGGAGTATAAAAAGCTGTACACATCAATACAGTGATGTTTCATTGGATTTCAAATTCATCTCCCTCCTAAATGAACCACGCGAGGAAAAACATTGAGGAAAACAGACCAAAGCAAAGCCCTGTGCTTCTGTGAAGGAATCCAGCTCCATTATAGGGCCAGCATCTAACACGCTGCAGAAACCCAATTTGGGAGCGCTGCTGCACCAGTCACCCTCAGCTGAAGACAACCACATCCTGACAGAGCTGCTGAGCTCTGTCACACAGTGAGATCCTGAACACAGGCTGAAGGACTCAGAAGAATTCTGCAACGAACACTACAGAAAATTCAGCTGGGTAATGGAGAATTTGCAAGAAAACAGACTCCAGGGCTTACAGGACTCCTGAATATATCACGCTGCTGCCATAAGGCAGCTGCCTCCACCAGTCCTTAAACGAAGCAGAGAAGTAAACGAAAAAAACTCTGACAGAAACATATATATGGAGATGTGATGGCTTTTGCAGAACCAGCAATTCGTTAGAGACAAAGTGAATTAGAGAACAAATGTTAAAATGCTAAATCTGATTTTAAAACTGCCCCAGCAACATAATGAGATAAACATGCACTACATTTTTAGTGGCAACATGGATTTGTGCAAGCTGCTAAAATAGAATCCGCAAATCTTAAGTTACACAAGTTAAAAAAGACATCAGGATCTGTCTTCCAAAACACTGATTTGACACCCCTTTCGATTAGCACAACAGAACAATTTTAGATAAACGCGACCATGACTTTTTTTTTTTTTTTAAAAGCATCTATAAAAAGTAAGGAAAATTTTAAAAACTTAATTAGTGACCCTTGTACTGGTAACAAAGCATGCTGCTCAGTTAGCAACTGAACTCACCAGAGACATTTTGGAACAACACACAAACCAGAGCAGGGAGAAACACGAGCCAGGCAGTCACTCCCAGGTCAAGGTTCACCCCAAACCCTTCTCCAAACTCTCTCTTGCAGGACAGCGCCTTCCCGGCCACTACAAGTAGGAGTACTGGTTGATCTTTGTCGGGCTCAGCGGGTATCCAGTGTAAATAGCAGATCCTCTGGAAGCACCAATATAGGACTGGGGAGCAAACTGGTGTTGGTACTGGGCGGGTGGCACGTTTGAAGTCAGCAGGCTGGGCCCCACGCTCACGGGGACCTGGTGCACCAGGGTGCTGGGGTGGGCAGCGTACGTGGCGTGCCGCGAGGAGCCCTGAGGGGAGAAGAGGTGGGCGATGGACGTGGTGGAGCCCAGCGTGGCAGCACTGGTGGGAGCGTAAGTGTACATGTGGGGCTGGCTGGACAGGTGGGGATGCACCGGGCTGCTGTGCTGGAACGTGTAGGGAGCCTGAGAAATTGTTGACGTGAGGGGGGCCACGTAGGCTTGCTGCCTACGTGGGACAGCGTTTCCGCTTCTCTCCTGTGAGGCCAGCACTGTGGTCTGCTGGTTCTGCAGGGAGAAGTAAACAAAATTAGTGGTTATTCCCCTCAGGGGAGCCCCCCTCAGCTCAGGAGGTGAGCAAGGCTCAGCCAGAGCCTCCTGATCAACACCTTTGTTCTACCACACTCGTGCAGATCCCTCCTTGTGAAACCCTCCCTGTAGATCTTCTTTTGTGAAACCCTCCCTGCAGATCTTCTTTTGTGAAACCCTCCCTGCAGATCCCTCCTTGTGAAACCTTCCCTGCAGATCCCTCCTTGTGAAACCTTCCCTGCAGATCAATCCCCCCTTGTGAAACCCTCCCTGCAGATCTTCTTTTGTGAAACTCTTCCTGCAGATCCCCCCTTGTGAAACCCTCCCTGCAGATCCTCTTTTGTGAAACTCTTCCTGCAGATCCCCCCTTGTGGAACCCTAGATTTAAGAAGAGTGACTGCAGTTCCACTGAGACAAAGGGTACCCTTTTTCCCTGCAATGGGATCAAACTGCCACACTTGGGGTACCACAGGACACAGCAGACAAGTCCTAGGACTCACCCAGCCCTTGAACTCCTCACACATCTACTCCTTTGACCTATTTTAGCACAACAAAACCTGTCTTGTGCCCATGCCAGAAATGAAGTGTAACACTTCCTCTCTTCTCAAAGGCTAGTGCAGCGTGACTCAAAGATCAACAGCGGTGACACAAACTGAAGTGAAAGCAATCTCTGAAAATTTCAAGGGAAGTCAGGTCCTAATTGTTAGTTTAAAAGACAAAGTCCAGTCTTAATCTTCTGGTTGGGCCTCTGTGAGATTTGGAGAAAAGAGGTAAAGAACAAAAGTATCTCCTTGTACTGTGCCTTCAAAGCTAATTTTGATTCAAGAGCTGGGTGCTGGTGTCACTGTCCCACTTGTGTGGCAAGAGTGACCTGCTGTAAGACAGGTGTGACTATGAGCACAAAGGAAGAATATGGACACAACCACATAACCACACTTCCCTCTCCTGCCCTCGGGTACAGGAACCAACTCTTTGCCTTGAGAAGCTTCACCTGTGCTCCCTACAGACTCTGCCCTACCCTGCATGGCCCCGGGACAGAATCAGCTTCAAATCAGAGGCTGCAGCTATTGATCCTCCAGTCAATCCCCCTGCCCTAGAGCACTGTGTTTCTGAAGCAATCCCAAAGCACGCCCCTGGAGACCAGCAGCGCTCACCTGGCTGAGGTTGAGGGGCTGCACGCCGTTGGTCACCACGCGGTGGGAGCGGTACCCCGTGGGGGTGATGCAGCAGCCTGATGACTGCCCGCTCACTGAGGCCACTGGCTTGGTCTTACTGGTGCTACTCAGGATGCCTGAAAGATTTCACAAGCTTAGTCCATTCCACACCATGCATGGTGGTAACCAGCTTTGAGAACCCAAGAATGAAAGTTTACAGATCTTTCTAAATGCAGCCAAACATAACTAAAAGGTAAATCTATCAGTGACAAAGGGAACAGTCTAAGGCTTTCAGAACAGCAGCTGTGAAGACCCAAGGAAGTCCAAGACTGTGAGGATGAACGTGTCAGGGATAGGACACCCCCAGGCCCTGGCAAAGCCCCTGAGCACAGTGAGCTGTGAGATACCCACCTGAAGCCTGGGTGGCTACAATGCAGTCATTGAGCTGTGTTTTCAGGGGTGGCACGATGATGGTGCGGGAGCTGGAGCTGTCGGGCACGGCCCTGCTGGGCAGCTCCAGGGCCCCACTGGTGCTCCTGAGCGAGGACAGGGGGTCTGTGGCATAGGGGCTGTTCAGGGAGGAGTCAGAGTCAGGGGAGTCGTTAACAGTAACGTAGCTGATGACATTGGATCTCTGCTTCATACCCAAACTGCAGGGGAAACAAAGACAGAACACAAAATGGAAAACATTCCAGCTTTCCCCCCCCAGACAACAGGAGATCCCCCTCTGGGATCTCATACCCTCCCTCGTTGTGAGACAAAATTCAGCTTAACTAGAGACACAACAGCACAGCAGAATTTCCTGTCTTAAGCAGCTCTTCTTAGCCTGCCCAAGGCTTCCCACATCGTGTTCCCCACTCTCCCTGCTGCTTGGGCTGAGCCCAGCCCAGTAGCAGCTGCCTCCAGGAACTTCCTACCTGGCAGGTTTGTATTTGCTGTCCTCTTCCTCATCGGTGTCGCTGCGAATGGTGATGACACTGACAGGGGGGCTCGGAGTGTCGGGGATCACGATGGGCTGGTGCTGCTCCTGCACTGGCACCAGCACGTTGGAAGAGGAGGAGGTGGAGCGCAGGGGGCTGCTCCCAATGAGAGAGTACACTTGGGTGGGCACTGTCTCCAGCGTGGAGCTGGGCCTGGGGGAAAAACAGAGCAGGGTTCAGCTCTGCCAGCACAGAACAGCCAGGCTCCAGCAGGCTGGAGCTCACAGACAAGCAGCAGCATCTTGACATACACAGAAAGAAACTCAGTGCAGACACTCACACAGCAGAGCACCAGAGATGCATCCCAGAGGGGATCAAGGCACTCAGGGATGCTGCCCTGGACAGGACTGAGCCACCTGAACACTGCCAGAGACCTGCCAGCCCCTGTTCAGCAATTCTGCCACTTGCACTGCTATGGCACCAACACACCCTGAAAGTGCAAAACCCCTCTGGCCAGGACAGTAAAGCACTTGGCCAACCACGTCCTTGCATTCACCAAAAGTTGTATCATTTAAATCAGTGACTACAGCACAGAGGCTTTTTCCAAGCCCTCTTTAAATGCAACCATAGCATGATAAAGCTACACCTTCAGTGCCTCTGGGATCACAAAACACATTTTTCACCCCACTAAGGCAACCTCCACAAACAAACCCCTGGTTTCTCCAGGACTGGGAAAGAAAGCAATGGGATCCTTACTTGGCTGTGCTCGGTGCTGGCTGCTTGTTCTTCTTTGCTGGCACATTGCTGCTCTGCTGCTGCCTCACAACATGAGCCACTCCAACATTCAGAGGCTGCGCTGTCGCCAACGTCACGTGGTTGGTCAGCAGAGATGGCTGTTGCATGAGAGTGCTGTACTGATTTCCATGGGAATGCGCGTTCCTGGAGCACGAAAAGAAAGAAAAGACCCCAATCCCATGACTGCACTGCAGGAGCTGTGAGCTGCTGTGAGCTGCAGCGAGCCCCTGCGTGACTCTGAGGGGAGGGAACACATTCTGGCCACTGTGATGGCACGTATTGCCCACGTGGCACGGAGCTGGAGCGCGGGCAATCCCTACCTCCAGTCAGCCAGCTGCTGGCTGCTGCCGATGGTCTCGGGAATGACGGCCGCTGGCTGGACAGAGTTGTGCAGAGCAACCCCTGGGAGCTGCTGCCAGGTGGAAGGGAGCAGGATCTGCTGGGTTCCCCCTGGCCAGGCCTGCTGCAAAACAACAAACACAGACACGAGGCTCACTAGGCTTCAGTTCCCACAGGGGCAGGGAGAGAGATCTGTCCAAGCAATAGATGCACCGGGGCAGATTGTTAGCTTGCAGAGGTACAGCACATCATCCAAAGGTCTCGGCACAGGAGGACGAGAAAACCAAAGCCTGACACTTTGCTAATCTTTGGTATCACTGCTGTCACCTGGGGAAAGGAGTTTAACGTTGTTCTGCAGGTGCAGCCAAGGATTGCACTACCAGGTGCAACTTGAGTGCTCAGCACTGTTCCTGGATGTAAATTTACACACCCTGTTCTGCTGAAGGACTCCAAAATATCGAGCCAATTTGGTCCTTTCTGGTTTTCTGCCTTTCAGGGCTCACAGTGAGAGAGCTGAGATGCTGTTATTATGGTGGAAATTCACCCACCTCAGCTAAAGGATTTAAGAAAAGCCACACTAAGAGATAATTTAGTTACGAGGGACATATGTGAAGACAGGTCCAATTAATGAACATTATCGATGTTCCTGTCCAAATCAATTTGACAGTACGATATTTCTATGATTTTGAAAATACATGGCTCCCTCTCTTGCAGTTTAAGCTGCAAACCCATAAACACCTGCTGTTTTAGATAAAATATTTCTGCAAGTAACAGATCCACTTAGTACAAATACCAGTTGGGAACAAGAAGCCTTCAAAGCAGAGAGCTGCTAAAACCTCTGCCGACATAAGCGGAATAATCATAACAACATTGAAAAAACCAACAAAATAAAAAGAGAAATATGTTAAAAAGTCACACCATGCGTCTTTCCAAAAGCCAACACCTGCACAAGACAAAGCAGAGAGTTTAATACAGCAAGATATAAATTCCCAATGAGAGGCAGAAATCGGGCCTTCCAAGCGACGAACTGCTTTGACAGAGGAAGGACAAAAATATGCAAAGCTTAGCAAATGGCTAATGCAAACTCAGGGGAAGCAGCAAGGGAGAAGTGTCGGAAGCACTAAAGGTGAGCAAATTCACGCCAAAGGCTCCCAGAATGCAAACAGAACTAGTGAGTCCTGCAGAGCAACTCAGGATCCAGGCTCAGAGTCTGTACAGGGGAGTTGAGTGACAAGTCCGCTGCACACACACGGGAGAACAGAATTTGCCTGTTGAATCAAAACCCCAAATGCGCTTTGGAAAACATCACTAACAACTCACTTGTGTCCCAAGCTCTGCTACAGCCACCCCTTGCTGTTTTGGGAGCTTAGATTGCAGGCTTTCAGCAATCCAAATTCAAGGGGAGGAAAGGAGAAGCATCCCTGGGCCTGTTTAGCTCAGAGCTGTGACCAGGAGAGTCCCACCCTCCTGCCTTCCCAGCCTCAGGACCAGGCAGCAGCTCACTTGGTTCAGAAGAACTCAAATGAGTGGGTTTGAATTTCAGGACAGGTATGGCTCAAGCAAATTCCAATTCAGCAGAAGCCTCCCTCTCGGAAGAAGAAAATGACATTCAAACTACCACTTGAAAGCCACAAGAAACAACATGGTTCACACAATGGAATGTGCTTTGAACGACACGTGAGGATACCAGCACTTCAGTGCACTGCAATGTTTTCATAAGCTTCACTGATCTGATTCTGGAGTTTTACAATGACTTCTTTGTGGCACTTGCAAAGCTGTTCTGATGCAGGTGCCAAATAAATGCAGGAGAGGACAATTTCGTGATCATACAATTCTTAAAGGTGTGTTTATTCCCTTCCCCCATTCTTTTTTAAAATTGTTCCAAATAACCTCAAAGCTAGCTATTGCCATTTTGGATACTAGAGCTCACCTTTAATTTCAACCAAGAGATACATATCAACTGAAAGTATCTGTGAAGAACAGACTCTTTATCTGGATGAAGCAAGCTATGTGCAATTGGCTATAAATAACAAAAGGCCAGAAAATTATTGTCAATGTTCAACAGAGGTTAAGAGAAATCAACTGCTAAAGCAATACATTAAAGGATTTGCTGTCATTAGAGATTTTAGCCTGTGCTCAATGGTCTGAAACACTTCTCCATGCAAAGCAGCTTTAAACATGTTGGAAACAAAATATGGAGCTAACTTGCCAAGTAGGTCAAATTCTGGCCATCCAGGTACCTGTAGCAGAGTCAAGCTAAAGACTGATTCCTTTGTACTCCACAATCACAAGGCAAAGATAGGAGAGTAAGCAAAGAACAGGAACGATTATGACTCTTCTAGATTATAGCTTAGAAGAGCTTTAAATACTAGGCTAGCCAAAGTCATAGTCAATGGATCTGGATTCTTTCCAGAGCCACACTAAACGTCAGAGTCAGACAGTGCTTCAGCAATGTTGGGGAGGAAAACAACGAGACATTAAGATGTAGCAAGAACACAGCCACAAGATGGCACATGCTTCCATGCCCTCTGCAAGTCTAAGTTAAAACAAAAACTCAGTTAGTGAACACAATCAAGGGAGGCAATTACCAGTACTGCAGCCGTCTGTTCGACCAGCGCCGGCCGGCCGGCTGCGCAGTTCAGGGTAAAGGGCACCGCATACTGCGGCGTGATGGTGGCTACTTGAGGATGAAGAGTTGCTACCATTAGTGGTGTACAGCTCCCCTGAAATGTAGATCAGGCAGTGAGTGAAACACACGAAGCGAGGCAGGGCACCGGGGGCAGCAACGGGGCCAGGAGAGGTGGCACCTCGCTGGCATTTCTACGGCGCGGGAGCGACGCGCTGGAAGCGACACCCAGAGCCTCCTCCGAGCGCCTCCGTGTGCCTGGGGGGGACAGGAGGGACAGGGGGCTTGGGGACAGCATCTCTCCAGGGACACAGGGAAAGGAAAAATGAGAGAGGGTTCAGCTAGTGGGGCTTTACTGGGTCACCCTGGCGCTGCACCCCTGGCACCGCCCTACCTCCGAATCGGGGAACTCTTGGAAAAAGGGAAGCCGTGGGGTTTAGCAGAAGGCACAGCGGGTCTTTCGTGTCATGAAAGAACAAAGTTATCTGTGACGAGACCACCCAGACACGTATTAGTCCATCAAATGTCCAATTAAAACTAGACTATGAGGAACTTGCACTCTGGGGGAGAGCAGGGCTTGGATTCAGGTGAGCCTTCGAGTGGATTCTGCGTTTTGGATACTGGGACCTGTGTAATTATGCTAAAGAAACCAGAGATCACAGAATGCCACCCAAATTATTGGGGCTGAAGAATCTAAAAATCATTCCTCTACAAGAAGGTCAGTAAGTTCAATATACTGCCTGGAGAGTAAAACTAATACAGTATGTGTTAATGCCAGCAGAAACTAAAACTATGCAGAGAAATAAAAACACAATTATAAGGGAAATTAAAATTTTTCAGTGAATAAAACTTGTGAGTCACTGGACGCTCATATATTAAAGCATTACTTTTTGGAAATAAAAATAATTTTAATTTATGACACATTACTAATGTTTAAAATAGCAATTTTAGCATTATTAGTCCATTTTGCTACTACGTGTTGTTTAAACTGCAAACTACAGAAATAGGTATGTCATTGCTACACATCAATTCACACTAAGAATGGAACTAGTTGAGAAGGATTCAGAAACAATTTTGTTGATTTAAAGATGAAATTTCATCATGAGTAATCTGAAATGCCACCTCTGCTTACTGGGATCTCCCTTTTCAGAGAAATGAAATAAAATAGTTTAAATATTTCAGGAAAAAACCAAATTAAAACAACACTGTCTCAGAAGTGACCTGCATTGAACCTTTCAGAGAGCCCTGAGCACCCCCTGCACTGCCCCCAGCCCGGAGGGGCCGGCAGGTTCTCCTGGATGGTGGCTGGAAGGGCAGTTAACTCTACCAGGGGTTTGGGGGTTTGTTTTTTTTACCTGTGTGAGAACTCCAGACTGGATCTGCAGTGGCTGTGCTGCAGGGGCTTGTGGCACAATTGGGACAGCATTTTCCATCCTTACTGGGAACCCAGAATGCTTTGTAGTTGCCTGAAGTCCAGCTGTGGAGGACAAGACACATCACCACTAAGCTGATTTATTCTTTTTTTGTTTGTTTCCTAAATCAAATTCCTACCAGGGAGGGCAAAAGACAGGGCTGGATTAAGAGATAGAAAAGCTGTTTCCTTTGACAAGAGCCTCCTAATAAATCGCCAGCTGAAGTAAATACTTCTGCTGGAGGGCTGTGATGAACAACCAGTCATCACCAGCCCAGCTCTGTGGAGTCTTGTTTTCAGAAACACAGATGGCACAGGCACCTAATTCTATGTTGCTTGAGACCAATTTCCAAGTTCAAACCTTGTATCAGTTCCCACTTCATACATAACCCTTCAGACTGACATAATGCAGGTATCAGCATAACTAGAAACACTGAGGGGGAACAGAGGGATGAGGAGAGTCTGTGCTGACCTCACTGACCCACAATCTGTGACAATCTGCTGCCAGCAAACAGCTGCACCGGGGCCTGTGAACTGAGGCTCAAACGCCACACATTTGCTCTTGGGATACAAAACACAGCAAGCCACTTTCTGATCCTCAGGAAGGTCTGGCTGCTCTGTTGCTGCTTTCTGTGGAATGCTGCTGTGTTCAGTTTGGGGGGAAAAACTGGTTGAACAACCAGCTGGAGCCTGCAACCCAGGCAGGCAAGATACTGTCACCTGTTCAAGCATGACCTGGAAGAGAATCAAGCTGTCTACACATGTCTGACCTGATTCTGCCCCTCCTGATGCAAGAGCAGTGCGTGACAGGCACAGAGAGCCCTTCTCAATTCAGTACTTTCTGGGTTCAGTGCAAACTACAACTTCTCTTGGCTAACCAATGGAAAGCAGAGGGTCATACAAAGGGTTTTCTGCTTACTTTGAAAAGCAGGGGGACAAACAATGAAGGTCTGCTGGAAGGGGTCAGTCTGTGTGCAGATCTGGGTGGTTCCAGGCTGCAAGGAAACACTCTGCTGAGCTACTCCTGCAACTGGGGCTGCAGAGGATGGGTACAGGGCAGACTGGTAGTTTAGCAGGGACACGTCCGAGTTTGCCAGGGAAAGAGTAGCAGCAGCAGTAGAATTGGATGCTAACACACTGGCCTAGGAAAAGCAAATTAAAAAAAAAAAAAAAATCATATTTATCTCTCACACATCTTATAAAACAAACAATAGGAACGACCAGACTATGAAGAAAGAACCAGGAAAAGGTTTAAGGTAAAAGGCATAAGACATAAGAGAAAAAGCATGAATTGCACCAACTTTACTTACGTTGCTGAACTGAGAAATTTTCCATACATGAAGTAAAGAGGCTGCCTTGGCCTGAGCTTTGGGAAATTAAACTTCAAGACAAGACCACAAATTTTGGAGAGCAATTTAAATAAGTATTTTGCAGAGCAGGATTTGGCCTGAAGGCACCAAATTAGAGCACTCCATGTCTTTGGATAGTATGAAACAGGTCAAAGATGCTATACCTGGTTGTGTACTGTGTTGAGCTGGTTGTTAAAGCTCATGGTCAGGTTTGTGCTTGTATTAGGAGCAACGTGAGTTGTGAATGGGCTCTTAATCTGATTCACTGTATCATACATGTTAACCCTTCTCTTGCAGATCTCCATATTCTGAAAGCAAGATTTCACACTGCAACACAGGAACAGAAGGAAAACATCAGGTATGGAACAACAGTACAACACACTCCCAACTTTATGCACATGCTTTAGGCTTAGATTCTTTTTTTTTTTTCCTTAAACCAACGAAGAATGTCCTAAAAAATGAAAAGGAAGCTTATGAGCATTCCTTGCACATGCCATTGCTGTTTCCAGCTCAGCCAGAAGCTGCAGAAAACCCTGACAGAAAGCTGCGAAGCGCTCTTGTGCGTTTCCAGTCAACCCTCCTGACCCCAAGCAAGCCATGTGAGGAAGCTTACTGGTTACTGTGGGGGAAGTCCAGCAGATGTGTCATCGTAACAAATGGATGGTTCAAAGTCTTCAGTGGAGTAACTCTCTTATCTGCATCAATTGTCAACATTTTCTTCAACAAATCAATATACTCCCTTCGGTCAGCCTTCTCTGCCAACATGTCGGTGCCTTCCAAGTCTGTAGACATATTCACCTGAGAAATGAAACGACAGCAGGTCACACCAACACCACATTAATGCTACACAACAGGTCAATAATTCCACATCACACAAGTGTTTGTGAACCTGTCTCTCAGCCAGGTTCATTTCAGGTAGTACAGCACTAAAACACCTTTCCGTCTATGACAGGAAGTCAAACTTACACGTGGAATTCTGATCTCAACATGAAGTTGGTCTTTTCAAGCATATCAACCAGGTTTCCTTCTCCTCTGCCTGGCAATATGCCCCCATGTTGTGGGGAGCTAAAATTCTACCTTGTCTGCACAGATGTAACATGATGGTAACAGCCATAAAAGCGATAGAAAATTGATATTTAAGATTTAAGGCCTCGTGATATTAAAACCACTCAGCTATTCCTTCACTTTACCTCTGAAGAGAGAATGTAAAATAGAAAGGTCTGTAATTACTGTCAATATTTTCAAAATCCAATAAGAGGCCTAATCCTATAAACACACCTGAAGGGGCTCAGGTCTCCTACTGCTCCACTACTGCTGGTAGCACATCAAGGCACAAGAAAACACAGTAAATTTCAAACAGGTTCATAACTGACATTTGAACAGTCTCTAATCCAGGGATTTCTGATGCAAATTGGCACCATGGCAAACCTACAGCAGTGCTCACAACTGGCAGTGGAAGAGGACTGCTTGCTCCAGCACAGGAGCCTGATTTTAGAGAGCCCAGTGATGTCTGGAATTCATGACAGGTTTAGAGATGCCAATAATATCTGGAATTAATGAGCTCCCCGTGTCACAAACCTGCGCCATATCATCCAAACAGTTGAATATATATTTCCGAGCTTCTTTTGATTTGATTCCTGTTTCCAACTCATGTTCTTCTGGGGTCTGTGAAAGAAAACCTTCATTAATATCACATATTGATAAAGAAAAAGCAGCAGGGAATTGCTGGGTCGGGTGATCATTTGCCTGTTTCAGACAAAGCCCATCCCAGCAGGCCAAGGCCCAGCCATGGGTTCTCATTCCCTCCACTGGGAAGATCATTCCTTGCAAAGCTGAATTAACAACAGGATGACTTCATAGCAAGACTTCCTTAAGTCAGGCATTAGCCCAAAGGACTGAAGGTTTCTGATTTGGGAAGAGGCCATAAATATTTTAAATTTTCTTCTACAGAGGAAAAAGGCAAACCCCTCTTCCTTTTGCTGCTCAGCTTTAAAGGCAAATCAAGCCTACATGTGATTCTCCCCTGTCCTCTGCCAATCCACAAAGAGATTCCTGTTAAACTAACAAAAAGCAGCACAAAATACTCCGTATTTTACTCCTCATAGTGTCAGGAGATGACAACAAGATGACACACTTCCCCAGGAATGAGCAGCCCACAATAAGTGAGCATTATCTCAATGACTTGAACACCCACTCCTTGCTGGTGCTCTCGTGCACAGATGCCACTGTTAGAGCAGCGCCAGGGGGTCTGTGCAGCCTCAGAAAGGGAAACAGCCCAAATCAGCAACATCAGAATGGCATTTCAAAGCCAGTCTTCACTCAGCACACTAAAAGTAGGTGGGGATTGATTTATCTCAAGTCCTCAGTGAACAGAGCAGAGGTGGGGATTGGACAGACAGACAAACCTTCAGCCTCCACAGTGGGTATCCCAGATTGGGGTCTCTGTTAAAAAACCTGCTCGTTTTCGTTCCTGCGCTGAGAAGATACTCTGCTGGAAGGCCTTGAGTTTGTGAAATATAACGGATCTGGGGAAGAAAAGGAAAACAGTGAGGGCTCCCAGTGGAATGGAAGAGTTATCAGCCAGGTTTGCTCACAGCAAATAGGGAATTACTTGCTAAGAAAGAATAGATAACTAGAACTGCAAAATTAAAAAGACTATCTTGAGTACTTATAAGAATATTTCTTCAATCATATTATCTACGAAAATTTTAGGGGAATATTTTTTGCTAAAATACATGTGAGCAGAATGCAAGCTTTTAAGATATTGAGCAATTAAGAAGTACACATTTGGAGAGAAAAATACCACAGAATTTATCATTATGTATATATAATTAAAGGCATAATTATCTAAGCAACACTGCTGTGCCTGGTTGCATATACTTCAGGCACACAATTTCAGAATAACGTCATGGCAAAGCTCTCACTGACCAAGAAAGCAAAATCAAACCTCTTGTACAACCATATTCTCAAGCACATTTAATATGCTTTACTTTATATCTTAAAAAATCGGCTTGGAATTTTGGAAGTTGCACCCGAACCCCTGTGATGGTAGTGGTAAGAGGCTGGTAAAGAGGTAACAAATAAAAAGGTATTCTCAAAGGAAAGAAAATCGCAGCTTTATGAAAAAACACAGTGTTAAGGTGACTATGCTTTGATCAAACCATCAATTACAGGGCTGGGGGATGGCTCATTTCTTATTTGCAAACCTCCTGCTATTCCAAACAGCTGAACGTTGCAGGGCACTGAACTCACTGACAGAGCTTGTGATCACAGGGGTCTATGGGCTCCCTTTTCACTTAAGCCAGGGCAGTGTCTGAAGGCGAGTCCTTTTTGGATCTGCACAAGTTCTGCTTTTTTACAAGACATAACTTTTGTTTTACAGCCAGAGGGTGTTTAAAAGAATAGCTGTAAATGCCACCCCAACCCATGAGCTCATTCCTGGAGAGGTTCTCTCACAAGTTCCACCTGAGCTTTCACTTGATGCTGCAGAATCTCAGAAAACATGAAAGCAAGTCATCCCTAGTTCTCAAGGGGAATTCAGACATCAAAATCAACCCCATGAAGTCACACCTCATGCTGCCTCACAAAGGACTGCAAAATCCTGTCATTAAGCAATGGAAAAAGCAGCTCCTCCCCACCCACCTACACGAGCAGATAAGGTTCTCAGAATTACACAAAACTCAGTGTACAAGGAAACCACCATGCCCTACCCCAGCTACCTTCTAACTCATCCTGCTCATTAAAGCACCACTGTGTTTCCTTTGGAAATTTACAGTGCTGGGATGACAGATGACAAGTCAGTTTTCAAACTTAATAACTTTTCATGTATGTTATCACATAAGGAAAGCTATACCCAGCACTGTAACAAGATACCCACCCTAAAACCCCCAGTGGAAAAGCTCCTCTCAAAAACCTTTTTAGAGACTTTTTGTCCTTTTATAGGCACAGACTAGCCCAGGTAATAATGCCAAGTATCCACAGAAAGGACTAATTAGTTCAAGATGCCTTTCAGAGTATTTCAAAGACAGCTTGGGGCTCACACTTTGCATAAAAAGTGAGGGCTGCTGTAGGTATTAGCAGGGCAGGAATGATAGGCTTGCTTTGTGTCCACATGGAAAAACTGCCCTCATGGTGAAATTACAGAGGGTGTTTCACATCAGGAGACACACACCTCGCTTCTGTTTTGACTGGAAGGTGTTTCGACAGCTTTTGGGTTTGGAAAGCAGGGGTTAACTGCAAAGTGGACAGGTTACACTCAGCTCCAGTGGAAACACACTGAAGTGCAGGGACAGGCAATGGGAATGTCACAGGGAGAGGATGGATTTCAGGTGACAGGCGGCAATGTGTGCTAGAGGACAGCTGACATCTGGGGTTCAGGGGGCCTGAACACAACACTGTGGTTTCATGTGAAGGTGCCCCATGCACCACGTGCTCCCACCTGATCATACTCAGATGCTCCTGGATACAGAGGCCAGCCCAGAAACAGCTCGGCGATCACACAGCCCAGCGACCACATGTCAATGGCTTCACAGAACGGCAAGCCCAGGATGATCTCAGGAGCTCTGTCAGAGGGAAAACAAAAGAAAAGGAAAATCATTTCTTCCCTGTAGGTAACTCTGGATAACCACAGAACATGCTGAGCTGGAAAGGATCCCCAAGGATCATTGAGTTTCAAGCCCTATAATGCCACTCCACGCACAAGTACATTTATGTGAAAATAAATGATTCACTTTAAAACAGACGTTGTTTTTTCAAGTGGCCTAAGGGATCCCAACCCTTTTATCCCTTCGTGGCACAGCTGGATTCATTTGCCACAGTGCCCTCCAACTCCTAGGAGTTTATGCAACTGTGATGTGAAGTTACTCCTTGAGCAATCAGTTTAATTACACCTGACAGCATGTGTGGTGTGAGGTGTCCCTGAGACAGCTCACAGGATCACAGTTATCAAGGTGGGGAGAGACCTTCAGGATCACCTAATCCAACCCATCCCAACAGAATTGGGAAGAAAAGCTCTAGCAAACAATGCTGAGACTTTTCTTGGAGGAAGATCCCAGCTGGAGGAGGATGCCAGTTTCCTTGTGGGAAAGGAAAGCACCTGCAGAGGTAGAAAAAGAGCCCTTCAGAGAGTTGCTGGGTTTCTCTCAGCAGGTTTTCAGGCAGGGTTTGTTCACAGTTTCGAGTTTAAAATGGACAGAGAAGGCCCAGCTGGAGGTTGTGTTTCAGGTTTCTGTGCACTCAACCACACTTAATGCAAAATGTACCTTCCTCGTCCAGCCTTCACGAGGAGGTGATGAAAAAACTCCAACTCCAAGCTTTTCTAAGAGGTTGGAATTTCAGGGAAATTTCTGTCTGGAACTGACTCATCACACAAAAGGATGTTTCACTACAACTCTTCACCTACACGCAGTGCTGGAACAAACCGACGCTGTTCCAGCAGGAGAAATTCTGGTCACACATTTGCATACAGCACAAAACCCAAGTGAGCTGGGGTGGGAATTTACTCTGGAAAGTACAGGAAATATGAAAACCTTGACCTCCTTCATGCATAACTAACACAGGCAGAGAAGCCCTGAACTCCAGGCTATCTACTACCCAGCCATGCCTTAAGGAACACGCCCCAGGGCTTGTGTGGCAGTCCTTCTGTTACACTGAGGAGCCTTCAGTTGTTAAAAAAGGCTCTGAAACCAGTTCTGATCCTTCCCCAGGATTCTAAAAAGCAGGCCCTGCATAATGTGCAGGTGGCAGTAAACCTGACACTCACCCTCCTCAACTGCTCATCCTGAATGTTCCTCCCAACTGTTTGCACACGGCAAGAAGTGACTCCCCAATTAATCACCCTTTGTGCCGTGGTGACACAAACACACCTTTTGTTGTAGGTGTCCACACAGGTGTCTCCAAAACAAATGCACTCAAGCCCAGGCACAGCGTCCCTGAGAAAGCACAAGATCTGTCAAAAAAGGCCAGGCTGGATGGAGCTGGAGCAGCCTGGCCTGTGGAAGGTGTCCCTGCCCATGGCAGGGGGTGGAATGAGATGAGCTTTAAGGTCCCTTCCAACCCAAACCATCCTGGGGTTTTATGATTCAATCAAAGAGACGAATAGCTGAACCAGCTGCCTGCTGCAGTGAGGTCACACTTACTCTCTATCATCCACCTTCAGGCAAGGAGGTGTCTGACCCCCCAAAATCAGAGCCAGGATACACCTTTAGTACTCAGAATAACAGATTATTCAAGATAAGACACCCTATTCTATATCTTGTTTGTCTGCTCCTAGCAGTTGTTGACTTCAGAATGGTTTCTCATATGTGAAAATATGGTAAGGATTTGAATGCTGAATGTCTGCAAGCTATTTATATTTTAAGGAAATCTAGTAGAATAGATCCAACTTTCTACAGGCTAACAGGTGCAAACAAGAGGAATCTCTTCCTTTACAGGCACAGCAAATATGGTTCATTCATCACACAGCACTTTCAGAACCCCACATGCCTTCAGTCTACAAGTCATCACCAAACTGTACTGATCCTCCTGATTACCCTGATGCAGGAATCCCCAATTCAGAAAGGACCCAAAGCTGTCATCTAAGGAATGCTGCATGCATGAGTTTCCTTGGTTTGGACTGGCAAACGAACTAAAATATAAATGGCTTGTGGAATATGCAGAGCATGCTAATCCTTCACCAGTGTGTTAAACTCCCCACCAATTCCAGTGGAAACAGAGATTTGTGACAGTTTGTTAGTCTTTAACTCCAGGCTGGAATAGACTTAGATATTCCTAAATCTCAATACCACAATGAGAGCAAGTTGAATTATGTGGATTTTATTGACTGCAACTAAGTGAACTTCTCACAAGGCACCTGATTTCACTGTGATTGCAGGACAGGGCTGGGAAATCAGAATCTCTCTCATCCCCTTTTACACCATTACAATTAGCAGCCTTAGGAGACATGAGCTGGACCAGCACAGCAGGCAGAGGTCACTTCCATATCTGCTCTGACAGAGATTAAAGCGATTTCACCATCTTAAGCTCTCTGAATTAAAATCAACAACACTCTTTGCACACACCCTTGCCAAGCACTGCCTTCCAAAGCTGGCAAATACACTCAGGCACTCTCAGAAGGGAGAGCACTCGCAGCAGCCCCAGAAAAGCCCGAGCATTTCCAAACACCCCGTGTTTACACCTGTGCCCTCATCCCTCCTCCTGTGAGGGATGATGGGAACACAGAGCTCCTCCAACTGCAGCCAGCAACGCAGGGAACGACAGGGTCACCCCTCGGAGCTGGATTAGCAGGCAGAGTTAGATTTGGCAGCAGGCACTGCTGCTTCCCAGGCCAGCAGGGCTGGGACAGAAGTAGGTCACGGAGCCCAGTGCAGAGGTAAGAAATGGATACTCCTGCATTCTGCAAGCTCCCCGGTGCTCTGTGCCACCTTCTCCTGGCCAAAACTGTTCAGCCCTTGAGTTTGTGCTCTGCACTGAGCCACAGGCAGCACCAGGAGCTGAGTAAAACTCACACGATGGCTGGAGTTACACACACAGCACAGGACACGAGCAAACCTCACTGAGATCAGTGTTCCAGGGACTTCTCATTTCTGCAAGCTGTCTGTTTCCTTCCATTGTTCACCCTCCCCAGGGGGAACAAAGGTGTCCATACCCTCCCTCACCTGATACAACAAGCACATACTCTGGTCTTGAGTGAGGAATTACTGCAAACAGATCTCAGAACTGCCAAAGAAACTACTCACTGCATAGAGCTGACCTACTCCCAGTCCATGCTGGGTTCAGAGGCAAAGAATTCTTCAAGGGCACTTCTACTCACTCTTTAAAGTGTGTCCAACTGCCAGAAGGACAGTCAGACCCTGGAGTGAGCAGGGCTGTTGGACAGGATGACCTCCAGCAGCACGGACCATAATTATTAGGTTTTTTTCCTTCAGGGTACATAGATTGGAATATCCATCTCAGAGCACCTGAGTGTGGCTGGTTTAGATGTCTCTACAGGAGACAAAGCTTATTTAAGTGCCAGTAACAGGTATTAAAATCCAAAAGTGAGCACACAGAAGTTTATTTTTAAGAGCTGACAGAAAACCATATGAAGAACTGGTCACACTGTTTTATTAAACACAGCACTGAAAAAATTGCCAACTTGGAACTCCTGTGAGCACTAATTTAACATGAATATGGTTAAAGCAATCCAGTTCTCCCACAATAAGCTGGTTTCTGTGCCATCTCCATAAATTCTTAGATTATGGATTTTAGTAATCATCACCATTACACTAATTGCATATCACTAAATACTAGACTTCTACATCACAGCATTCTTCACTTCAGCCAAGCAGACAGTCCAACGCCACTTAATCTCAGGTTATTTGTCTTTCTGGCAGTGTCAGTCCCCCCAGGGAGCTGGCAGGGGCTGGGAGGCCAGTGCCCCACACACAGATGAAGCAGCCACGTCCCTCCCTGCAGCCCCTTGAAGACACTTGTCACCCCTCCCTGCTTTTCCTGAGCCAAATCTGCTTTCTGAGATACCACACACTGGAGAGCACCGTGTGCCTCCCCAAACTGCTTTGCTGACACGGGTGGCGAGTCAGATAGAGGAGATTCTTAATCAGTGGTCACCTCTGCCAGTGCAACAACAACTAAACTGATGATGTATTTTAGAGAGTGAGCATTTCAGCAGAGTTATGGGCTATAGAGGACAACAGCATTACAAAAAAATAACAAGCAGTAGTTGAGAATTGGAAAGATTGGTGCCAACAAGCTGAGTGAGCAAAGATCAGGAGGAATGGATTAAGAAGAGTCTATAGCATATAAAAAATGGCACAGAAAGCTGGTACAGGGTGTTAGAGAGAGCTGAAAAACCCAAACCAAGGGGGCCAAGAATACAGGGAGTATGAGGAACGAACAGAACAAACCTACAGTAAGCCAGGCTTTCAAGGGAAGTGAGGAGCCAGGAAGGACATCAAACAGGGCAGAGACACAGGGTGGGGTGCAGTGTCTCAGCCCTCTGTCTCAGCCCAGCTGGAAGGACTAGATACTAGTTAAGTTTTGCATCAAGTGAGCTCACATTCCACCCAAAGCAACCCTGACAACACGGCACAGGCTTTTTCACGGCCCTTTGATGCCAGAAGTTCTTTCTGCATCCGTTTATTGAAGTCTGCTGCTACTTAAATTGAAATACACACTTTACAGAACCACGCTGGAGGAATAACTGAAAGAAACAGCACAGCTTGCTTTATACACAGCTCCTGAGCTTTCAGGCTTTTGCCCATAGTTTATTTTTAATTCTTGGGCAGGAGTAAAATGTAGAAGCCATTTCTACATTCTGCTAAGGGAAGCAGAGCTCTATCTCACTGCTGCTTTACAGGAGGCACAGGTCTCATGAATGCATGACTTGGCCAGGGTTGACACAGGAAGTCATGTGCTCATGAAGGGGGTTCAGACAAAGATGGAATCAGAAGAAAAGAGCAAAAAGAAACTGGCATCCCTCTGACTTCTCTCCCTTCTAAATGACCAAGGTTAATGCACTAGTTTCAGCCCATGGCAAACAACCCAAGATATACTAATAACCAGTCCCACACTGCTCCCCCAGTTTGCTACTTCACACAGTGTCACCAGCTAGTGACAGGGTAAAATCAACTCACTGCACTCATCTGGGGGGAAAGGAAATTGCTGGACTGCAGATTAGGCCACACTTGCAAAGCACAAGTTCTATTTATTTCCACACAAATTTCAGAGAAATCTCCAGGAAACATGCAGAGCAGCAGACAGGCTGATCACCTCCCTCCTCCCCCTTGGCTGGGATCAGACCCAATGGCAGAAGAATTCAATGTTTGAGAAGGAACCCTCCACGAGCAGGACCGGCCTGACCGTGCTAAGGACCTCCCCCAGCACCTCAGCAGGATAAGCCTGACTTGGTTAAGTGACCATTACGATGGTTTTTACCTGTAATAGCGTGACTGCAGGTACGTGGAGCACACGGCCTTGGACACGTGGCTGGCTGACCCAAAGTCTATCACCTTCACTCTGTAGGGCTGGCGTGCAGGATCCACCAACATGATGTTCTCTGGCTTCAAATCAGCATGGATCAGACCCAGGCTCTTTAGCTTCATCAAGGCAGTGGCCACTTGCTGCAGAATGGGCCGGATGTATTTCAGGGGCAACGGGCTGAACTTGTTTTGCTTTAGGAAATCATATAAGTTCTGTTCCAGCATCTCAAATACAAGGCAAGTATGATTCTTGTGTTGAAAGCACTCGTAGGAGCGGACAAAGTTGTACTCGTCAGCATTCTCACTGCTCAGGCGAGACAGGATGCTCACCTCGATCTGGCCCTGCCGGGCGTAGGAGGGATGGTTCTTCAGGATCTTGATGGCTACAATCTCCTTGGTGCTACGTTTCCAGCATTTCGCCACCTGCCCGAACGTCCCCCGCCCCAGGAACTCCAGCACCTCATAGCTGTTTGTCATAGAGCACAGGATCTCATGCTGGACCAGCTGGTAATCGCCCTCGCCGCTGGAGCTGCTGCTTTTCGTGGTGACCGTGGTGGTCGTGGCCGCAGCACCCACCGCAGGTCTGTTTTGCAGCATGAGAGGTGGATGTTCCTCAATGATCTGCACGCTACCGTTGCTGTCGACCTCTTCACTTTTCCTTTTTAATCCACATTTTTGGTATGGTTCCAGCAAAGAAACGTTGCTCCTGTGGGAGAGGCTCTGGCTGCTCTGGAAGGACGCTGTGGCGCTGCTGCCCGTGCTGTCGGCCGCAGTGACCACGATGTGCTCGACGGAGGGAGCGGGGAGAAGGAGGTTCTGGTCGTAGGCAGGGATGCTGAAGTTGGCTACCTGATGAGAGGAGCTGGCTTGCCCTTGAGCTGCTGGGAGGTTTTTGCTGTGGGTATAATACTTGTCACTACTGCTCTGTCCTGAAACATCCCAGACAGACGGCTCCACTTTCAGTTTCTTGGCACTGCAGAAGGCACTCGAGGATACTGACGGAGGGGAGAACACCTGCAGCTGTGAGGCCATACCTGCAAAGGGAGAGCAGAGCTCACTAGGGCTGCTCAGGGGCAGCAGGGGGAGGTGGACAAGATCCTCCATGTGCAGGAGAAGTAGCACCACATGGTGCCCACCACCGATGGGGGCAGTCCATGGAACTGCTGCTCCTAAGGGCATCACAGAGCCAGGCTCCCTGGTGGAGTTGTTGTATTTTATAAACAGGCAGCTCTTTACCCAGCTCTCCAGAGGCTAAAGGAATCTCAGGACATGGCAGGAATCATAGAATCATTTAGGTTGGAAAAGACCTCTGAGATCATGGAGTACAAACTATGAACACCACAATGCCAACCAGAGCAGGGCCCTGAGTGCCACGTCCTGGCTTTCCTTAAAAGCCTCCAGGGACCGTGACTCCACCACCTCCCTGGGCAGCCCCTTCCAACATCTAATCCCCGCTTTCTGTGAAAAAATTCCTCTTGATATTCAACCTAGACCTGCACGGGCACAGCTATTAAAGCCCGTGTCCTGTCCCTTGTTCCCTTGGAGCAGAGCCCGACCCCCCCCCCCGGATACACACCCTGCTCTCGGGCAGTTGTAAAGAGCGATAAGGTCTCCCTGACCCTCCCTTTCTCCGGGCTAAACCCCCCACCACGGAGCAGAACAATACCGCGGTGGGGACTGGCGACCTCAGGGAAGACCCTGCGGAAACCACCACCCCGTCCCCGGGCACCGTGAAAGCAACAGCGGGTGTGAAACCCACCCCGGAGAGACCAAACCCCGTCCCCCATACACCCCCCGGGCCG
>VWZF01000509.1:107089-138130 GCA_013396755.1 Sclerurus mexicanus | reverse complement strand
ACAGCCCCCGGAACACCCTTTGCGGTCCTGGTCCCGGTGAAGCCCCGCGGGCAGCGCGGCTCCGGCTCCTCCGGCCCGGCCCCGCAGACGAAGTGCTGCGGGTGAAATTGCGGCCCGTAGCGCGCCGCGCTGTGTTTCGGTGCTGGGGCTGCTTCGCGGCGTGTTAGGGGCTTTGGGTGGGCAGTGGGAGACAGGGGCTGGTTTGGCTTTGCGGGTCTGTTTTGTCACCGCGCTGCCTCGGAGTCTCGGGCTGAGATGCCAAGTAGCCTTGCGAATATATGATGAGGGGTTAAAAAATTATTTTTCTGGAGCAGGAAGTGCAGTATTTGTAGCGTTTTCATTAGCTCGGTTGACTAGTAATACACAGCTGCACGGATAATGCTGTCTTGCCTATAAATAACTTCAAGTCATTGGACTTTCTCATAACAATTTGTGAAATGTTTTCACAATCAAAAAGAAAAGTCTAATAATATTTAAAGCCATTTGAGGGACCCAAATCTTCCATCTTCTTGGTTTTCAAATTTACCTTATTTGCTGTTATGTAAGATGAGCAGTTGTTTCTCTGTTCCTCACCTTGTAAGAGCAGAGGATATGTTCAGAATTGCACTTACTGTGTGTGGAAGGTGAAAGGACAAACACCAAGAAACAAATCTGCAGAGTACGGTAGCATATATCTTTATGAACAGTATCTCAGATTTGTTTTCTTCTAAAGAAGGGAATGTTGTCATGCAGTTAAAACTGCAAGTCTGTACTTCTACTAATTGGCTATTTTTTTACTCTCCCTTTGTAGGAATGGAGGGAAAAAAACTGATTTCCGCAACAGACACACAGTATTCTAGTGTGCTCCTTCAGTCTTTGAATGAACAACGTGGCCATGGACTTTTTTGTGATGTTACAGTCATCGTGGAGGACCGGAAATTTCGAGCTCACAGAAACATCCTTTCGGCCTCAAGCACATACTTTCACCAGCTTTTCTCAGTGGCTGGTCAAGTGGTTGAACTGAGCTTTGTAAGAGCAGAAATTTTTGCAGAAATTCTTAATTATATTTATAGTTCCAAAATAATCAGCGTTCGATCCGATTTACTTGATGAACTGATTAAATCAGGGCAGCAGTTGGGTGTTAAATTCATAGCTGACCTGGGCACACCTCCGTCTGAAGGGAAACTCGTGCCAAGCGAGGTCAAAGATGGTGCTTCAGAAACTTGTAGTCCAGGTCAAAGGGATGCTGAAATAGAGGTACCTCTAATCAGGCCAGAGAGTCAAGAGGCAGCGGATGGGATGCCAGTTATAACACAGTCATTCTCCTTACATGGCATAGAATATGAGACTACAAAAATTACAGTGAGCGATTCAGATGATGAAGATGATGATGTAATTTTTTGTTCTGAGATTGTTCCTCCAAAAGAATGTACTAAAGATAAAAATGCTGCAAGCCAGAACCAGCCTTGCTCAAGTCCAGCTGGAGCTTCTGACCAAAAATCCTGTGGCAGTGGTGGCTCTCCCCATTTGACAAACACCACAGCAGCTCAAAACCTCACTTTGTCTGCCAGTCAGCTGAGCCCAAACCAAACACAATCAGGTGCTGAATCACTTGTCTCGGCAACTCCCCAGCATTTTACCCCTAATATCATTGTGCTAAACAAACCTCTGCTGAACTCACCACTTGGTGCCAGCACCTTGCATCAAACACATGTGACCCCTACAATTAATTTACTTGAGGAGAACCAGCAGCCGTCTAATAATGGCTCCTTAACTGAAGTGGAAACAACTGCTGTAGATGATGAAGAGGTTGTTGAAGATGATGTTGATATCATTAGCTCCTCTAGTCCTCGTTCTGTCAGCAGCAGCTCTCTGGTTCAGCAGTCTTCTGTTCCCAAGGCAGCAAGCCCTGAAAGATCAGGTGTACAGAAAAAACAGGTTGTTACATTTCCGCAAGAGCCATTTACTAAACCTGGAGAATTTAAACTAAAAATCTCAGATGTCCTCACTGGAAACAACAAGGAACTGAGTTCGGGCATAGCATCAAAGAATGTGGCAGATGGGCAGAAAATAATAACATTAGATACAGCGACTGAAATAGGAGGCTTATCCACAGGCTGCAAGGTTTATGCAAATATCGGTGAGGATACATACGACATAGTCATCCCTGTAAAGGGCGATGCCGAGGAAGGGGAAGCCAAGCCTGAGGACACACCTAAAACATCTGGTGAGGATTCTCCAAACAGGAAGCGCATGAAAGTAAAGCACGATGACCATTACGAGCTCATAGTGGATGGCAGAGTGTACTACATTTGCATCGTGTGCAAGAGATCCTACGCGTGTCTGACGAGCTTGCGGAGACATTTTAACGTTCATTCCTGGGAGAAGAAGTACCCGTGCCGATACTGTGACAAAGTGTTTGCTCTGGCAGAGTATCGCACCAAGCATGAACTCCACCACACCGGGGAGCGAAGGTACCAGTGCTTGACGTGTGGCAAGACTTTCATCAACTACCAAATCACGGCGTCGCACATAAGATCAGTTCATAGCCAAGACCCTTCCGGAGACACCAAGCTGTACCGCCTGCACCCCTGCAGGTCTCTGCAGATCAGGCAGTACGCCTACATTACTGACCGCCCGAGCAGCATCCCGGTCATAGGCGAGGGTGGCATTGTCTGTCATGTTGGCTCAGGGAAGGATGGCACTGAAGGAGCAACATCTGACTCTTCAGCAAAACAGATTACCTGGGATGACATTTTCGTTCGGCAGGGAGATGAAACAATGTTTAAGCAGAATCCGTCAGAGGGAAGTAATGAATTTGAGTTTGTAATACCAGAATCTTACTGAAATGCATTAAGTGCTGGGAAAAGGATTCAGTGCAGAAATATTGCAGCTGTTTTAACTGAACTGTTAAAATAACGGTAAAATCAAAGGTTAAAGTTAAGACAAGCTAACTTGTTCTGTGAAGTCACCAAAATGGTAGCACTTAGCTGGATCATGTTAACTGCAGTGATTTGTGGAAGCAATTTATCTCAAAATTTACCTGAACAGAGAGGAAGACATTTCTAAGGAGCTGGCAGTGTTTTATGATATGTTAAATTTGATCAAAGCATCAGGATTTGTAGCTTGAAAAGGTACAATCTCTTCTAAAGAGCTAGAGATATTTCTAAAATAATTGAACTATTTCCTGTACCCATACTTACTATGTAAACTCTTCCTTTCATGTTAGCACTTTAATGCTGAATTCTGTTTAGATGTTAACCAAGAAAACAGGAAGATTGTTTTTTTCTTCATAGTCTCTTGGTTGTGGAACTCTTTAAAAACAATAATCCCACACCTTGCATTTGTGAACAGTTCATTACTGCAAGGGGCCAAAATAAATTATCTACTACTGTGCTGGAGTAGTGTATTTTGGAGCTAGCATCTTAGTTCTGCTTTTATAAATATGAATCATCTGTCTTCATGCAAATAGTCTTGTCAATGAAAGATACTCAGGGCTAACTTGAACAAACTTTACTTACATTTGGCAGTATGGTGAGCAGAGTATTCAGTGCCTGGACCATTATATTTTACTCTTTTTGCAATGGAAAAAAATTCAAAACCCACAAAGCTCGACGAAGTGAAGAAGCTTAGAACACTTACAAAGGTGATAATTTTACCTTCTTAAAGCTTGAGGAATAATGTTAGGTTTTTTTACTGCTGGAAAAAATGCCAGTAGTTATTTTGATATAAAGTGATGTTCCTTTTTTTGCTCTTCAAGAAGGGCTTCAGCCTGGAATTTTAAAAACCAATTGTGATAAAAGTAATACTTTTTGTTGTTTTAGCTGAAAGCTTCTCAAAACTATTAAGTCATGTAAGTGCTTTATTGGTTTAGCACTGAGACTCTGAGGATCCTGTGTGCCTGTTTGTCTAGATCTTCAAGTGAAGCAGGGGTTTGGATTTTTTCTCCTCCATTTATAGATTGTGGAAGCATGAGGACTAACCCAACAATCAAAAAATACCCTTTATTTACCATAATCCAAAGTATAATTGCCCTGTGGTTGTCTAGTTGTCATCTGTTTTCAGGTTTGCGTTTATTATCTTGTCCTTATTCACCTTGCAATTGGTACATTTTCAAGCTCTTAGAAGATTAATTAGATGTCCAGCTTGGTCAGGAAATGGTAGATCTGAGAAAAACAAACAGCTGTTTACTGAATCATAGTTTAGCTTTTCAGATTTAGTGACTTGTTGAATTTTTGTAAATGGTAATATGAAAACTGCTCAGGTTCTAGAGGTGACTGAGAAAGACTGTCGTGCATAGTACTAGTTAGTTATTGTAACCTTTCATTGCTTAAATTGCAGTTACAGGTTTTTCATGTTTTAAGTAAGGATCTTGATCCTATGGCTTTCAAAGTTAAGGTTTTAGACACAGGACTCTAGACAGAAAGGCACTTGAATGGTAAATGGTTCAAATATAACTTGAGCTACAAAAAAGGATACCAGAAATCCATGTTAGCAATGATGTGTTTACCTTATGCAAGTAACGCTCAACACTTGTGTTGGCCAAGAACATGGTATACTGATGATTTCCAGATCATATTGCAGACCCCTTGGAATATAATGGGGCATGATTTAAGTGTTTCAGGTGGGGTGTTGTCTGAGGTGGCATTTCAGCAGTCAAACATAATCCTTATGCAATATGAGTATGGATTGCCTGTGTTGGCACAGGTGGCTCCACCAGAGCTGGCTGGTGCTGTGGTGGGACTTCTGAACCTCGAGGAGACAAATAAAATGTTATTTTTGTTATTGACATGACACGTGTTTAATCACACAATGTTTTGTGTTGGAAAGGACCCATAAGGACCATCAAGTCCAAGACTTATGGCCCGTACAGGGATCTGGAAATAAGCATACATTGCAAAGTGTGCAAAATTAAACATAATGGCTATCACTCTTTGCTGCTGGTATATTTAAAACCTTAAATTAAACTGTGCCTACTAAAGGTCTCTTTTTGGAGGAAAACTGGAAAATTAGGGCTTTGTAACTATTTTTGCTAGAAGACTCGTGCTTGCATGTGTCTCAGGGTCTTCAGTTTTCCTTGGAAGTGATTTTTGATACCCAAAGTCCAGAGGTCATGTAAAGCATTTTTTTATTTTGCTTCCAGTATTTATTGGTTTGGAAACATGTTAGATCCATTCTTCTAAAACTTGTTATGGGGCCATGAGCTTTTATATTTAGATTTCTGGCTATTGCACTTAAATATTTGTGGGTTTGTTTGTTTTCATAAGCATTTAGTTTCCAGTTTAACTTAATGAAAAAACTCATGTAAATATTAAGAAATTGGCTTTGGGGTAATGGAAGAAAAAAGTTGAATCTGACAAAGCATTTATATAGAAATTAAAAATTTCAACAGACTGTGGTAGCAAATCTTAGTCATTTATATGCATATAAAACCATTAATGGACCTGCTGCAGAGTATGGTAATGGTGGCTGTATCCTCACTGTCTGGTTTCTTTGGGGATTTGTACCTAACATTCCACTATATGACCTAAACAAATATTTGTTTAACAAATAACATTGACTGCTTATTTATTTTGTACTGTTAAGGCATGCAGCTTATAAGAAGATGCAGAAGCTGACAACTATATACATGGAACTCTGAATTCTACAGCTATTGTCTAGGAAATGTTAAATGTGAAAACATTTCTTGGTTTTCCCAGATCTGTGATGTATATAGTTGTACAGTCTTTCCTTAACATACTTTTAAAAGTTGTGTTCTACTTTTCATTAATCAATACTTGATATTAGTTCTTAGAGCTTTCTATGGCAAAAATAAAAAACTTAAATTCTAAAGATGCGTGTAGCATGTTTCTTTTTAATTGCAGTTCAACTTCTACAGTCTTAAAGCGTTTGATTACCAGCAGTTTGTAGCATCCTTTTCCAGGTCTTTGGGAACAGCGTGGAACCCATGGGGGGCAGTTGTTTAGGCCTGAGTTTGGTTTGTTTTTTGTTGAACCTTTTCCAAGAAAGCAAATTAGCTGAACAACTCCAGTGTGTTGCGAGCCGAGTCTTGTGATAGACGCAAACTCTCAGAACAGGCAGAGCGGCTGTGGAAGTCTGACCAACGGCTACTGTCATTGCAAAGGAGCTCAAAATGAAGAAAAACACACCTAGTGACCAGTGCAATGCCTTTCAGCTCACTCATGGTTTGGGCTTCTCCCCAGCTGCTGACTGGCCACGATTCCTGCGGGTTCGATTGCCGGTGACCCACGGCTAACACGGAGGTGATCAGTTACTTTGTGCAGACTTACCACTACAGGTCAGGAATGCAATTTACTAAGTAACATAGCAAATGATGACTTGGATGCTTTTATCTCCTTGGCACAGGGCTTCCACCTCGCTCTGCTAACATCAATTTGCAGCTGACATCCTCAGGACAGAATTAGGCCCCAAGTAAAGGAGACACCGAGACTCCACTGGCTGCATTGTTCATCTCTGTGTTAAAGCAAAAAATCAGCAGTAATGACTTTACAGTGCTTGAGGTCAGGGCACTGTTATGTGGGTAGAACTGCAGAATTACAAAGTGTGGCGGCATCTGGGGCTTTCAAAAACAGAACTTAAAAAAGGTGTCTTTGGCTAAACCTGGTAGAAACACATTTCCAATACAGCAGATAGAGGTGGGGTTTTTTTCGTTTGTTGAGCTTTTCTTTGAGTTTTTTTTCTTTTATTTGTGATGCAATTATACTGGAATTTCTCAAGTAACATTAGAGATGTTTGTAAGACCGGAAAATTGCTAAAACGTAAAATGCATTATAAATGTTTACAAAAGTCACACAATTTTATTTAACTTTGGTAAAGTAATAAAAGGGTATGTATGAGCCACAATCTTGACATTCTCGTAAGAAATGATGAGTACAGTGCAGAATGTTGCAGTTACATTAAACGCTTAGTTTTACTCAAGCAGAAGGAAACAGGTAATTCAACAGAAAATCCCACCAGTAATTTTTATGAATGTGGACTTGTCCTTTTATAGTGAATTTAAAGCAGCAATGTAATTTTTGCTTAGATATTCCTTAGAAAAAATGAGAATTTGGGTATTTCCTTAGTTTAATATTTTTCAACTCGAACCCAATCATTTCCTAATTGTTTCTCTGCCAGTAAGTTATGTTCCCCTCAGGAGTTTCAGTCCTGTCCTGTGGTGTCCCCTAGTCCTTCTAGCCCTCTTTAGTTGACAGGCACAAATGGTAGTGTTTGTCAGAAGTGAGACAGGACTGTTAGCTTTTATTGCAAAGATAGAGCAATAAAATGTTTTCTGATATTAATGTGCCCTTCTGATTCTAGTTTTGTGGGGAGTTTTATCAAGAAAAGTACTGTCTGTTTTGAAATTGTCCATGATGTCTTTATCAAGATTTAATTCAGTAAAACGTAATATAAAGTGGAGGATGCCCTAGTATATAAATTTATTTTTAGTACACAAATTTATAGTAGCTGCACTTCAACAATCTACAGTAAAACAAAATAATCAGGATATGTTTTGCATACACTACTGCTTTAAATCCCATGAGTTGTATTCCTTTCTCCAGCTGTTTAGTTTCCCTTCTTACTGGAGAAAAGTTACACTTGCTTCTGGATAAACAATATTATCCTTTAACGAACTTACACACTGATTAGTATTTGACAGTGGAAATGATAAGGTTAACACATAGTCTAGCCTAAAGGCTTTGCAAATGCATAGGATTAAAAACAGCATTATAAAGTGTGGGTGTACTTTGAAAAGTGAGATCAGAGACTCAGTGTTTGTTTTCCATGTTGACAGCATTTTAATTGATTTTAATTGATTTTTTTTTATTGATTAAAAGTAGATGCCACAGTTTAAGTGGATTTTTTCCCCACCCCACTAGCATGTATTCCACTTTTCAATTCTGAAAGCCAGATTTAACTTTTAGGAGCCTTTTTGTCTGTATCAGTTGCAAGTAAAGGTAGGCAACTGAGGATTAGAGTCAACAAGCTGATGCCAAGGAAATTAAATCTTTAGGAAATTAAATCTTTAGGAAATAAGGAGTAGAATGTCAATACCTTATTTTTATCTCTGAAGTAAGCAGCTGAGAACACTCAGGTTGAGCAGCTCAGATTTGAACTCTTGTCATCTGAAATCACTTCCTGGAGTAGAACCACACTTTACGGTCAGTGTGTCACATATCAAAGCTGACCTCCTTTTGTTATGCAGGATGCATGCAAAATCTGATGGAATCTAGATCAATCAGCACAGTCATCAGCTGAAGATTAAATGAAAGTCACAACAGTAATTGCAAATTCCTCAGTTTCATCCTATATTACAGGGTGATGAATTTTACCGTGTGAGACTTACATCTTGGAGAACTAGTAGTGGATATTCCTTATGTGCAGCCCATAATGCAGCTACTAAAACAGTGCTTATTCACAGTGCCAACTCAGTCCATTAAAAAGTTTAAAGTACAAGCTTAAAAAAAAAATCTCAACCAAACAAAAGGGAAATAATGTTTTCACTGCACTGTTTCAGTGACTTGTGGACAGCTCCTGATGCTCTTTATAGGAATACAAGGGTGATTCAGGCAGTGCAACCACCCAAACTGTTTGACTTCAGCTTTACTTACACAGAATTCATTCAGAGAGGACAACTCCATTTCACCTTCTATCTTAAGAAGCATCCTGAAATAAAACCAGCTTGCCTACTAAAGCTTCCCCCTCCGCCCTCAAAAAAGCAATATTCCAATTATTTTGCCACATATAGGAGACTATCCTATGATGTTATCTCTTTTCAATAGGGTTGAAGTTTGAGACACTGTTGCAGTTCCCCAAGATTTTTCCAGTGTGTAGGCTCTAACCAACAAGTGATGTGAGCCAGGTGCTGTGCCCTCCTGCCCAAAAACCCAGCAACTGCGGCCTGAAGGCCAAACAAAACCAGTGTCAAGTCACACTGTTTGCAAGCACCCTCACCTTAAACAGACTGATAGTCTCTGACAACTATTGATCTTGGCTACCCTTACTTCAGCTTGGCACAAGATGCAGTAAGGCAGACCAGAGTCGGTCATCTGTGCTGGATCACTATTAAAAATCAAGGACTACATGAACCAAAGAGGCTGAAATTTAGGTCACCTGCTACTCACCAACACTTTAAAACATCAGCAGTCTGTCCCCTCCATCACAGGCCATCGTTAAACTTCTGAAATAAGTCTCGCAAGAAAGACCAGTCCAATCTAATATTTGTATTTGCAATTACCTTCTGTATCTATCCTCCCGGTGCCTCCCACAGTAAAATATAAATACAAAATGTTCACAATTATTTCAATGGCAAGTATTTTTTTCTTCTTTCCCACATTCTTTACGGTGTGTAAGGTGGTGGCTTTTCAAAAGGTGGAAAATACGGTGGCGAGTAACGAGGCGGCGCATTGGAGGCCCACATATAGCTGGGAGATGGTGACATGGACTGGGGGTCATCCGAGAGGCCAGAAGGAGTGGAGGCTGGAAACACGCTGGAATGCTGCAGGGACAGCAAGAATGGTGTAATGTAACCACAATGTCAAGGATCTCAGCAAAGCGGTACTTGATTACCAAGCAGTTCAAAATTAACATTTCAAGGTTCACGGCTGCAAAACATGTACATACAAGTAACAATTCAGTTACTTCCATTTGCTCCTGTGCTGGTTTTGCCCGCAAAAAAATTAATTTTCCTCATAGCAGCTGGTAGGGGGCTGTGGATTGGATTTGTGCTGGAAACAGTGCTGATAATTCAGGGATGTTTCTCTTATGACAGCAGCTTACCCAGAGCCAAAGGCTTTCCCGCTCCTCACCCCACCCCACCAGCGAGGAGGCTGCGGGGGCAGAAGGAGCTGGGAGGGGACACAGCTGGGACAGCTGATCCCAACTGACCCAAGGGACATCCCAGTCCATATGACCTTCTGCTTTGCTTGTGCATGTGGCCTTTGCTTTACCTATTAAATGTCTTTATCTCAACCCATGAATTTTCTCACTATAACCCTTTCGATTCTCTCCCCAATCCCACTGTGGGGGAGTGAACAAGTGTCTACGTGGAGCTCAGCTGGCTGAGGTCAAACCATGACAACTCCTCCGGCCACCATGGGCTTGTCACAGAGAGTCGTGACACCCCTGTGCTGCTGCTGGCCACCCGGCCCACCTGAACAGGCCACCTGCAGAGGGAAGAGTGTTTGGTGGTGCTGGGACACACCACCTGCACACTGGAGCAGAGCCCAGGCACCACAACGTCCTTCACCACCCTTCAGCTGTGGGCATGGGCTGGAATCCCAAATGTGCCTGGCCTAAGCCCAAGGGTGAGGAGGATTTGCACCGTGCTGCCAGGGGCATGGGAGTGCCCATGGGAAGATGGCACTAATTCCTCCTTCAACAGCGGGGAAAGGCAGAGAAGGCCATTGCTTGCCTGCGCTCCCCTGTCAGAGCCAAACGTGGCTCAGGGCCTGTGGAAGTCAAAATGCTGCAGGACTGACTTTCTCACCCAATCGCCCTCAACCAAGAATACAGTTAGGAGTAAGATATTGGTGCTGCTTCCACCAGGACGTTTTCCTACTGCCCAGCTCCTGTCATGGCCCACTGCAAAGGCCTGGTGCCTTCCTCAGCAGTGGAGGAGTGTGCAGAGGAGCCAGGTGGAGTGTCACTAGCCATGGCACAAGCGGTGGCTGCTGCAATACCCACCAGCTCTTCCAAAAGCCAGAGAGCTGCGCCTGCCATTTTAGAGTTGTGTGTGCAAGCCAGGCTTTTGCAGGGGCACAGGCTTCCTTAGAAATTCTGGAGTGTTGTTTTTTTCCTGTGAAAGGTGTGTGGGATGAGTGGGAGACACTCTTGTATCAGAGGGAGTGCACCTTTTGAAAGGGATTTGAGAGGCAAGGCTGGGCTTGCTCTGTGCACTGCAGGATGGCAGGGGAGGAGGTGTTAGGGTGGTACAGTCAGTGCTTGGAGCAGAGTAGGGTTCAAGGCAAGAGTCTCCACAGCCAGAAGCTCAGCTAATGCTCTCATGCAGGCCCCCAAATTCCCTGGAAGATACACAAGGCACAGACTTGGAATTGCATCTGAAAGAGAGACCTGACTAAATTAGATTACCTGAACTTATGCCCAGCTTTTGTGCTGACTCCTAAGCCAACACCTGTGCTCACAGCATTGAGACCCAGAGACTTTGATCCGTCCAGCCAAGCCGTAAGTGTTAGCAGAGCCCAGCAGTACTTCCAGTTAAAAAGCAGGAAAAGCTGAGCTCTTTGCAGGTACTGGGGCTGCTGTACTGACAAACCCTGAGTCAGATAGAACTGCTGAGAAGCTGAGAAGAGGACTTTGCAGCAGAGCTTGGTTTGGCATTCACTAAGGCTGACATTTTTGTAAGTGATACAATGTCAGTGACTGTCCCAGGTTTCATTAATCTCAAAAATGAGTCACAAATCTGTACAAATAAATCCTAGAAATTATGATACAAGTATTCATTCAAGTATATCTAGGAAGCCCTGACAGCAGTGTTGTTTAGTGGCACTAGCAGTAAAACCAGAAAGGTTTAGATTCATGTTACCTCAAATGCATGGCTCTGATGAGAGGTGGTAGCTATCAGAGCACACCTTAGTTGATGTCCACGACCTTACGCTTCTGTAAATAAAAGAAGTCTCTAGCCCTGGTGGTTGCAAAGAAAATGTATGATGTGTTATCATCGCCACTGTGGTAACATCCACCTGACAGAAGAGCTGAGGAGGAGATGTCCTCATCTGCTTCAATAAGTTGATGCTGACAGCAAGGTTCACATGGAAGCACCATTTCCAACAGCACAGCTCCACGACTCAGAGGATGGGATGCATTACAGAGGAGGTGATGTTTGCAGGGACCACTCTTAGACTAGCTGAAGGATGTGGAAAAAACCCACTACACAATAGCTTTCCAGACATCATGTGTTTTCAGGACCTCAAACAGTTTGTTCCCAGTAGCTCACCTGTTTCTCTCAGACACAGCAGGTGGTCCAATAAAATCTAGCACCCGAACACCTGGCTTTGCCTCTCTCTTTGGAACACTGCAGTGCTAGAGGCAATGCCTACTTTTAATGTGGCCTCTACTAGTGAGCCATGGGTGAGGCAGGCAGCAGGTTCTGTTACCTTCATTTCAAAGACAGCTTTCAGGAAAACATTGCCCCAGTAAGAGAGAACACTACCAAGGACCAATGCCTAACAGGAAAGATTTGGTATCTTCTGCAGGAACAAGAAAATTAAACTGTGTGAATGACAGGAAGACAGGCCTCCAGAGTCCTGCAGGACTGGCTGGATTTAACCTTGCTGCTAAGCAAGGAAACATCCTGTAACATTCCCCACCTGAAAGTCATATGCAGAGTAGGGAGGCAGGTGAGGAGTGCTGTGGTAGTAGGTGTTGTAAGATGTCACTTGTGGCCTTGAGTAGTAGGACACTGAAGGGTGCGTATTTTCAACCGTACAGTTCAGCGTAGGGAGGGAAGGAGTCTGTCAAAACAAAAAGAAGAGAATTTCAGTCTACTAACCAAGTCATGGGCAGCTGACAGCTGAATGAAAGCAGAAATGATTTACAGGAGCACTGTGTGTCTTTAGACCTCAACTGTGATGAATTGGCAACTGGCAATCCGGTTCCCTCTCAGGCAGCAGCTAAGTCCCGAGGTCACTTCGTTCCTCAGCCACTCAGTGTTTCCTCTCAGATTCCACAGAACAAGCTGGTGATAGCCCAGTGCACACCAGTTCTCAGACAAAACAGATCTGCATCTTCACAAGCAGGAGAAATGATCCCTTAATTCCAATTACTCTGTTATTCAGTGCATTTTGAGATATTTCAAATCCTCTTGTACTACTGTTCACAGACATTTCTATACACTTTTTTTGCAGAGGTTTAGAGGCTCTCTGGTGTGGATCAAATCTCAAAGGGCTATGATGTACAGCTGGGAATGTGTCTCCTGTTTTATTTGGGAAGATACTGGTAAGTCTGAGAAGAGTTCAGAATTCTGAAATAAGGCACCCTTAGTGCAGGGCCCAAGATCTCTTTGTAAGAAATATGTATAGTCAGGACAACAAACACTCTTTTCTGTGTGTCTCACTTTGTATTATTCCAAACGAGTCACAAGACACCGAAAAAAATCCAAGCGTACCTGTTGAATTTCCAGTTCTCCCCACTGACTTGTGCTGTTCAGAACAGAACTGTATGAAAGGTAGCCTGATTAAGTGAGGGCATTTCAAAGCTCACACTGTTAGAACAGTGTTTTTTCCATTATCTAAATTTTGGGTTTGATTCACAATTCCCCTTCTCAGATTCCACACCATGAAGAAACTAGATGGAGAGCTTCATCCTAACACAGCTGCTTAAACAGTCTGTAAACCTCAGAACCCTATTGCTACTGTGAAATCAACAATTCATGAGCAATCACCACACATTTCCTTGTAGAATATGAATGCCATGAAAAGGAAGATCAATTTTTAAGGAAGAGGTTATTTTCATTCATCCTGGTATTGCCAACTGCCCTGAGAGGGTTCCTGTTGAAAATACTATCTCCCAGTTCTGTTCATCTTTTCTAACTGTGCTCAGGTGGTGACACAGATCAGAAAAGTGAATCACTTCCACTTTCTCCTCAGTTATTTCCTGCCTTCCTTTTCACCCTGATTGCAGTGATGCATAGATCATTTGCATTGAAATGCCAATAGCTGTTCTCATGATTATTTCTAAAAGGCAAACTGCCTGATTTTTTTTTTCTTTGATGTACACAGAAATTGATACCCTCTTACCATGTCTTTAAAGCCTCCAAGGATTGCTGCTGTAATGATCCCCAGGAATAGCCCCACTATGTTCAGAATTGTTGCTGACCAGAGTAAGTGGTAAAGGTGGATGATGTCCTGGCAGCTGCTGACATCAATGTATTCATAGTAGCCTCCGGAAATCTCTACTCTGCTAGATTGGGGGGAAAAAAATAACGATAAGAAACTGCACCACACTTCACAGAACCTAAGCACTTGTGCAACTCAGTGACAGCCCGGACCTTACTACCGAGGGATTGGGATAAAGCCCGCTGGATCCCATGCTTACGTCATCCAAGATGTTCCTGCATGATGGCAGCAGAAGACTGCAGGAGACATTGCAAAGAGGAGACAGGGATTTCAAGCAGAATCGAGACAGAGCATAATGACATGTCACAAAAACCTACACGTTGGCTGCCATGACCTCTGTGTGACCCGAACACACACTGTGACCACCTCCAACAATATAACCTGTGTGTGCTGCTTGCAAGAGCTCGTTTCTATGGAGATGTGTGAGAGTGCTGAGCTCTCAGTGAGCCTTGGTGCACCAAGAACATTCTGCATTGTTCAGAGAAGTACAGCATGTACTTATCAATGGGAAGGGGCTCGTCCCATGCTGCCACAGCTGGAAATCAGGAAGAATGCAAGGTCACTTTTTCCACACCAGTCTTGAGTGTCCACTCCTTTCTTAACAAGATCCCAAAAGAATCAGCACCTTCTCAGTGCAGGATATTTTTATGGTACTGAGCAAGATTAAGATGGTAACAACTGGTGTATCAGAGCGGGGAGCATGGGTCTGAGGCAGGACTCTGAACCAGCCTGACTGGAGCAAAAAAAACCAGAACAGAAGAAAAATAAATGCAGGAAAGTTTCAAGCTTTTCTGTTCCAATCACTTCTCTGTGTTTCACTTTCTTCAGCGAGTAAAAAGGGATTGTGTTCCGTGAACTGCCAAAGGAAGGCGTGAGCTCCACCCGTAAGCAGTGGCTTTCACACGCACGAAGTCCTACAAAGACCAGGGATCACGTTTCGAAGCACAGGGAACCACCCACCCTCTCCCAACAGCAGCTTTTGATCTTCCTCCACCACAGCCAATGATTTAAGTGGGGTCCAGCCCAACTAAGTACTGTGAGAAATGCTAAGCCTGAAACAGCCCTAGGCAAGAACCAGCATTAAAAAAATCAATTTATTAATTGCTTGCTGACACACATTAGACACTCCACATCATATAAGCAGCAAATGCTGTATATAAGCTGGCTTAAGCACAGTAGCCAAATGCAGCTGTGTGATCACTCTGCAGTGGCTCTCGATTGGTAACCACCTTCTGACTCATCACTGCAAAGTGCTGGTTCACCTTCCAGCCCCGTGTAACCGTGAGAGAGTCTCTGTGCAGAGAGGTTTATGAACACCAGCCTGTGAACATTCCTCCCTGTTAGCAGACTGGGGAATGAAACAACGACAAGATGAGGAAGAACAATGTCCCAGTTTTTACCTCCACGATCTTCTACAACAAAATAAACCCCAGTGAACAAGCAGTGCCAACAGAGAAGGAAGGTGTTAGGACAAGGGTCACTCAATAGGGGGAAAAACTGGGGAGGACACCAAGCATGAAAGTAATGGATATTCCTGTCCTCTTCATTTCTCCAGCTGCGCTGGCCCAGAGCATGCTCACCCATAGTGGGATGGCTTTGGTGTACTTCACGCTCCCCTTTATTTGGTTAGCTTTTGTCTGGGACTCCTTGTGGCTGGTAACCACAGCTTAAGATCCCTTCCCACAACAACTGCCATTAACCGGTACTATACCGGCCCTTCAGACACCTGCAAGCCAGACACCTGCTCGCCCTTCCCACGGCCAGGAATGGCATTTTTGGCTTACTTCCCACAGTTGTACAGGTCACAGCAGAAGCACGTATTGGTTTTTATTTTTGGTGTGCAGGGGGCACGGCGTTGTGGGTGACAGATTGCCTGTGTGAATACAGAAAAAAATACATGAAGCACATAAGGACACAATATCCAAACAGAGTTTCTGCTGCTATTTGGCTTTCTCTAAATGTAGATTTTGCACTGATCCCCAGATTAGCCCTGAGCAGATTTTTCTTCCCTTACCTTGCTTCTACAAAGTCCACAGTTACTGGAATAAAGATGCACTAGACTAGAACAAACCAGCGTTTCCTTTCACTATGCGGAACTCACAGATAAGCACATGCCTGCACAGGAAGGGGGTTTTGCAACTCTTAAAACCAGCCAAGACCTTGCTGAACTAACACACCTCACCACATGGCAACTCACAGCAAAGAGCTGTCAATAGTATGATCCAAACTGAGAGCAAGACTTCCATATTGGTGCATAACTGACCGAAGTGGTTAATTGTCTGCCCGCAGGTGGTAACACCCCAGCTCACGTGGACAGGCTTTGGCCTGAGAAGAGTGTGGACCCCACCAATGCTGCTGGGTAGTACTTAACTTTGCACCTCAAGCAGGCATTCTAGTTTGGAATATAGTGGTTATTCAAAACTAATTAGGAACTTGTAAGGAAATCTCTGAGAGCCAGTCAGTGCACAGCAAAGGCAGACAAAGATGTCCATACATACTATCAGTATGTGGCAGGATCATCCATCCCCTTTGGAGAATACAATAGCAGAGGTACAGAGGCTGGTACATGTTGCTCACACCAACAGAAATTACTGCTGTCTGAACTCTTCACCCACCACCCTGCTTCTGTAATGAACGCAGAGTTCAAGATGTAGAGAAACTGCTCTATTTTCCTATCACCTCCTCTCCAGCTGCTCCTTCACTAATGAGGCAGTACCAAGCATGGAGGAATTCACCTCCTGAGTCCTCCCAGCACCCTGTTCTCACCCCTGGCCCAGCCTCCCACCCCCTCCTCACTTTTCAGACCTCCAGGACACTGGAGCAGCTGCCTGGCAGCAGGTTCCTCTACCTGCACTTCACAGAGACAGCACAATCAAACCTGCTCTCACCTCTGGTGGGGTCGTGCTCTTGGAGTAGTACTGACATCGCCCTGCATACAGCGGCCTCAGGTCCTGGAGGAGGAAAGGCACCAGGATTAGTATTGAAGCAAAACAAAAAAATCCACCCAAAGGGTCTGGGGAAATTCAGAAAATTAGAGACACCCTGCTGTCACACCAGAACCTCGACACAGTGACTGTTCTGCAACATCCCAGGCATGGCAGCCCCCCCTGCCGAGCCCTGGATGATGGTTGACCCTGGTCCTTGGAGGGATGTATTTATTACAGCTAGCACAGGAGGAGCAGGGTCTTAAGCTGGGCTCATTTGGGTGATGGTGACCATTCTGAAGGATTTATTCCTCATCCCCTCGCACATGCCAGAGCTGCCTGACATGTTTCAGAGGGTTCTTCATAACTGACTCGTAACAATTCCTCATTAACTGTTGGCAAATTATCTTTCCTGGGCTCTTCAGTGACTTGTGGGAAAGCTCTGGAGGATTACCAACGGCTCAGCCTGCAAACAAACATGCATTAATGCCTCCTTTTAGGGCAGATTGGTCTCCAGGGTGAAAGCAACGCTGGAGGTGTATCCGCATCAGTGAGCCCTTCCCAGGAGCAGTCAGACTGGCTCTCTGGCTGTCTGATCCAGAGCTTGGGGTGGCAGGGCAGTGGCAGCAGCAGGCAAGGGAGCACATCTCCAGCAAGACAGCGACATTTTGGACTGTCAGGTAGTAAAGTGAGGCCAAAAGCCTGTCCATTCATCAAGAGGCAGAAACCAGAGACCCCTCAGACACACAGACATCTCCAGGGCCAGCTGGGAGAAGTTTGCAATTATAAATTTCAATTAAAATGCTGAAATGGAATAGCATTTTTTCATTTCTATACTAATAGCTGAAGCTTTTACACTTGCCACGGTACTAGTGATTGGTCATGACAGCAGTAGCTCGTCATTTTTTTAAGTCACCAAATGGAAACTGAAAACAAATGTTTCTTGTCTATACTGTAATGCTTTAATGGGCTTTGTATCAAATAGCTTCATTCTACAACAACATCCAGTGGTCGACTCTGCATTAAGAATTGCCTCTGCCTACATTGGAAACAAAATAGATGTTACTGTTCATATTTTGTCCCTTGGCAATGGCTGTAATTCACATTACATCCTAAGAGTTGTGAGACTCAGTAAACACATAAAGCATACACAAAGAAATTTTCAAGATCTTAATTCTTTTTGCTAATTTAAAAATATTTAAAAAAAATACATTTTTCTAAAGCTTATGATTTAAAACATAAGCTTTCAGCACATGACATATATTTGATGTGTCCTAATACAGGACTGCAGACCCAGTCCTGTGTTTTCCCAAGGTAAAAGCATTGCAGGAACTGTGTTTTCCTGGAAAGACTTACTATGTGTCTGGCAGCAAAGACACCGTCTACTATGGCACAGCAGAAGGCAGCAATGACACCAAAGCTGATGAAGACAATCGATGCAACCAGCTGAGAAAGGAAAACAAAGCAAAGTATCATCTGCCTCTCCACAACCAAGTGATTTGTGCCCTCTCCACAATGATATGTAAACCACAGTCAATAAGCCCTCAAGCCATCAATGACCCAAATGTTTGCCTGGGCTGCACAGACCGGTCTTATTGAAGGCAGTGGGACGTGTGTCTGCTCCAGCAAAGCAGCTGGAATAGCAGTACTGTGCAGGCTGGTTCTCCGGGGACTTGAGACAGTAATGCAGGTTCTTCCATGACTCCAAAAGACTGAACTTAGGCTGAGGATAGACCTCCTCTTCTGGCTACTGCTGTCTGTAACTCTTCCCTAACACAATCCAGGTGGATCCTATGCATATTTTTAAATTATCTCTGTATGTTTACGTTAATCACACTGGTTTTACCAAGATCTCCCTACACGAAAACAGAGCTTCCTCCAGCAACCTCTGTGTGCAGACCAGGTCAGCTTGAGCAACGAGTGGAGATGCAGGAGGGCTTACTTGGGACAGTGGAAATGGTTCCTGTACAATTACTTACTTCAGTTAGCTTCAAAATGAGAAGACATAAAATGGTTTTCTAGAGGAGGCAAGTATTCAAGACGTAGACATAAAACCTGCAGCAGGAGATGGAGCAGACTGTGAAATGATTCCAGCGACCACATGAATACGTCACAGTCACTACTAACAAGCTGTTACTGGAATATTAGATGCTGTGCCACAAACTACTTGCAGATGGCAGCAGGTGACAAGTTTTCCAAGATCAGATCCTACACTGGGACCCTGTTTCTGTCAGCTGTAAACACCTGCACTTCCTTCCCACTTGGCCTCACCACCTCCACATCTGGATCCCAACTCACATTATCCATTATAGATCACACTGTTTCACTACCAAACCAGTAAAATCATACACGGGGGAGAAAGTGCAGCTTTTCACAGTCTCTGTGGAAGAAATGGGGTTTATGGCTTAGGTTATTTTGTAGCAAGTTTAGTTTTACTCTGTACTGTCCTTTTTTTCCTACCTAAATGCAAAAGGGTATTTTCCCTAACTAGTATGAGCCATGGAGATGGGAAGTGAGCCAAACACTAAATATATACAATTAGGGTATTTGTTGGTCATCCCTGCTTGCAAATAGGAGCTGCTAATATGGTTGTTTAAAATAAATACAAGGTTAATGATGATACTTTCATAGCAGCCCTACCAGGAGATAAAGATCTAATGCTAGAAATGCGTTTGTTCACTTTATTTACAGTTTCCTCTCTCTCAGCTAGAGAAAGGAAAGCCTGAAAACCAAACACTGAGAATTTATGATAAAGAAAAATCAAACAGCAAATAGAAATATACAAATTAATTAAAAAATCTCAGTTTTCAACTCGCCACCAAGATTTTTGATTTGGGATTGATAATACTGTTACTGTAGCAAGCAGAAGTCCCTCCCAAGAGCTGTGTGATGTTACTGATTGGTCTTCACTCATCCAACTCCTGATGAAGCCAGCCACACTGAGTAGAATTCGGACAAGAAAAGACAAACTGGGTTCAGACAGTGCAGGAGTGTCCTGAGCTGAGGTTCCTTCAGGCAACAGTACAGCCACTCATGGGCTGTGAAGCTGTTGGGTCTCATTTTCCATGGCATGGATAAGGTATGTAAAAGCACATAAACCTCTGACTCCTCAGCTGAAAACCGCTGAGAGGGCAGCTGGGCTGTGGTCAGAACTGCCTGCAGTACAGCCAGGCAGCTCGGCCTCCCTGGGGGGATGAAAGCTCTCCCTTCCTTGGACAAGTAGGAATCATGGATGCATGGCATGGAGGTCAATACGCTTGGGTGGGAAAAAACGGAGAGGTCTATTCCTGTCACCAGGCTGGAGAGAAGCAACGAGTGAGTGCTGCTTCATGTTAGCTCTCACCATCAGCCACAGTGTCTCACTTGACTCCTCACATTCCCCAGTCACCTTATGGACAGAAACACGCAAAAGAATACAGCTGCAGAAGTTGCTTTTAGCTTTTTCTGCCATCAGCTGCGTAACAAGCCAGACCTTGGCTGCCTTTTAGCAAACTAGGACACTGGGGAAGTTCACAGAAGATAAAAAAAATAAATCCTGCACTGCCAGTGGCAATACAAAACATGTAATGGACAAAGCTGCCACTGTAAAGGGCTCCTGGGCAAGGAGGAGGTGCGACTAAAGCACAGGGGCAATAAGTGACAGCTCCTGCGTGTCCTCTCTGCGGTCAGAGTGGAGACACGCTCGCTGCCAGCCGAGGCAGCAGTGACGCAATCCCTCCAAAGCTGGGTCGCGTGTGCTTTTTAGGACACAAAATGATAGAGAGATGAAAAGAACGAACACAGGCTACCCAGGGCTCTTCAGAATAACCAAACAGCCTAGTCAGAACCATGCTGTCATTCGTGGGCACACCCGTGAAGAGTCCAGGACTGGCACAACATGGTCATTGCTCAGACAGACACTGACATGCTGCTAATACACAATCAGCAAGAGGCTGAAACCCTGCTAGGACAGAAAGAACAGGACATGTTGCTCTTGCAGAGCCAGGGTGAAAACAACAAAAAATATCCACTGGGAAACTCACCTCCCCTGCACCCTGTCTGACTGTGGGAAAGGCAGATGTCCTCTCCTGCAGGGTCTGCCTCACCCCTCTCCCTCCAGCTCTGCAGGGAGCCCACTATTTGCAAAGCAAAGGCTACAGCAGCACAGCCCTGCCTCTGGATTTGGAGAGGCAGGAATTTCTCCCATTTCCCTCTGCAGCTGGGCCAACGTGCCTTAGCCGTGGTCAGCAGCACACCCTGCTAATCTGATCCTCGAGCCCCCTCCCAGAGGCAGCTCCATCCCTGCAGAAGCAGCAGTAGCAGCCCAGTGGGAGAGACCAGCAGAGGCAGGAGACAGGTCTGCCCACAGGTTGCTCCAGGAGCTGGACTGCTCCTCCACCACATCCTACCTCTGGCCAGCCACGTAAGGCACACAGAGAAAACAGGCTTGGAAAGATTGAGCTCCACAGCCTGCCAGGACTGCATCAGGTACCAAATTCTATTGATCTTTCTCTACCTAGACCTTTCGCTAAATTCTCCCCAAAGTCTTCCCCCTACCCTAAGCCCTGTTACTGACATCTCCAAGCACTACAGCCACTACCTTTTAGGCATGAGCAGCAAGATGTGGGGTTTGTGAAACAGCGTATGCAAGATGCCATCAAGAGATCCAGCCAAGTCCACAAGTGTCCTCTGGCAAGCCAACTGTCCAGTGCTTACCAGCAGGGGTAACCTGGGCCAGCATTACCCCCCCTGCAGAGAGAGACCCGCTCCGACCCCAGCACAAGCTCAGTTGTGATCATCTCTCCTGGTTTGTGCAACCTGCATGTTCATAGCCCACCTGCTCTCTTCTGAACTGTTCCCAGCCCAGCACACAAAGCCCTCCTTGCAGCATGAGGAGGGAACCTGAGTGCACTGTGGGCCGCACATCTGGTCTAGCCAGCGTCTCCTGCATCTCTAAGGTCCCCAGCTGCTGCTCTACAGTATGCAAAGTTTCTTGGTTTTCCTTCTTACTGGAAGAAGTGTTTGGAAACAAGAACCAGCAACAGCGATCAGCAATGCTGGAGAGATTGGCTGCTTTTCAGTTACACCGATCTTCTTTGTGCTTTTTGCCATGATGATATCTCAAGTGACTTATGCTGCAGACATTTGTAGAGCAGACAGCTCTGAGCACTCCTGTCCTCAGGAAGGGCTTTCTGCTGGGCTCTCTAAGGGCTTTCACCTCTGGACTGGCTGTTACACCAGCTGCTTGATCTTCTTCTCTAACTTTTGCTTGTAATAGAAAGTGGTCAAAAGCAATTTTTCCAGAGTCCTGGGCATCTAAGTATTTATTTTAGAAGGTTTAAAATAAGCATTTTTTTATCTTATTTACCATATTATGTATCACATACTGTGACAGCTCAAAAGAAAAGCCGCTGGGCATGAGTCTGTGAAGCACTGACTATCCTGAAAATTCCAAATGCTGAATTTCAAGCTCTTTAAAAAAAAATCCCACCAAGTTCAATGACACTGTGTATAGTCACTTTGTGCTTCATTAAGCATTTTTTAAAAATTAAAAATACCAGGGTTAACAGCCTTGTTCTCCTGGGCTGCCAGAAACCATCTCTAGTTTTCAAGAGGCATGCAATACTACCCTGTAAGAGTTAGGAAAATCAGTAATACTCTTTACATACAAAATACTTGAGTTACTGTCATTTTTTTAGAGAAGTTTTTATAAAGAACTTACCATTTGCCTTTTGTTTTCTATCAAGTTTGATCCGATTATTCCAAGAAACGACCCAAAACCAAGCTGAAAGACAGTGTATTGTTAGATCAGGATGACGGCCGACATACTTCACATACACACAGGACACAATTAAATCCAGAAGCAGCAAAAGAACATACTGCGGGTGTGTGAGCACTCTTCCTCAGCAGGGAATCAGTGGAGTCTCACTAGCAGGAACTATCAGGTGTGTCCCACATATGGCACTAAAAGCGTGTGTAGAAACCAAAAGGATGAGCTCTGAATTCCATCCCCGCCCCAGTGATGCTGAGAAATGGCTGGTGGATGAGGATATGCATTGCTGTCTTGGAACAACCCTACCAACACTCAGGACTCTCCACATGCAAACCTTGCAGGACCACAGCACTAACAACTTGCAGGACTAGGCTTCTGTAGCCTCACCGAGCCTGTGAGCAATCACCTCAGTTTTTAACTCAGAGACTTTCTTGATGTGAAGCATAAAATAAGGGAGATTTATACTTTGGAAGATAAAGAGTTTTCTGCCTTCTCCTAATACTCCTCATTTCCAGAGGTGAGGATTCGTCAACCAGGGTCTTCTACCGAAAGAGCTAACACCAACCCAGACAACAGAATAAGCTACTGCAGCAAAAGCACCTTTTCTTACTGCCATAACTGCCAACACTTATTTCAGCTCAATGAAGTCAGCCAGGAGTGTGATTTTCCACCTCCTTTCTCCACAGCCTCAAGCTATTTAGCTACACTAAACAGAAGTTTCTAGGACAGAGCACCCCTCAGGCAGGCCAGAAACAGGCACTTCAAGGAGCAACCACAGACTATGAGGGGAGATGCAGAAGTACTTCTGTGTCATGCAGAGAAAGGTCTTTGGTTGGTTTAGAGCATATCCAACGCCACTTCCATGGGTTGCCAAATGAGAAATGCCAGAAAAGTCCTGCAGTTGGACCTGTCACATGAAATAGGTGCAAATCTGGACAACAGACCAAGGAGCAGTGAAGATCTTGGTGAGAATATCCAGTAAGTGGCCAACTCCTCAGGAAGCAGAACAAAGCATGAGACAAACTGCAGTGACTCAAGAATGAGCTAACCTGGAATCAACATCTTAAGATCCAGGAATAGAAAGCAAAGGTTTAATATAGTACTAACAGGCAGAGGCATGTGCAAAGATTAGCAGACACAAATGTGATGAAAAGTTGGGCTTAAATCCTCCCCTGCCCTCTTTAATCCCAGTAACCTTTGGTGCAGTGCTGCGGGCAGGGAGGGCAGCTGGCCCAAACAGCAGGGATTAAAGCAGAGCAGCTGATCAGCTGCTGCTTCCCTCCTGCCTGCCTTGCACCCAGAGATCTTGGAGACCGTTGTCACCACATCAGGGACAAACTACTGTGGTGGGAAGCACAGCAATGAAGCCAGGGGCTGCTTAACACTGGAGTGGCAGACAGGCAGGGCAGGACCCAGGGCACTGTTGAACTGGCTCAAACTGATCTGCCAGAGCTTTGGGGCTTAGTATTGCTCGGGCAAGCAGTAATTCCCACCTTCCTCAAGTAACAGGAGATTTATAGCTCAGTTCCAAGGACAAAACTTGGCATTAACAGTGATGTGGATCCAGGCATAATTTTCAGTCTGATCATGTTTAGCAGAAGGAACTTGTGTGGCAACACACACCTAAGGCAAATACTCAAGACAAATGTTTTGTGCCCTATGAGCTTTATACATAAGGGAAACATCCACGTGGTCTTTCAGAGCAGCCTCAAATCAAAAGGTGAAATACTTCAGATAATCTAAGATGATTCAAAAAGAAGAAATTAGAGCAAGTCTGTACATCCAACAGGTGAAGACCAAATAAGTAAGTGGATTCTCACTGACAGTAATTCTCATTGCATTAACTGAAAAACTACTCATTCTTCTATGGATGAGACAAAGAGATCTTAGTAATCTGCATCAATTGCATCATTTGCTAGTGGATGTGATCCCCTAGGATGTCTGTCTGAAAGGAGGACAGGACACAAAACGAATGCGCTTTTCCAGCCTGAAGCCAACATCCTTGGCAAGGAACCATTACAGAAGAGGTTTGCCAGAGAAAGCTTAAGAGAGGTCAGTCATTTACACAGATTCTGCAAGCTGTTATAACCTGGGGACAACACAAGTATCTCAGTCTCACTTCATAGGGGTGCTTGCCCTCTGCACCTGATCATTACTCTCATCTGCTGAGCATCACTGTTATACCCCAGGCTTCCCTATCCCAGGTGAGTCATCCAGGCACAGGTGAGGGCACTTCCCACAGAGACACTTCCCTGTAGTCCTGAAGGTGTGGGTGGTCATGAAGGAGGGTGAAGGCAGTCTGTCTACAGGACACGCCACTGCACCCTCTGCTTCAGCTTCTCCAGTTGTATCAATGAGGAACTGAGCTGGTTTGGAAAAAAAACAGTGTCAAATGCTAAAAAAACCCAACCAAACAAAATCCCACTCCTGTGTGGATGGTCTCCAGTGCCCGGTTCTGTCCCTCCTTGGAAGAAGAGGCCTGGGAAGATAATCTCCTGCATTAGACAGTCACTTCTTTGCATGCCGCCTCCTCCTCGCACAAGAGGTGTTTGCCCAAGGAACACAAGTTGAAGGAGCAAAGAATGGTGCATTAGGCATGGCAGCAATGAGACATCTGATGTCTGAGTTCAAGAAGCATTTGGATAATACTCTCAGGCACATGGTCTGATCCTTGCACAGGGCCAGGATTTGTACTGGATGTTCTTTTCTAACTCAGCATATTCTGTGATTCTATAATTCTATGTCCCATAAGATGATTCCAACCATGGAACTGGTCCACACACCGAGAAGTCACCCAGTCACAAAGAGACTCCTGGCTCTATCTTTTCCTTACCTTACCTCCCAAGACAGGGTACTCAGGGTATAACTAACAGTGATGTACCACTAACAGTGCACAGAATCCCTGACGGAGATGCCTGCAGGCCTAACAGTGTGAGGTTCTGGATAACAAGAGCCGAAGGGAGCTACTTCTTCAGGGCTGTGGAAGTCACCTGCTTGGGGACAGCTCACCGAGCACTCATGCACCACAGCCAGCCCTTTTTCCCAGGAAAGGGAGAAATCCCAGCTTGTTATGAAACATGGGCTATTTTAAGCACCTGCTGAAGCATCCAGAAACACACTGAAATGTTTTCCTGAGCAGGGAGACAGGTGAGGTCATCACACATTTCCACACAGCGGATTAATGAACCGAGAGGGGGAACTGGGTGGCAAACACAGATTGCCAGGGTGCCTCTGAATAAAATAACGCCCTTCCCAAGTCCAGGAATTCATTAATTCCTTGAGTAGACTAAGTCTTAAAAAAGCATTAGTGATGCTGACGTTCCCAGTCCATAAATAGCATGGGAGATGTCAAGGGGATGTGAGCAACAGACTCAACCCATCTGCATCAGTCTGCAGGACCTGCTTTGAAGCACGAGGTTCAACTCAGGCTGACAGAGTGTAGGCTAAGTGTGGAGTGTTTGAAACCTTCTTCAACACCTTCCTTCTATATTTCTCTTTTAAAAAGATCAGGCCTAAATGCAGAAACCAGAAAACCAAAACTGAAGAGGCCCAACATAATCTGTAACAATGTTCCACACTAAGAGCTGTAAAGGGGCTTTCTTCAGTCATATAAATTATATAATCTTATAGAAGAACTTGGTCACAGAGAAGTATAAAGCTCCTCGAGATCAGCAATGCGTGGCAAATAAATCAAACAGCAATAAGGTAAGAACAAGCCTCTATCTAGTTATCTGGACTGGTTTCAAGGCTCCAAATCAAATGTGCTGTACTCCACAGCTGTTAAACCAGAAACCTCCAAACAGGGCTGCTAGTTACACTCAGTCTGCTCAGGCACCCAATTTGCAGTTCGGTGCTTCTTTTCGAGCATATCTCAGACGTGCACAGGAACAGCCCAGGACTTGCTTTCTAGCTTGTGTTAGACCTCTGCTCGTGTCAGGAGGGGCATGACATACTTGCCCCTAATGCTCCTGCAGGAGGATATAGATCTAATAGCAGAAAGGCTAGACATCAGTAGTCTTCTCTAAATTAAGCCCTTTGAAGCTACAAGATTGTCCTTTCCCATTTTCAGCTTGTTGATAACCAAAAAGAAGAAACTGATGTGCGAGCTCCCCTGGCCAGCTGCCACAGCTCCTCATCCAGGGACTCCAAACTGTTAAACACTTCTGCAAGTGATCTTTATGACCACAAGTCACATGAACAGTATTCCAAGACCTGGTCTGTTGAATGTTTTTGAGAGAAGGATCTATGGTCCTTCTTTGCCTTACTTCTGCCTGGGCTTAATGTGATCTATGGAAAAAAAGAGGTTCTGAGGTTGCTTCTGCTGAAATAAAACCTATTTACCTGTCACACCATCAGCTCAAATGCATGTTATTACCTAAGCTCAGAGGAAGCTGCCACTTGGATGGGATTTTTGCATGGGAATGAGCAGCAGGTGCAAAATAATAATAAAACAAATAAATCAAATGGCAATGAAGTAGCTGAGCAAAATATTCAGGACAAGATCACCCTTTACAACATTTGCAGCATTACAAGGGACTTTGTAGGCAATAAGTTTTCTAGACCTACCTAGGAGTTCTATACTTACAATAACCCCTGGGTAATAACCTCCAACAGTCACATTTTGGGTTCTTGTTGTAGCAGCTAGGCCCACCGTTAGAATTAATACTGACACAATGAGGAGAGTCACAGTTACGTAGAGGGAATTTCTTTTTCTTCTATTGAACGACCCTAAAAACACACACACACAACAGAATTTGCTGATTCCATCTGGGGACAGTCACAACACCACAAATTTCTCCTCCCACCGCCAACCAAATCACGGTGAATTTCCTTTCTTCTAACTTGAGAATATTTTTGGGTTTGGCTGTCACTTTTCACCTTCACTAACATGCTTTATCAAGCGTTACTAGGGCATCTGAATCCACATTTACTTATCATTGCTCTGACGCAGATGAAGACAGCCTTAAGAACTGTAACTCTGCAAAGCTCATTTAGATATATCAGAGTCTCCCAGCCCCTCTGGCCTGGGGCAGTTGAGCTAATGAGAAATATTCCCATTAGGCATTTATATATTTTCTGATCTGTCTGCTTACATCAAGCTAAATAACCACACTGTATGCTGCTTGTTTGAAGGAGGGAAATCTTGGATGTAATTATAAGGCATCCACAGTTTTCCATGCAAATGAGACATCACCAGTAACAGCCACTTCTCCCTCTTCTGTAGTATCATCCCCTACTTTCAGCAAGGACCAAGTATTTTTAGATGCTTGAATAATGAATTTGTGGATTAGTAAAACTCATCTACAGCTGCCTGATGATGAGCTTTTTTTCTTTTATATATTTATAGATCTCCCAAATGAACATAAATATAAAAGAGTGGTTCCACCAGCCAACAGGAAAACTGGCCCCGACGTTACACTCAGCAACATCCTTAGGTTTCAGAGCTCAGTGTGTCCTCTGCCATCTTTTTATCACTTTGTGGCACAATCCTTTTGATCATATTTCATATATTTCATAGACATAACCCAGCAAGAGTGTAAAGGACTGTAACAGCCCCCTGCTGTACTCCCTATGGGCTGCTGGGCCTGTCCTGGATCCCATCCCCACAGCCTGGGGCTCTCCAGCATGCCCAGGGAGCAACTAAAGGTATTTTGCATCTCAGAGGCTCCCAAGCCATGTGCATGCTCCCAGCACTTCTCGGAGTGTTTCAGAGAAGGGCAGGAACGCATCCCAAGGGCAAGGAGCTGCTTTCACCATTGCTGAATATATTCTCTAAAGCAAACCATCTTGGGAATCCCCACGTGAGGTGTTCAGGGGCTCCCCGACAGCCTGTATACGGTGAGATAAAACACCTGCAGAAAGGCCATGAGGGAAGACTTGGCCAAGCCAAACACAATCTCCTTGTCCAAATTCTCCAGAAAGAGGAGCACACCAGGCCTTGCTGGGCAGTTTCTGTCTCAGAGAGATACACCTCACGTACCTACAGGCCCTTCTGTAGGGTTGGGCACATCTGCAGAGCAGATAGAAAGATGTTTTCACCCTAATAGCTACACCAATGCAGCTATACGGACACACACTGGTACAAATTATCTCCTTTCCTCCGCAGGGACAGCTCTTCCCAGGGAAAAGTGCAGCAGCTCCCCACTGCTCCTCCATACCCACTCCAGTCTGACCCAGCAGCCATGCTGCTGGCAGGAGTGCTCCCTCTCCATGCTCTGGACTGGCATGGCTGCCATGGCATGGGACTGGATCATTTCATCCACACCGACCATTCGAGCTTGAAATCATAGACAAGCCCTAAACTTGGGGCTTAAAAGCCCAACGCAAGGAGATCATAGAATGGGTAGGGCTGGAAAGGACCACTGGAGGTCTAGTCCAACCTCTCTGCTCCCTTCAGGGTCCCTTAAATGAAAGGCACGAGAGGTTTATAAAGAAAAGCACCATCCTTTCTGACTGAGCAGTGTCTCTGGAAAGCTCTCCACCCACAAACCTGCATGTGTCCCAGAGCACAGCTCTGACTGCACCAGTGGGACATCACTGCTTCTAAGAGCAAGGAGCCTGACAACTAGTTAGTCCTTAGCTGGAATAAATAGCTATACAGTTACTAATTTCAAACAAACAAACACACACAAAAAGCCTACTAAAGAACCTTAAGATGCAGGGTGGATCTTTCATCAATATTCCTTAGTTTTTCACGCCATGCTTTTACAGCCTGGAGATAAAGGTACCCAACTGTTTGCTGCTGGTTGCATTTCGGGTTATTCTTTTTGTCTTCCTAAATTTGCCAAATAAGTTAATAATATAAAAATTAGTCTTCTAAATCATTCAATATTCATCAAGGTATTAAGCCTTTATGTATGTATTGCCTCTCAAATACTATCACTTGTGCCATACTCCAGTTCTAATGTAACCATTTAAATGCAAGTGTCCCACAAATGTCTTTGAATTCCACAGCACTGGGACCAAAATTTAGCTGAACAAAGCTTTAGAATCTTGAGAAAAATTGCTGCTTCTTACATAGATTAGTTCTGAAAGGAGAGAAGGAACGAACCCATCTTGCTACCACATGATTACCAAACTTCTGTTTACTGCTACAGTTTGGCTGGCAAATGAGCAGAGGGTAAATAAACCCAGCCATATGTTCCTTACACAGCTCGAACTGGGCACGGCTGGGCCGTGTGTGGGTGCAGATGTTTGCAAAACCACCCTGCAGAGCATGGCCCAGTGGGCACGCGAGCACAAACCGGTGCTCCTGCACTGCCATCACGGATGCTGCAAAAAGTTACCATGAAAACACCTCTAAAACATGGCATTTGTCTCAAACCCAGAGTATTTTTCAATAGCATTTCTGCAGAACAATCTAAAAGAAGCAGCTTGAAACACTGTTTATGGATTCCGAAATTGTTTCGGCACCACCATGTTTTCCACTCTTCATTTCCACATTGTTTCCCAGCTCAGGACTGGCACACATCAAAATGCAATAGAGAAAAGAAACAAAGGGTTTCCAACTGGAAAATTTCTGAAAGCTTTTCAATATTCCTCATAAGATTAAATAATAATAAAAACAGAAAAGCTTTTATTCCAAGATCTGACAAAATCAACCATAATCCTTTAACTTGATATTGAAGAGAGATGCGAAACTGAAGAGATAATGCGATTACCTCCACTTCAGCTCCATACTGGGACACTAATTACATTTTCTCTTTCTCTGACAACACATTTTGCTATGTGTGTAGAGAGAAAGTGGCTTTGTACTTCCGCAAGGATGCCTGCAGCTGCTTCAGCATACGTGGACTCAGTATCTCTGTTGACAGCTGCTGAAGGGCTGCCCTGGCAAAATCCTCTCCCCCAACATTAATTTTTGCTGAAAGTATTCCCCATCAGATAATTCTCCTCTTTGCTCCTGAGCTTGGTATAGCTCTATACCAGAAGTGGAGCTATGACGGCTTTGCTATCTTTGCTTTTAAGAGACAGCAAAAGCCTTTCCTCAGTGATTTATCCCAATTAGACACTTCAAAACTCGCAGTGCTTACCACAGTGTGAGTACACAAGGTGGTCTGAAACACTGCTTAACTCTGGGAGGGACACGTAAAGAAATTAATGCTGTCCATAGCCTGGGCATTGTTTTTGATAAAATGGCACTCCGAATGTGGACTGGCTTTAGAAAGATAATTTCAAGCATCAGACACATCCTCTTATTATCGCTGCCATATATAAGTGCACTCTAAAGACAAGATTATAGCAGGCGTTTGCAGATTACTTGAAAAGTTTGCAATCATGACTATCTATGCCCTTGATTTACTTCCGTTTTTCCCTGATAATTAGTACAAGATAGACAAGATGGCACAAAACCAGAACCGACTTCTCCATCTTGTTCTTCGGGGGGGAAAGCCCGAAGGGGAAGAACAAACGCAGAGCAGCCCAAGGGAGAAGCGCGCTTCCATTTCGCCGCAGGGGGCCGGGGCAGACGGCTCCGAGCCTCCGTCCTGCCCGCCCCTCTGCCCCGGCTCCAGCCGCGCAGCCGGGGGGA
>VWZF01000509.1:79678-106643 GCA_013396755.1 Sclerurus mexicanus | reverse complement strand
ATCCGATCCGATCCGATCCGATCCGATCCCCAGTCACTGCCCGCGGCCGGGGCCGCCCCGCTGGAAACAGCGGAGTGACAGTGCCCCGGGGGGGCTTGGGGAGGGAGGGACAGAGCCCCTGCCCCGTTTTTGGGAGGGGACAGAGCCCCTGTCCCGTTTCTGGGAGGGGACAGCCTGGCCAGAGGGGTTCCCCACCTCGCTGCTGTTGCCTCTCCCCATGTTTCTCCAGCCCCTCCGCCCTCAGCAGCTCCCACCCCACCTCCAGCGCTGCTGCTCCGGGGCGTTCTGCCCTTCAGCAACCCCTCTGTCCCCGGTCCTGCCCCTCTGCCTGCTCCCCGCGCTGTGGGTGACAGTCCCGGGCAGCCGCCCTGCCCCGGCCACCAGTGCTTTATTTCCCGGTGCCCTGTCCCACGGAGGCAGCGATCCCCTGCCATGTCCCTGTGTCTCTGGCCAAGGAGCCAGGACAGGCCCTTAACCTCTGTTTTTCACATTCTATCTCTAAAATGGGGATAAAAGCATCTTCCCGGCAGGCTTCGTAATTGCTTGTAAATCACTTTAATGCCCTGGGCTGAGAGGTGCTAAGTACAAATCATATAATTATTTCAAGCTTATTTCATCAAGTTAAAAGAAACTAATCCCATCTCTACTTGGAAAAAAAAAAACAACCACCAAACCCCCTCACTTTTGCTGGATAAAAGCCTAATGACCACCTTCCCCCAGGAGACAAGGGAAAGCTTACACTGACAGCGGTGCGAGAGACAGGTTACAAATGCCCAGATCAATTAATGGCAAAGAGCACATCACCTCCAGAGGAAACAGCACTTATTCACCTCAGACAAACTAGAGGAACCTTGAGCTCACTGCCCGTGTCTCACTGGACAGGGGTCTGGCACCGGTCCCCCCCTGCTCAGTCGCCCCCACTCTGTGCCAGTGATGGAGGAGACAGGTCTCAGTTCCCTCTGCTTCGTGCCAGGGCCAGGCTGAGCAGCAGCACAACTGCTGGGGCAGGGTGCGTGTGCCCCAGGGGAGCTGCTGGGGCTCTACAATTGCCCAGGCCATGCTAAATCCCTGTGTCCCATCCCAGCTCCCGAGCTTCAGGAAGGCAACTCTTGGCCCAAGGCGCCAGCTGGGCCAGCAGATCCAGCTGTGAGCAGGGCTGCCTGCACGCCCTCCTGCCCGTGGGCTGGCTGTACCAGCACCAGTACCGAGCCAGCCCTGTCTGCAGACCCAGCAGGAGTGTCCCAGCCCTGGCCAACTCAGCACAGACCAGGGCAGCTGCCAGAACTCTTTGTTTCCTGCTGCGCCCAATTATTAGCACAGCCGGTGAGTGGCTTTCAGCCATGCTCAGGGGAGAAAAGGGAGAAGCGGCGCTTTGCCTGCTTGGATGGCACCGTGCAGCCCTGCAGGAGCCTGGGACAGATGTCCCTGTGTCTCTGGGCAAAGCCCCAGCCTGGGCAAGACAACCTTTCCCCACTGTTGAACAAGGCCTGGCTCTCTTGTGAAGGGAAGGGTCACCGGTTCCACTGGAAAGGTGCCAAGGGAAGGAGCTGGTGGATGGTGCCAAGCTCCTGCTGGGACAGATATGTAAAATGAGCCCCACTGTTCCCTGAGAGCTGTGTGGGGCACAGCCAGGGACAGGCAGCCCCCAGGAGCTGCCATCGCACTGCTGGAGCTGTTCCAGCAGCAGGACTCCAGCATGCACCCTGTGCCCCAGTGCATCATCTTGTGCCTGTAATTCACTGAGGGGGGAAAAATCCGACACCCCCCAACCCCGGTCTGCTGGATGTCACAGCAAGGTGTCCCTCTGCATTTTGCCTGGTTGGCTGTGGCCAGCTCTTTAAGCCAGGCCGAGGAAGCCAATGCTGTGAACTCTTGGCTTCTGTCTTTATTTGAAGGGGTAAATATAGATCTGCCCATCACACTACCCCTTCACTGCAAAAGAGATCCTGTGAGCATTAACATGGCCCACTGTGACTGACAAGCACACATTGATGGACATAAGGCCATTGGAAACCCTAGAGATTTGCTAATGTTTATTAACAGCTACATGGTCTCCTGGGGGTGAAGAGCCTGGCTTCCCCATGTAGGGGAAGCTGTGATGGGGCAGTGATGGGGACTCAGGCATGAGGCAGGATGCAGTGAGGGTGTTGCAAAGGGCACCAGATGCCAGAGGATTCAGCCTGGGATCCTGTTGCGTTGAACTCACCCCTCTCGGGAAAGCAAGTTATTTTTTGATCCACTCCTCAATGCCGAGCTTTGCAAGGTAGAGAGGGGAAGCAGCGTGGTTCCCCACAGACAGGAAGAGGTCTTGGCACAGCTGTGTTTTAGGGGTTTTCTGAGGGGCTGGGGGGCTGTGCTGAGGAGGGGACTGTGCCTGTGAGTCCCTGAGAGCTGGATTGACATGACACCCACAACAGGGCTGGTGCTGCTGTGCTAACACTCATGTTTCTCTGCATTTCCCACACAGGGATGGACAGGAACACCAGCACCAAGGGCATGGAGGGCCAGTACAGGAGCCCCAACCAGGAGGTGGTGAGTGTTTTGGGGGCTGCTGGCCACTTTCCAAGAGGTGAGGTGGGAGCTGCTGCAAGGACCTGCCTCATAGCTTTGCTTTAGGAAATGCTGCTTTGTCCCTTCAGCAAAGCACTTTGTATTGGGAGGGGAAAGGACAGCAGCAGGTCTGGCTAATGGTGCTGGATGGTGAGGGGGACTAGGAGGGATGGCGACACCTGGGCATGGTGGTTTCAGCAGGAGGAATCCTGAGAGCTGACCTGGCCCAGGGTGAGGATAAGGGACAGCCTCTAGCCAGGACACCCACAGCTGGCAGCACAGAGGGATCTCACCAGGGATGAGCCCCAGCTTTGCATCCCCTGCTGTCACAGCTTGCAGCAGCCTAGGGCTGTCCAGTGTCCCAAAACATCCTGCTGTGGCTGTGTCTCCTCCTTGCCCCAACACATGCCTACTCCAGCTCTTGCTGCTCCTTCTGTGCCTTGTCCAAATGAAAGGGACAGTTCTAAGACCGTTTTCTGTCCTGGGCTGCAAAGATAAACCACCTGGGCAGTGTTTTGTTCCAGACCTGACCTAGCTCCTTAGCTAAGAGACCCCTGCAAGGCAGTGGGATCATCCCATCCTGTCCAGCTGCCCCACACAGATCCTCCGTTTTCATCAGCCTGTACCATGTGTACTCTGCACCTTTGGCCATGCAGCAGCTGGCTGGGGAAGGGCTCCAGCCTGGGGTGCAGGACCTGGGCCAAGCTTCGCCTTGGCTGTACGGGCAGCCATGGGCACTTTGCCGGCTGCAGCGCTCTGACGCAGGCGTGCTCCCAAAAGAGCCCCACCGGAGCTTTAGCCAGAGCCGATCAGGGCAGTTAGTGGGATGCTGATGGTTTACAGCCCCCCTGGGTCTGACCAGGCTCCCCAAGGGGCACATGCAGGCTTTGGAGTCAGAACTCTCCCCCCGTTCTCACTGTTCTGCAGTGAGAACAGTGTCTGAGCAGAGTTTAATCCCCCCACTCCCGATTCAAAGGTATTTCCAAGCCAGGCTTTCTGCCAAGCTGTGGGCCACTTCCTGGCTCCCCCGGGGCAACCCACGGGGTGCAAATGTCTTGTTTGTCAGTCCTGGCTCCAACAGGTGCCCACAGTGAGCAGGTTTCCATGGCCCTCAGGGCAGACACAGGCAATCCTGCCAGCGCAGCTGCTGTGGATCCACGCTCAGAGCAGGCACAGCAGCCTCGGGGACCATGCCCGGGGTGCAGGAGCACGGCTCTGACCCAGCCGGGGCGGCTGAGCCCTGCAGCAGCATCTGCACTAAATGTGGGGAGGTGATGGACCCATCCAGATCTCAGTATCACCCTCCGCCCTGGTGGTGCATGGCCCAGCCCTGACCCGAGCTGAAAGCCAGGTCGGCACCCTCTCCTACCTCACTGCCTGCTTTGGAGACACAGAACCTGCCCAGGTTCAAGGGGAATTAAGGACCATCATGTCTCAAGCAACTCCTGGTACAGAGAGATTTGTGTTCCTGAGTTCTGGACAAAGAAGTTTTCACCACCAAGACAAAATATGAACTCTTGCAACTTGGGGAGATGCTTGTCCTTGGAACTCGGTGTAATTGAAATGTAACAACACAGGGATTTCTCCAAAGACTAGGCACTTGCTCACAAGCCAAGAAAAACAAACTGGATGACCTCTTATATACTGCTGCCTGCTATCATCAGTGGTAGCATAGAAAATGTGCACTTGAGCTCAGAGATGTTGCAGAAGCGTGGGAACAGCCCCGACTCTCCCAGATCACAGGTTTTCTTTGGTCATGTTCATGCAGGTGGAAAAAGATGAGTGCCTGTAAATGCCAGGACAAGGAGACAGTACCCAGTGTGGTGGCAGTGATGTACATGTCATGGAAAAATGGGTGCTGGGTTGTAAGCGATCTTAAGTTAGAACAGCCAAAACTGCCTCTCTTTAACTCAAGAGTGATGATGGGAAAATGGAAATTTGAAACATTTCCAGCTATTAAGTGCTTTTGCATTTATTTTTGGCCAATGAGATGTTCAGCTTGCCCGTGGGGGTTGTGTTCTGTAACTCTTCCAGGAAAATAAGCATGAAGAGAAGGTCCAGGATCCTAACAGAGGGAAGGACGAGACCAAGGCAGAGATGGGGAGCAAAACATGGGCAGACCTGGCTGGGGAGATGAAGATATTCCTGTGGAACCCGGAGGAGAGAACATGCCTGGGGAGAACGGCCAAGAGCTGGGGTAGGTCCTTGCTCAAGCCCCACTTTTGGGGGTTGTTGCCTTTTCTGCTTCACAATGGATTCATTTGCCTGTGAATGTCCTTGATAGCTTGGACTGGCCACCCCTGTCCATTTTTTTAGTGTAAATGTTTCTAAGCAGTGCAATAAAGAACTAGTGAGGAGGACAAGCAGAAAACCATGGAAAAGTTACCCTTGGTCTAGACATTAACATTGATTGGGGATGTGAAAGCAAAGATTTTGGGCCTGCCCAGACCATGTCCTGGAAAGAAATTTAGAGCCCGAGCAAGCGTGGGGGCTGCGGGTCAGTCTGCTCCAGCCATGCACCCCTGCTGCTGCCAGAAGCTCAGCTCCTGCCTGTGTAAGTCAGGAGCCTGTGGGACGGTGGCTTTGGGGTCATCAGGTTGGTAGGGGAAGAGCGCCCGAGCTGTAGGGCAGGTGTTCCATGGAGGGTGCACACCACAGGGCCCAGCAGCTGTCAGAGGCAGTGGGCTGGGATGTGCCAGTGAGGGTTCTGAGAGCCCTGTCTGAGTTACGCACACCCATGTGGCCTTCAAAAATTATCACTGAGTCTGGAGGTGCCCCGGGTGGTTCAGAGCAGCCCATGGCTGTAGGGCAAGCACTGCTGCAGGCTCAGTCCAAAACCAAGGTGCCACAGCATATGTGGTCCTGTCCACCTTTCCAGCTCTGTTCCGACAGCACACGGCTCCCTGGCCGAGTGAAAATCCCAACGTGAGCCCAGAGTCACTCTCACATCCACAACAGTGGAAGGCTGTGAACTACTGGGGGCTGCTGCTCAGTGTTTGCAGCCCTTGGCTGGCACTGGCAACACGCCGCAAGCCCCGCAGCCTGCCTGTGCCCTGCCAAGTGCTCTGGGTCTCCTGCAAAGCCTGGAGGAGAAAAGGGAGCTGCCCACCAGCATCTGAGGAGTCTGAAAACCTGAAAGCATGAGTCTGGGTCAGACCCTGACATCCATGTTTGCTCCCTTGTGCCTTTTGCTGGCCATGGAGGCAGCCCGATTCTTCTGCCCCTTTGCTGGATGGGAGGGCACGAACCAAAGTGTGGGAGCAGTATGGGGGTGACAGTCCTTAGTGATGTGGGTTTGTGTTTCTGGAGGCTCTGCCAGGTGCTGAGAAGATCCCTGTGAGAGAGCTTGCTCAGTCTGGAGTGGATGTGACCTTGGCTGGCTGCTGCTGGCAGTTATTTACTTGCAGCCCCAGGGTGTGTGCAGCATCCTCCTGCACCCTGGGATCATTGTACTCTGCCATATGATCCCACTCCCCAGGGACACACGTGCCCTTGGTGCACACAAGTGTGCTCACATGCCTGTACAGGGGGACAGGAGAGACACATTGAAGTGACTGTGAAAATTAAAATTTCTTTTAAAGTGAGAGCATTTGGAGGTGAATGAAGCTGAACTTTCCCACTTTCATCTCCTTGGTGAGGAGGGGGAAATTTGCCCAGCCTGGGGCTGCTCCTCCGTGCTGGCTCTGAGGGACTGGGGGCTCAGGGCACTTGCACTGACAAAATGCAGGGTGACAGGGTTATCACTGGAGGCCCTGGGCCCCAGGGAAGGCTGCACCTCCATTTCTGCTGGTGACAAGGCTTCCTGCTGCACTGCAGGAAACATCAGAACGGGAATGCTAGCGGCAAGATGTCCCAACAAGCATCATCTTGGCACCCCAGCAGCAGCTCCAGCTCTGCCAGGCTGGGGCAAAGGCACCATCCAGCATCACTGTGGCAGGGCTGGACATTGTCCCCGCTGTGCCACCAGCAGCAGAGATGGTCCCTCCACCCCGGCTCAGCCCGCAGCAGGACACGGCCCCGCAGTGGTTCCCGGCAGAAGCGCTGCAGGAGTGCACATCTGCGTTCCCAGGGCTCCCCCCGAGCTGCCGGCACGTTTCTCCTGGGAAATGTTTGGGTTAGGGCTTCACTTTGCTTTCTGAGCTGCTGGGTGTTATTCATAGGCTGTGGCCTCTTGAGACATCCTCAGCCATCGGCCTGGTCCAGAGGAAAAACAAGCCCATTCCCTGAATGTCTGGGCTGTGAAACTGCCAGCGACGCCACAGGCCTGAAGCGTTCAGATGCTGCTCACTCAGTCCCAGCTCTGGGGTCCCTGCCATGCCGGGAACAGAAGTCAGGGCATGAGCATGACCCCACAGGCCCATCAGGAATTTGGAGGTGCTGAAGCCGCTGGGTACCCTGACACATTACCATCCCAACAGGCAGTGGGAAAGGCAAGAGGCAAGGTTGGGTCTGTCTGTCGGAGAGAGTCGAGGCAGGTGGACACACAGACCTGGTCCTGACACAGGTCTGGGAAGGGCCATGCAGCAAAAGGTGTACAGAGCCAAGAGAAGCTGCCCCAGCCCCAGGGCTGGGCAGAGTGTGTCTGCCTGAGAGTCCTGCCCCGAGACCCACGAGGTTCTGCGTGCAGGGGGTGTGTGCAAGCTCCCACCTCCACCATGGACTCAGAGCTGCGGAGGACGCCGTGCTGAGCACGACTGTACATCCCTGTGGGACACATCCCATGGGATGCGCTCTGGTTGCCGTAACAGCAACATGACTCTGTCTTTTGCAGGCTTGGTCTTACTCTTTTACTTAGTTTTCTACACGTGCCTGGCGGGAATGTTTGCCTTTTGCATGTACGTGATGCTGCTCACGCTGAGCCCCTACACGCCCAGGTTCCGGGACCGTGTGTCTCCTCCAGGTACGTAGCCCAGCCAGCCTGACCTTGGGCACCTCTGCAGGCATTTGCCCAGTACTGTCCTACTGAAATGGCATGGCTGGGACCTCAGACAAAGCCCTGCTGGAGCTGTACCCTCCCACAGTCACCCCGCCCTTCATCACACAGGGTGTTCTCACTTACCTCAGGGCACTGACAGAGCTGCAGGTTCTCTGCAGAGGTTCAGACATCTTAAATAGCCGCATGGGAAGCATTCATCCTGATTACACTAATGGTTATTCTAATTACACTATTTATTGTTACCATTATTCTCAAGGTAAATGGCCAAGTTTGGGCATTTTGTAGGTGATGCCGATTCATTTCAGCTGCTGCCTGTTTATACGTCATGTTTTCAAAATCAAATGCAAATCAAGAGTAGCTTTTATGCTACTCTTTTTGGGGGAGTTCTGGCAAGATAATGTTCATAAAATCCTTTCCTATGTCAGATGCAGCATTTTCCCTGTGTTTTCCTGTTGGTAGGGAACACAAGGCCCTCTCACCTTGATCACTGTCTGGAACTGGCCATACAGCTGGGAACATGGGGAACCCTTCAGCCACTCCTTGCAACCCCAAGCCCATCACTAACCCACAGCACTGCTGAGACCCTCCATATCTCCCATGTTTCCTGGGATATCTTGATGTGTATATGGTGTTCTCTGGGGTGTGAAATAGAGGTGAGGGATCAGTAGGTTCAGGAGAGAGTTTATGTGTGCACTGGTGCTGCCACTCTCATGGTGAGTGCCCACTTGGGTGCCCAGCCCCAAGCCCAGTCACCACGTAACCAGCCCCTGCAACACACACCCCAAGCCTGTGGCCAGTCCACCCACATTTGCTCTATCAGGGTCCATCTCCTTCTTCAGGAGTGATGATCAGGCCGTACTTGAATGGGTTCACCATTGCCTTCAATGTCTCTCAGCCCAACACGTGGCAGCCGTATGTGGACAGCATGCACCACTTCCTAGCAGGTAAGATCTTTGTCACTCCAGGAGTCATGTTGATGAGTTGTTTCCATCCATGCATACATGTGTGCAGTGCAGGGGTGTCCTCCTGGGCATCTCATGACCCCCATCTGGAAAGGGAGGCTCATATGGTCACAGGAGCTTCTGTGGGAGGGAGCATTGTCCTTCCAGGTGAATCTGTGCAGGTGTCAGGAAATTTTAACATTTAACATTATCTCTTGGTCCCCATCAGCTTATGATGACAAAGTTCAAGAAGAGAAGAATATCGAGTGTGTCTCAGGGCAGTACTTCATCCAAGGGGGTGATGACAGTGAGGAGAAGAAGGCCTGTCAGTTCAAGCGCTCCCTTCTGCAGAACTGCTCTGGCATCGAGGACCCAACGTTTGGATACTCCAAAGGCCAGCCCTGCATCCTGCTGAAGATGAACCGGGTACAGAGAAAGCCATTCATCTCAATTCTTTCCTTCAGTGCATCCCAGTGTGATAAAGACCATGCAGGGACTGAAACTCCTTTGCTTCTCAGGCCCAGGGAAAAAGGGAACTAGAATTCCCAAACCTGCTGGCTCATACCCACTAGAAAACATAAAAAAGAAACTACAAAAATTGCCTGATTTGATTTGCTGAGGCCCAAGTGCTTAGAGGGTCCTGTCCCAGGCCCTTCTCTGGGAGGATCTGAGCTTTAGGGGTACACTCCAGACCTCAGCTGCTTTACAGTGGGAATTTTCATAGAACTGAGTTAATTTGAAATGTAATAGCATAGTGGTTCAGTGTGCACTGATGGGAAAATAAGCCTAAGAGGATGCGAACTGTGTGGGGAAGGGGCTGTGTTACTCCAGAGTGTTTGGGCTCTCTGGGTGCTCTGCTCTGCCCCTGCTCTCAGGCACCAGTCTGTCACTCAGCCATAGGCAGGTTGCACTGTGTGGGGTGGCAGACCCTGCTGCAGGGACACACAGCTCCTGTCCTGAGCAATGTGACTGGCACCCAGAAAGGTTTAAGCCCTGGAGAAGGGTGGCAGCACATGCTTGGCACTGCATTTGCTACAGGCATGGATGGCTTTTATTTTTGCAGATCATAGGCTACCGCCCTGGAGCCGGTGTCCCTGTGAGCGTGGACTGCAAAGTGCAGGTACTGCTTTCCTTCGTGCTGGGCAGCGTGGTGGGCACAATGTCTCCCTCTGTTGGACCCCACCACCTTCTGTTGTAGTTTTAACCCCAAACACTCACAGGACCCAGTGCTGTCCATGTGTCTGGGTGCACGTAGGGGCCAGTCTGCTGAGAGCAGCAGAAGCCACCAGCCTCCTGCTTCCCACCTTGGCCATCACCCTCCAAGGGCTGCTGGCTCCTGTTCAGCCTGACTGGCAGCACCCTGCCCAGCTCCTGTGAGCAGGCCCACTGGGCTGGGTGCTGGGGTGCCAGCTAGAGCCTGGAGCTGGGGGGAACATGCAGGAACTGCTCACATCCATCTCCAGCCTCTCCACAGCATCCTCAGTCCTGCGGGGCACTCTTCAAGCCAACAGCAATAAGGTGAAGGAAGGGGTCCCACTGCCCAGGCAGCTCCTGGATCATACCCTAGAAAGCAACAGGCAGCAAACTCTAACCCTTACCCATTCTTCCACAGTTCTGCCCTGCCCTGGCTGGAACCAGGACAGCAGCTGGGCTCACAGCAAACACTGCAGGCAGCGCAGCTGAGCCCTGCCGTGGGCTGGCAAGAGACATCTGCGTTAAAGCTCCTTCACCTTGCTCTGCAGGGAGCTGTATCTTGTGTACCATGTGTGTGTGTCCTTATTTTTTTTCTGATCACAGAAAGGCAATGAGAGCTATCTCAGATCAGTGGACTTCTACCCTGGGAATGGGACGTTTGACCTCATGTATTACCCCTACTATGGCAAGTTCACTCATGTAAGTAATGGCTCTGGCATCTCTGCTTTGCCTCCTTGAGAAGGAGAGGGCAGGAGCTGCTGCACAGAGTACAGATGTGCTTTCTGGCTATTTTGGGCAGATGCAGGCAGGAGGGAGGCCATGGGCACTGGGATTACAGTACTCTATTTCTGTCCTTGACAAACTGTGGGAAATCCTTGGGGACTCTTGTTCTCCCTTGCTAGCAATGGGAATGATTACATTTATCAGCTGGAGACTAAGATTGGCATTGCTAACTCCCAGAGAAGGTCTCAACACCAGCGTTTTCCCAGGGAATTAGGGAAGTCAAGGTTTAGGTGACACGAGGAAAACGATGGGGCACCTGTCAAAGCTATGGCAAAACAGCCTGAGGCTGAGTGGCTCCAAACAAAGCAGTCCAACATCAGCAGCTATTTCGGAACATGCTGGCCAGCACTGCTCCGGGCTACGCTGGGCTGTGCAGTGTTGGGGGGGAAGACACTGTCACAACAAAATCTGAAATGGAAGATGAGGAAGGCACTAGACTCCTGTTGTCGTACTGCTGCCAGCTGAGGATGAGTAACAACCCTAAATGCCAGGTCTGCATGTCCTTTGAGCACATGGATCCAAGGAACACCATGGATTTATTACAAGCCACAGGTTGGTTTTCAGAACACCAGAAAGTATTTGAGAGTCTCATTGTCTGGTGTTGCCCTGGGTAATCACTCCAAGAGGCAAAGGTGCACTGCAAAACTCCAACAGGATCCCGTCCCTCTGAGGCACAGGCACAGAAAGGCTCAACTTCATCATCCCAAGGGACTGTGATGGACATCAGGCAAACACTCTCAGATGCCTGGGAACCCTGAACCAATTACTAAGGATTTTACTGAGCATGAGCACCCACCCTGCTTTTCTGCTCCGTCAAAAGTTACACTTAAATCTCCCTTCTTTTCAGGTCAACTACACATCCCCGCTGGTGGCTATGCACTTTACAGATGTGGAGAAGAATCACTTGGTCCCCATTCAGTGCAGTCTGAATGGGAAAGGGATTATCAACGACCTTAACAGCGACCGCTTCCTGGGCCGAATCATCTTCACACTCAGCATTGGGAAGTAGCCACTGCCAACACCAGGCACTTAGGTTAAGTCAACGAGAGGCTTTTTCCTTTTGAAAGTATCAAGCCAGCATTTTTTCTGCTAGGAAAAACAGGCACATAGAGATTATTGTTAATTTATTTTTGTTCATAGTTAGGAAACAAATGAAATGCAATGGAGCATGGATACACATTTTTCATCATCTGATGTAAATCATTATTAATAAAAATTAAAAGTTATCTCCTGGGCAGAGAACCTGCAAAAGCATTTCAGTTTTGATTAAAAAGAACCTCTGGTATCCAAAAGCTATTTTCATAAGGTCTTTTACAAGTGACCCCTGTGGAATGCATTTTTCCTAGCTTTAAATTTTAAGTTTTACCACACTTTTATGTGCATTTCTCAGGCAAAAGCTAACAAGAGGGTAGTTTATTAGCACTATTCTTGTTAAAATAATAAACAGCAAAAATTCTGGATTATGCCTGCAATAACTGAGTCAAAAAGCAAAAATGACAGTTCTCAAGATGCTTTCTAGGATCTTCAGCACCAGAAGCATCTTGACTGCAGCATTTTACAAAGCTCGTTCAGCACAGCCAAGCTGTTGAGCAAGGGTCACATAGAAGATCACTTGCCCTTGAACCTTTCCAGCTATTCCTTTCTGAAGTGGAAAGATTAATCCATTTGTCCCTCCCTCTTCCTCACTCCAGCACTTGTCCTTGCCCCGGGAATCCTCATCAAGTCTCTTAGGCAGGGCCAAATGAAAGGAGCTCTCTTGTCATGGTTCACAGGTTGGCAGTGCCTCCTTCCTTCCCCTGATCAGGCACAGAAGTACCCAAAGCTTTCAGACCTGTTCTTCCCCGTTCCAGCGAGGTCACAGCTCTAATGCTGCAGCAAACCACAGGGAAATGCTCCTCCTTAAAGAGTCAGTGTTGTTATTAGTGAGAGCCACCAGTTCCGCATCCCCAAGGGCCAGTGGAGCACATCTGTCCCAGTCTGAGCAGAGCACTGCTGCCCTGAGCAGCCTCTGCTGCCTGGGCAACCTGACCCTCCCCAGCCCTTGTATTGGAGAGATGAACTGCTCTCTGCATGTGGGGAGAACACAGCAGGACAGGACACCTTGGGATAATGTACTAGTTGGAAAGCACACTTACTAAAATTACTGACTGAACAGGAGCATTATGGTATGTTTGTCCTACATCCTAGTCCAGGTACTTAATCTGCCGTCATTTCCTGAGCTATATAAGTCTCTAAGAAGTAACTTTTTGTATTAAAAATAAAGTGACTACAGTAAAATTAACTCTATGGTAGCATTCTTCAAATACTGGTGTAAGAGGTGCAGATTGTGACTTTAGCTCCCTATGCTGGCCAGTTAGGGACTGAATTTCAAAGCAGCATGTAACCTGATCCTGGAATTCTGAGCACTTGATTAACTTCCTTGGGCCAAAGAGTTCAGGAGTCCAGTACAATAAGACTCACTCTACACTATCATAACCAGCCATCTGGCAAAACCTATTTATTAAGAACTGTTAAAAACCTGAACCAGAGATAGTTTAGGAACTAATTCTGCTCAGATGTCGTTATTCAGATGACACTGATAGAGCCAGAGCAACACAATCATTCTGCCTGCACAAGTTATCTGAAAGGGCGTGTAGTGATCAACAGAAACTGGCTTCTGCCAAGGAGAATCCTGCTGGGGGAGTAGTTCTTCTTTTGCCATCAGAAATAAGTTAAACCCACAAGCATTTCTCCCCCTGCCAATAGCTTCAGTTCTTTTAAAACACTTCTATTTCTGTGGAGTCTCGAAAGGAAACCAAACCCTTCATGCTTTATGCCATGAAATTAACAGCTCTTATGGTAGCAACAGGGTAAAACTTTAACGTCTATTCCCTACCTGCCTGTTGGAAGGATTCATGAAGGAGCAGGTCCTTTAGGAGATACTGGGCCCATGCTTTGATCAAATCAGCAAAGAAAAATCAACTAATTTGGATGTAAATGTGTGAACAACTTAGAAGCAAAAGTCCATTTTCCTACCAACATCCAGATCCAGGCATGCTGACAATCCCACTGGAAAAGCTCTCAGAAATGGCACATGTTGTCTACTTACACTGAAACAAAGCTTTATAAACACAATAGTTAACTTTATTTTCCATACACATATTTTGCTTTCAGCATATTTGCACAGTTATTTCAAGCTCTGGAAAACTGTATACACCACTCTTCATGCTGCAACAACCTGAAAGTGCTGGATCAATTTTTGACTTCTATTGAAGCTCAAAATAATACTTTATATGTATCTATAAAATATATATGTATGTGTTTGCATCTAGGAAATGACCACATTTTACTAAAATAGCCTAGCAAACGTGATGTTACATACTTCAGTCTACAATCTGAGCATGAAATCATAGCTGTGATCCATCTGCCGGCAGCACAGAAGCACCACACTGACAAGGGGGTGTTACTCAGAAATTGCCAGCCTCAAAATAATTCCATTTACCACTCTGGCTGGGAAATCAAGTATTGCAAGAGAAAAGGTATAATACAAAAGACCAAACCAACCAAATCTGAAGCACACAGTCCAAATCAGCAGCATTGAATTACATTCCTAAAAAAAAGACAACTTGGTTCAAGAGCCCATTTGCAGTACAAAGTAATTTTTGTCAGATTCAGGTAGAGTGTATCTTTGGTCACAGTGAGGACAAGAATAATTGAATGTACAGGTTTTTCTCAAACATCAAAACTAACTCTTTAGAAACCTCCCTTCCCTGAATATATAGCTGTTGTGAGTTACTTATACATCAGTGTTGACCGCCAACTTTGTGCACATGAATTGCTGAAGGTGCTTTCCCTACAACATGGATGTGGGATCAGTGCACAAAGAGACTAAATATTAAAGCAGCTTTAGCAAACATTTGCTGCAGAGGACAGAACTTTGTGTGCCCTCAGTAGCTCTCTGCAGACCTGGCAGCTCTTGAGCTGTCCTGCAGCTGCACAAGGCTTTTGCCAACATGGACCAAAAAGGTTGAAAGAACAAGAGGCTTCTTTCATCCTTTCACCCCATCAACCTGATGGGAAAGAAGCAGAAAACAACCAGTAACGACTAACTTCTATTTTGGTACAGTTTAGATATGGAACATAGAATTGCAAAAGATACGGCATCAATAACAAAGAGCATCTTCAAACAGGTCAGATGCTCTTACTCCTTTGGAAGTCACTTTCTTCACTATATATAAATATATATTAATTTCTGCTTTATGATCAGCATTCCTCATGCTAGAAATGTTGTGCTCTTACACTGAGACAGTAATAATGAGGTTAAAAGCAGATTAATTCTATCAAAACTAACTGGGTTTTTATCTTCACTTGCATTCCTAAATCACAGGTTTTCAGTGATCTGCTGTTAACCTATGAAAGCTGTCCAAAGGAACTGCAGGAATCTCTGAGCAAGCTGTGTTCTTAGTCAGTCTTTGAGCACTCTCAAAATACTCTTGAGCCTCACATGGCGCAGTGCTGTGTAGTTTCTTTTATGTTCAGAATCAAAGCTGAGAGAAACTGCAGCCAGTGAAATTCCAGCCTCCCACCTTCATTTCACAATTGAGCTCAGAACAAAAGGAAAAACGCAGTCCAACAAAATAGCACAGGAGACATTTCCTTTAGCAGACTCTTGGCTTTTCTGAGTAGCCAAAGTTCTCCAGGACTGAATCTTGTCTTACCAAATTAGACATCGTGCTAAGTGCAAAGCTATTCAACATATATTAGCAGTCAACTTTTCCATACTGATGTTAAACAAATTAATTTACTAGAAGAATCAGATGTTCTTGTATTATGTTATTAATGAGATCAGGTGCTGCCTTTACATTCAGAAGAAACAGGAAATTCAGACTGGTTCACAAGAAGAGACATATGCCAAGTTCCCAAGTGAAGTCTGTTAAGAGCTTGGTATTTTTTCCCCACCACTTGTACAGTCCCTTTCGACACAGCATTCACAATTACAGTTTTAGCCATAGCATTATCCAAGACAAGCTGTAGGCAGCTACAAATTTTCTTGTATAAAAAGATTAAACAACAGAAAGCTTTGTAGATGTCTTGTTTACTCAAAATACCTCACAAGGACACAGATCACCTCTGCTCAGTTCTATGGTCCTCAGAACACTTACTTTTTCCAAAATCACACAGTAGCTTCAAGTAATTGCTACTCATACTCATGGCATGTTATCCTGTCATGAAGTGACCTTAATTTTTTTTAAAAAAAGAAACCATGAATTAATGTTTTTCTTCTATTTAGAGGGGCAGATCAGGGAATCTGGGAAAGGGAGAGGAGCAGGGAAGGTGGCAACAGAGATGGAATTGAGATTATACAGACTGATAACCAGTACGACTTTTTCTCCTTCCAATGAGGTAAGATATAAAGACAAGAATGATAAGGAATCCAAGCGCCATGCCCACTGCGATGGGAATAAGAAAGTTCAGGTCAGAGTCAGCAATGCATTCTTCGGCTGCAGAAAGAACAACAAAAAAAAAAGCAAGGGAGAATAAATTAGTAAGGGAAACCAAGCATTAGAAACCAAAGCAAAGAGCAAAGAGACATTTTTGAGCAATTACACTGCTTTAGATATGGTAGTACATCTAAAGTAAAATCTGTATTAAGAATTGGTGGAAAAGTTGCTTTCTTTAAACACACATTCTACACACATCTCCTATATTGGTAGTATACTTCTTCCCATTTGTACATTTGATTTCAGCTTCCTCTGGTGAGGAGAGGACAAATTAGAAACGTGATGAAAACCCAGCAGTCTGAGCGTGCATTAGCTGATCACACTTCAGAGTCAGCAGCAACAAAAACCCCAGACTGGTGTATCACTGCTTCATCCAAGGGTCTTCCCAGCCCTGAAGTCACCTCTCTGGGTTCTAGACTTGAAGAAATAAGGGACAATCCACATAACAAAGTGGAAACTTACTGAAAACTACACTAGACAACCAAGATCCGTGTGCTGAAAGCTCAGAAAGACTCCCTTGGGGTGGGTACCTTTATTTTCAGTACAAAAGGGTTATCAGGTGAGAAGTACAGACCTCACTGAAATCCACACAGGAGAAAAAAAAACAGAAGAGTGCTGTAATGCTACACTGGGTTTTAATACCCAGGTTGTAAAACATGTGAGGAGCTCCTTGCTGATATAAACACTCATCAAAGATTAGCAAAGTGCTGGGAACTGGTCTCCAACTGAGGGATACACCTCAGACACGGGGACAGGGCTTGGCATTCTCTGTTGTTTGTAACGAGAGCAGAGCTCCACCTGCCTGGTGCCAGGAGAGAGGGCTGGGAACACATCGGTGTCCTGCCTGTTCTGCTTCAGCACTGGAAGGGGGCCTGGCTTACAGGCTTTGCATAAAGCAGCACTCCTTATAGAACATTTTTGAGTTTTTCATAGAATCAGTGTTAGTTGTGGGAAAGGTATTGTCTTGGTTTAGCCTACTATGGTCTGGCATAGACTTGCCACTGCCCCTTCATGACACTCTATACAACAGCTTTGGCTCAGAGGAAGAACACATGGAGGCTCAACACTTGAAAATACTAAACTCAGATTATCTGAAGGCACCTACTGCCAAGTAAAGCAACATTTGGAAAGAAAAAAGAAAGAGAAAAGGAACTACCGAGAAAGTAAGCATCTTAAAGAGAGACCTGCCTTCGATGTTTAGCTATCTTTGTTCACTGAAGATCAACATTTCCTACACGCTGAATAACAGGTCATTAACACTAAACATGAATGGATTTGTTAAGGATGCAAGGTGGCCAGCAGGCAGAGACAGGAAATTCCCTCTCTTCTGTAGAGGAAGGGAATCACTGCAGTACACATCACAATGTGGCACCTCCTACAAGGACTTCCCAGGTAAAGAGGTGTTTATAGTTTCATACCAGATATTCCATCCTTTGCTGGCACACATCTATCCAGGCATGGCTACTGAACTGGTTAGAAGCTTCAGAGAGGTGTCTTCAAATGCAGACCTGGTAACTACACCATGACATGCAGGCTCTGCAGGCAGGCCAGCAGGAACAACTTTTTTGGCAGATGTGATTGAAAGTGTCTCCATTCAAAATAATCAAAAATTTTGGCCCAAAGCTTTTTTGCCCCAGTGTAAAAGCTACCTTCCATTTTAATTCCAATCATGAGATTCAACCAGCAGCCCTCAATTTTGTGTTTTACTGGTATAAGCTACACAAATAAGGAACACTGTGGTAAATTTAAAACTTAAAAACTAGCCAAACAAAAAAACAAACCAAGATATAGACAAAGAAACCCCTCCCCAAAAACATCCAAACCCATAATTCATTTGCTAGAAATGCTTGAGACCTATTAGTATGACATCTTTACCCTAAAATATCAAAAATCTCAGCATTTTAGAGAGCAATTTGAATACTTGGTAGACTGTGTATAAGGCAGAAAGCCAACCATACTCTATGATAGATGATACATATTCATATTCAACATCCACAAGCACATGCAAATTAAATGCTGTTTCCACAGACCAGAACAAAACCAGCTCTGTAACAGAATCTCAGGTATAGACTGATTGGAGCTCACCTTACTCATTCAGTTTATTTTCTTTAAAAAAAGACAATACAAGACGTCTGTTTTCAAATCAGTTAAAAAATGTGAACAAGTTTCCTTCAGAAATAGAACAATCTTTATTTTTTAGAGCACAAGTTAAACAGATTGACAGTTCCCTATGGAGCAATACATACAAGAAAACTAGTGGTTTTATAACAACAGGAAGTCAGGTGAAACTTTGATGTTTTTTTGAACCAGTTGTCTGCACATCAGTCTAGGAGTACCTTGAACTCTGAGCCAATGTACTTGCAGGCTTTTGCAAAGGTATTTCTAGTGTTGATTTTTGGGAGCAGTTTGCACAAATGTTCTATCATTTGGAAGTTGTACAGTTCAAAAGTTTGCATGGTCAGAAGAATACAGTGTGCTGATTACTCCTTAACAGAAATGCATGTTTAACTGGTGCCTCTGAACATCACCCACAAAACAATAACAACAAAAAAGCTAAAAAATCTATATGAACTTCTGCGTTTGAGGATATATTAATATGAAAGTCATTAGATCCATCTTTTTTTAATTAAAATGGTAAGTCTTGAAGCCTGTTTCATTATTAAGTTTATAGCAGTTCCCCACTTTCATGAAAATGAATTTCAGTAACTGATGCAAAATTCAAGCTGTAGACTACAAGCTATAGTATTATCCACCCATACCTGCTTCCTTGGATAGTGTCAAGAGTAAACTGTTTTTACAAAAAAACCCCAAACAAAACCCCAAACCATTACTGAAAGAAGTGTATTTTATGATTTGTATACAAACATGCCACAGACATCTCTACAACCCTAGAGAACACTAATAAAACACTAGAGCAGCTTTGATGCAGGCTAAACTCATTCTAAAGGGGGAGACAATGTTATGTCCATTAAATAGTGTAGGCAGCTCATGTTATGACATATGCAAAAAAGCCACACCTCTAAAAGACTTCCTTTTTCCATGCAGTAAGAATATGGATTACAGCACAAGGAGGCCAGAGAAAAGTTGTGCATCAGGGGTTTGTCTCTACAGAGCTGCAGTTTAAGAACAGTCCAGTTGCATTGCATTTCTTTAGCCTAGTTATTCTTTCCATACAGCAAGGAAAAACAGGTGTTGTGGGTCCATCTCAGACTAGTTTGGCTTTTGCATTCTTAACATTAATAAATGCTACACTGCAAACAATCAAACAAAGTACGTTAAACATTCAGAATGCCAATGGCGGGCAGTTATAATGTGGATTTTGATTGGCAGAGAACCATTCAAGATGAAGATTTAAAAACAGCTCAAGCTGCAACAACAGATACTGGCTCATTAAATGAAAGCATCTTTAAACAATGGTCATTCAGAGCAACAAGACAGACCAGTTCTGTGCAGAGTATGGTATGAAGTTAAGTGCACTTTAAAGTTCTGGAATATTTAGAAAGGTTATTCCCTTTAAACTGATGCCGGCAAAAAAGCTTGCATTAATTTAGCAGAAGTCTGCCTTGGTTGAGTATTTCAGATGATTGCCAAGGTATAATAAGGAATGAAGAATTCAGTGCCTAACAGTTATTTTTTTTGTTTTAAACATTTGGAAACTGCACTGAAGTCTTCCTACATATCCACCATTTGGCAAATACAGGTTACCCATTTGTTTGTACAGCCAGGGTACAGGGATGACTCCTGAAATTACATGCAGGCAGGAGTAAATTACTCAAATTCTGACAAAGGTAAGTAAGTTACTGCTGCCACTTCAAGAGATCCCTTAATCACCAGCCTGAAGTTCAATCCTATGGAAAACGAAGTTGTTATTGGGCATCATACAATCCTTGTTAAATACTATACAAGTCAACATAGTGACTAATGCTGCCAGCTTAACCCACAATTACGACAACAACTAAGGAATGCAAAGGAGAGAAGCAAGTACAAATTCTATGCTATTCTGGGAGTTGCCCAATGCACATTACTTCAGAATGTGTTCTTGTTTCAGGCTACTATTTGTAAAAAGCAGAAAGAAATCCTAAACACTTTAGGATTTTTGCAAGATAAAATCCTTAGCCTAGCAATTCATCCAGTATTTGACATCTTCAAAACAGCTATGAAACCCACGGCGTCTTCTTAGAGCAGGAAAACTGAAAACATAGTTCTGCTGCATCTGAGATAAACATTCTCTCTTTGTTTCTCAACTCCAATTAGCTGTGGCTAGTAATTACTCCTAAGTTTGGGTGTTTTTTGGACTTCAGAACTTGCACTTGCTTTGTTTAGAGTGAAATCAGAATAGGAATCACATTTAGATTCACAGAGTTTGATATCCAGCATAGCTTTTTCTTCTGCCAATTATGTAAGCAACCACTATAATGGCAATCAAGACAGCAAGTGCAGCACCAACTACAATTGGGATTAGAATGCTGTCATCATCCAGCGAACACTCCTGGGCTGTAGGTGAGAAAAAGGTTGCAACAAAGAATAAATAAAGACAGAATACTTGCCAAGTGTGGTATAAAAACCTGTTTTCCTTAATATGAAGGTGTTCAGAAATCAAGTATTATAACTTCTTTAAACTAGGAGAGAAAGAACTGCAGAGGTCTCATGGCTACATCTAGCATATATTAAGCATTATAATCACTTGGAATGTTTGGTAACATATATATAGCAATATATATGTTATATATTTTTATATATATGTACATAACTATAACTAAGGGTGTATGAGTTTTCACGTGCACAAGATCTGCACTAGACAAGGGAGTAGCCATTCTTCTACATTTGAAAACTAGACTTATCTATTTCATCCTGAAGGCAAGTCTGGTTTGTGCTTTTACTCATTAAGGATAAAAGGTGACCTAGATTTGGTATCAAGAATCTATCCAGAGCAGAGACATGTTACACAGATAAAATAACTATAATTAGAAGAAGAAAGCTAGCTGCAACTTGAACTACAGAGTGAAAAGGGACCGTAACTCTAGAAATACTTTACCCCGCAGACATCTGGAGAGTTACTTACCTCTGCCTAAAAAAATAACTTCAAAAATCCGCACTCAATCTATGTGTCTAAGTATCAGTCTAGTCCAATAAGACTGTGTTGGGAGTATTATTATTAAATACAAAAACCAGGTTGCACTAAATATTAAGAATGAGGTAATTCAAGACATTCCAGTTTTCTCCAGACAAGACCAAGATAACGCATCAAACAAACATTTTAAAATCTTTCTCAAGTTCTGGATATTCGAGATGGCTTCCGAAGGAAGCTCTGCCAGCTCATTGTTCCCCCAACACTCCTATTCCTTGGACTGACAAGCGAAAAGAAACAAACCTTCAAACAGTATTCTCAAAGTCCACTTCTGCTTAAGTTCTGTCCTATTTTCTTATATATTTGAGCTACAAAAAGCTGTATGTCAAGATGATGTCAGGTAACGTCTAACCTTTTCTGTAAGGCAATGCTTAAGTCCCTCTTCAATGTCTATAGTTCACTCAAGTTTTGTGAACAAGAACCACATATCTAGCAGACATTTTTAAAGTGCGAACAAAGCTTTGCTTGAATTTGAATGTCAGTCTCAGAACTTCTCTTCATTCCATGTATATAAAAACAGATTTTAAAAATTGGAATAAGGGCTTGCAAGATGAAGTGCTTGTACCCAATCCTGGTGCTTTCTAGCAAGTAAGAATTTTGCAAACATTGCTAAAATTAACAAAAACATAACTCTTACCTGTAGCAAACTTATTTGCCTCCACAAGGAATGGCTGAATCCAGAGATTAAAAGTATGTACTTGAATATCTTCGCTAATCTCAAGAGTCTGCTCTTTTCGGCACATGTAAGAGCTACCAAGGAAAGCATCCCACTTGCTAAAATTGTGGTTATCTGCACTTGAAATGACTAAACAAAGAGGGGAAAAAAGAAAGAGAGGATATTTACGTGCCCACTTTAAATGCAAGACAGTTGCTAATCCCATCATAAGACTGAGGAGCTGAACATAGAGGGCCAACATTTCAGTACTGGCTAGTTTGAAAAACAAAGTAGCGTGGAGTGGGATTGATCTGCTTAAATAGACATCAGGCACTGAAGTTACTACAGCACTCAGCAGTAACCTCTCCTCAATATATGTACATGACACCAGGCTTTCCCTGTACCTCCACTCATCCCAACACTGCGGACTTGCAAGTGTTTTAGCTTTAGTGCTCTTTTTTAACTGCTATAGCCATGAAAAGCAACAAAACTTGACATACTTTTGTTTTGGAAAAAAGTATGCTTTAGTTTTTGGAAGACTGGACTCTTTTCCCAGTGAGAGTTAAGTCCAAGTGGCTGGAAGATACAGCTGCCTCTTCAATCAAGAAAACTACAGCTGGTTTAGGAAAAAAAGCTTCAAAGTTGGTAAAACTGTATTTTACATCTCAAAAAAATTATGTTAATACTTAAATGTTATGTTAATACTGAAAATACTTACGAAGTGCTATTAATTTCTATACAGACCTCATTAGCAGAAATATCAGGAATCACTGAATGATCCCACACTGTGGTTTAAAGTAACTCTTACAGCCATTTCTGCTTATTTGTGTTCACACCAACTTACAAAATAGGAGCTAACAGTAAGAAGGAACACTGACAAAAGTCAGAAATACCTGATGCAGACACTGAGTAAGATATACACTTGCTTTAAGGCAGATACTGTACTGTTTCTTACCAGAACCATTCAGATGGTTGAGCAGCGTAACATTCACCTCTTTCAGATAAAATTTTTGTACACTTGCACTTGTATTTTTCTGTTTAAGAAGCAAGAAACAAGTGTCAGTGTGGAATTCTGCATTTGTAACTTTAAGAACACATACTTTAGAAAGGCATTTACATTTACCAGTCTTACATTTTCTACAACTTTAACCCAATTCTCCATTTGTCTTGAGGCAGTCAGCTGGCCAGTTCCACTTCCCATATGGGAACAGCCCACCCCCAGCAAGTGACAGAAGGATTTTGCCATGAGTGATCACCATGCAATGCTGTTAAATGAAAGCTTAGTTTAAAATAAAAGAAGTTACTTACAACAACGAATGTGAAACTAATCAGTGTGCTATTTCCATCATTCAGTTTCAGAGTTGCTGTTGTGTTACCACAGGCACCATCTGCGACGGTTGTCTTTGGATTGATGTTGATCAGGAGAGGCTGAAATACAGACACACCACAAAGACGTTCAGCTGTTGTGTGGAATACATTGCTCAGTCTTGGGCTAGAAAAAGCTTGTCACAAACATGACAGCAGGAAGATTGAGCCTGGCTACTATCGAAACAAGGCTATTTGAGTTAAATTTACATGCTGGCAAAAACTGAAGCAAATTGCCCAGAGAAGTCTTACTTTGTTCCCCAACACAAAAGGCTACCTAGCTCCCTCTGAGGGGAAAGACAGTATCTGCAGGGATCAACAGCCTTAACAGCTAAGAAAGTTCCGGACTTCTAATCATGTTACAAGTACTCCCAGAACAAGTTATGTTGAATCCACACAAGGTTTTGAAGCCAGACATTATGCCACAAAACTATTCTGATGTCGTGGAGATGCTACATACAATACTTAGAAGCAGTTCTGGAAAGCCAGCAGCATAAAAAACAAATACCCTGCACTCAGATTTCACACCAAATAACTACAGCAACCTTTTATTCTTCAAAGGAAAAGAGAAATACCTTGTCTTGGGAAACATTCAGTTGCAGCCCCACAGTAGCCAGCAGACAAGTTTTATTTCCCATTTTAAGAGAATAATTTCCTGTGTCTGGATTCTCCACGGGTTTGGGAGCAGTGGTTGGAGCAGGTGACAAAGTGGTGGTGGATACAGTAGTTACATTGGCAACAGTAGGCAGAACAGTAGGTGCAGCAGTAGGTGTATCAGCACTACATCTAGACTCTGAAAAGACATTTTAACCACCGTTTCAGTGCTGAAATTTTGTTAAAATCTTGTGACTCAGTGGTCAGTTCAATACAGATATCAATGTCTGATGAAATCTAGGCTCATTGGGAGTCTGCTAATCACCAAGTCAGAAGTCCCAAACTCACCATTGTGGCACAGGATCCCAAACAATGTACAGCTACCATTTACTCTCAGAAATTCTGTGATGTTCAGAGTTTTAAACATGTGCAGTACTACTCACCTCTGGCACACGGAAGCAAACACAAAAAGACAGCTACGTGGTTACAGAAGTGTGATATGTATTTGCTGCCACAAAGTAAGTGACACTATTAAGCTGTATGTAGCAGGATGATGTGCTCATCTCTTTTAGCAGCTGAGCTGTGACATGAGACAACAGGCTGTTCAAATTCAATAGCAGAGGCCACCACTGGAAGTGGAAGGCAGTCAGCTAAAACCTTCAGACTCAAATGAACTAGTCAGCAACAGTAGTTCTGAAGTGCTTATTCTTAAAACTACAATTACTGGAATATACACTTTAGTAGCCTACCACTTTGGCACGGACACAATTGACATTGCGACACACTACCAAAGCTGTTCTCCTAATCTATTATTCCAGGAACAAGGAAAGAAGTAATAAAGGATATTGCCATGAGTATTATTAAACACTGAGAGAACTGGGGGATTTTTTATTATGGGACTTTGCTCCCTGCACTAAGGTGCAATACAAAAAAGTTTATTCACAAATTGAAATGCTCACCTTTTTTACTGACTGTGCCATTCTGAACAAAAGCCTGCACAGTAACATTCCAGAAAGTCTGTGTTACATTTTCTGCTTCAATAAAGACAGAACTATGACACACGTAGACACTGTCAAGTTGAACTGGAGGCGAAGGGTCCCTTACAACAACAGTAACTGGTCCTACAAGTAAGCACAAATATTTTAATGCCTATGAACTACAAGAACTTAGTGTTATGTTTTAAATAATTCCATAACACAAAGACTAAGAGATAATTAACAATCCTAAGCTCTCTTTTTTCCCCCTTTGTTTTCCCTATGTGTCCTGACCTGAAGTGCTGAGTAATGCAGAGGAGTAACCAAGCTTCCAGAACTAGACAAGCCATGAGAAAAGTAAACCCTTTTACTTAAGATATTAAGGAGAAAAAAATCCTATTATTAGTAGGCATTAGTACACAGAAAGCCTAACACTGCATCGCTTGGCAAGGTGGAAGGTCAAGTAGTGCACACTAAAATGAATTTGCCATGTGCCTGCTGTCTGCCAGCACCTCAGTGATCAAAGCTGCTCGGTTACCCTTCCTGTTCTGTTCCACTTAAGGAATTACACATTCAGCAAAGACAACTAGCCTGCATTGTTATCCAGTAGGCAGGTAAGACCCACACAGAACTCATACACACATTACTAGTCCTTCTAACTTTGAAAACACCAACCAAGGTCAGGCACACGAGGTCTGACACTTGTGGCTGAGGTCGCTCTGCAAGTCAGATTCTGAACTGAACATTACCTTTTCTTTTAGCATCAGGAAACACATCTGTGTCATTGGTGTTGTAGGTAAATGTGATGAAGTCCCCCTGGTAAGTCTCATTGTTTTTTGTACTGTTAATGCTCCAAGAATGACCTTCTCCAAACTGCACTGCTACAACCGCAGGTTGTGTGTCACTGCCACAGACACTTCCATTGTGTGTCACACTGGAGGACAAGTTCAAGGTTGTGGTTTTCTAGAAGAAAAAGATAGCAGTTCTTCCTCATGACAACATTATAAACCTCCTGAACTTAGATGGAACCTTGCACAAGCTAAGTGTTTAGGTTACTCTACAAAATCATGAAAAACACTCCCTGACACCTGTCTGAGAAAGGAGCCATATGAGATTCGAGTACAGAAGTACAACTCTAACCTGGCTGTAAATCTTGATTGTGCTGAGATGCAATTCAGATTTACTGTTTGGCCTAAAAACACAACTACACCAATACTGGTTAAACTTGGTGAGTTTTGCGTATGTCATTTCAGTAAGAGCAACAGAGTACTTTCAGTCATTCGTATGATTGAGAACTTATGCTTTGTTTTAAAAGGAGTATGTAGAAATACTCTTAACAACTGACTTAGCAAAAAAAAAAAAAAAAGGTAAGAAATCAAACACCCTAGATAAAATAATTTACTTAAAATTCTACCCAGGCCAAAATACAGCTCTCAGCAAGAGTTACCTCCAAATACTTACATAATCACTGGTGTTTGATTCATATGTTATCAAGAAGCTCATCATCCAATTTGCATACAGGCAGGTAGCATTAGAGGAATCCTTTATATCTACTTCCACTGCATGTGATTGGAAAAAACCTGTAAGATATGATTGTTAGCTATTAAGACATAGCTTTTACTTCATTTTCTGGAACCACTTAAGAGGACAGCTCATCACAAAGCAGTAAATTATGTCAGGACTACATTCAATTTGCCAGACACTGAAAGAATAGCTAGATTTCTAAAAAGTACTAAAAACAGGAAGCACACCATGAAGTTATCAAAGCCAAGTAAAAACTGGGAGAATGTTTTATAGTCTGTTTACCTGATATAGACTAATAATCTGTAAATCTTGGCTATTCTAATATTGGACATTCCCGGTAGTGTAAGATTCGGCAGGACAGGGTGCTAGGCCATCTTGTCTAGACCGTGTTTTTGCCAAGAAAGGCTGGACACTGTGATCGCTGAGGTCCGTCCAGCCCGGGATTCTATGACCCCGTGGAACAGGCAGTGGCTTTGCGGTGACACGGAGTGAACCCAAGTGCGCACACACTCAGAGCGCACTCAAGCAGCGTCCTGCTCGCAGACCAGCGGTACCGTGTGTGTCCCACCTGTGCTCACGAGCCCCGCGCTCCCCACGACCCCCGGCTCCAGACACGCACACGCCTCCCCCGCGCTCCCGCACAGCTCCTCCCGCCCGCCGGCAAGGAGCGCGGCCCTGCCCGCGGCCGGCCCCGGGGGAGGGCCGGGCACCGGGAACGCTCCGGGGGGGCACACACACACACATATACCTGGGGGGGCACACACACACACACACACACATATACCTGGGGGGGCCGTGCCCGGCTGGGCCGCGGCCCTCACCGCCCCCCTTCCCTTCCCTT
>VWZF01000509.1:54523-78794 GCA_013396755.1 Sclerurus mexicanus | reverse complement strand
TCCAGGCCGGGTCCGGGCCGGGTCCAGGCCGGGTCCGGGCCGGGTCCAGGCCGGGTCCGGGCCGGGTCCAGGCCGGGTCCGGGCCGGGTCCGGGCCGGGTCCGAGTCTGGGCTGGGCAGGGCAGGCTGAGGGGACGTGCGCACGCTGAGGAATATTGTGTTTGCAGTGCACAGAGAGCGGGAGTGTACCTGCACACGTGTTTGTCTAAGCGTGGCTGCATGTGAATATCAAAATCCACGCGACTTCCAAACACTTAGAATAAATTTATATTTAGCCTCTGGGCTTAATTACTGAAACTTTGTTTGAAGAAATAAGCTTTATATTTAATAACAGGGCCAGTACTTGCTGTGGGCTGTGGGAGAGCGTCCAGTGACAGCAGCACAGATGAAACCACGAATTCTGAAACAAACTCTGAAAGCAGCAAGTCTTTGCCCTTCCTCGGCTCCAGCACAAAGAACGGGGCATTTCAAGGCTAGAGGGAGTGGGGATTTTATATTTCCTCAGCCTTCACTATTTTCGTGCAAAGTCCTGTTTTTAAAAAGTGATCTCTCAGCGAGTTGGGAGCAATTACGCCAGGAGGATTTGACTGTTAGGAGAGAGACATTGAATTAGGCCTTAATTAATTGGAAGTGGAGAAAATGATTGGCCTGTTCCAGGCAGTTCATGTGGTGGAGCATCACCTTTTACATCTGCGGGAATATTCACTTCAGGACATGTGGCTTTATGTATAAACATTGATCTGTTCAAACCCCCTCCTTGTTCTGAGTGAAAAATCCTGAATATTTTGATCTCCTTCTTGCACATAGGAAGTGGATTGTAAGACAGCTAAATGTTCTGCAGACATAACAGGCAGGCTGATTAACTTGTTTCCTTTATGCCAATTTAGTGAAGCTTGAAATGAAATCTAATGGTAGCTATCATAACAAGCAAATCCCTTTCTGTTTAATAACACAAGAAAAGTAGCAACTGGTGTGGGATTAAAAGAATAGTATAGTTTATATACTTCTGCATAATGAAAAATATATTGCTTTGTACCAGAAATATCAACATTAATGCCAGAAAACAAGTTATTCTTTCTTTTCCTGCACCTGGTCACTTCGCCCTCCCTGTGCCTCCATCCCAGCCATGTAAGAGCCTTCCATGTGCATGTGGTGGTGTGACACGGTTTTACCATGATCTCAGCAGGCTGTGAGCTGGTGGTTTATTGTCATTGTCACAGACTGTCACAGAGGGACTGATGTGGGGCGTGTGCATCAAGGCTGACCCCAATGACCACACAGGAAGAGATGAGGCAACCACAAAGGCTGCCCAAAGGGCTCCTGCCCCTATATGGAATCCTTGGGGAAAGCAAGGGATCAAATTCCACCTGCAGGGAGTTGGTACAGGCACCTTGTGTTCATGTACAGAAGGAGGTTTGTCTAACAAAGCCCACATGCTCCAGCCATCTGAATGTGCTAAAAGGCTGTTAAAAGCAAGGTACTCTTGCGTTTGCACAATGATATTCTCCTCTTGCCCAGCCAACTGACAGAAGCTTGATTTTGGCACTTTTCTCCCTAAGTAGAGAATTTTTGGGCAGTTCCCAAAGCCTATCTCCTCTTTGAAGCTCCTTCAGCTTTTCTTAGGAAAAAAAGAAATTAGTGGTTGGGTCAGATGTTGTCTGATTCCTCTTAAATTCCACAAGTTATTATATTTAGTACTTGTAGGATTCAACCTTATTTGTTTGCATCTTATTTATCAAGAGTAATTTCTTTATTGATTGTGACAGTCTTAAGGAACAGTACAATTTATGTGATGGTTGGACTTCAGTAACATAAGCTCAAACTCATATGGTCAGCTGCACTCCTTTGATGATAGAATAGTGAAGGCTGGTTATCAGAATGCTGAGAAAACACCTTAGCCTTTTGCTTACTAGAGAGAAATGATTTTGCATTTGGTATGATTTTTTGCACTGTTGAAGGGCAAGCTGTTCCTGGTTTTCTAAGACATTCCTTTGTGTTCATTGCTGGATGTGGAACAAGGACTGTAACATTTCTGTAGGGCATTATGGTTTTACCACCTTACACAAGTCTGATGTCAGTTGTTTCAAGAAGGTATTGACATGTAGTGGGAACAAATACACAAAATTTATTTTTTCTTTTTAAAGATTTGGTTCATCAAGGAATATAAATTCCTGCCTAATTTCAAATGTATAGACTGTTCTATGACTTTCATTCACATCATATGCTTTGTGAATCCTTTATCAGTTTCAGTTGGTTAGATATTATATCTGTAATCAAACTTTTCATAACCCAGAGACTTGCAAAAAGTGATGGATGTGGGTGGCCAGAAGTGAAGTGTCCACTGTTAAAATGAAGCACTGAATAACTGTGTTTCTGATTCCTGGTGCAGAAGAGTAGAGATTGTGATAAAAAGAAGAAAGAGATAATACCTAGGACATGCAGTAACCCTGACTTTATTCTAATGTATTTTTATTCATTCTTTCAGATATCTCTAAACAAAAGGGCAATTCCTGTATTTTTTCCAGGGACAAGATTGTGGCAGAACAAACTATTCCTTTCCAGGAGGCAGAGGAAGGATTTGGTACCATTTCGTGTGGGAGGGATGAAAAGAGGAATATATTAATGCTGGCTAGAGAGGTCACATATTCACTGGGCAGAGGGGGATGAAACACAGGGACTTTTTAGGGACTGTGCCAGCAACTGAGAGCTACAGCTGTTTTTATCTTCTCACGCAGCCCCCGTCTGTAGCCTGAGCACCACGGGTTTGGGATGCAGACACTAATGCAGACCATCCTCTGTCCAGCGCAGTGCGACCTCTGCAAAGCCTGGGCTGTGTGTGTGAGCCTGCCCAGGGACAGGGCAGGGAGGACTCCGAGAGCTCTGTGCTGCTTGCTCTGAAAAAACCCACTTATTTATTATCTAAGCGGCGTGAAAGCTCCGAGCAGATGGCAGCGCTTCTGAGCTGTCGGGTTTCTGGGGGAGGTGGTGGTAGGAAACCAAACCAATAAATGCTGCTGCAGGAAACTGCTGAGTCAAGACCGGGGAAATCACGTGAAATTCCAAAAAAAGAACGCCTGGTGGGGCGGTGTAGAGACCAGAGAGCAGGTTGCAGCAGAGGGCTGCAAAACTTCCTGCTGAAGCCCTCTGAAATCTGGTGTTGTGCCACAGCTGGAAACACACGTTCCCAGCGCAGCAGGCTGAGGCAGAGGCGCAGGGGCATTTCCTCGGAGCCCGGTACACGAACAGGCTCGCACACATCAGCCTGCTTTAGCCACGTGCTGCTGGGCTGGGGGTGAGAGCGGGGCAGCAGCCGCTCCCGGGCATCCCCCGATGCTGCGGATGCAGGGCCAGCGGTGCCCCTGGTGCCGGAGTGCCCCGCTGTGCTCGGCAGCATTTCCAGCCGCCGCTGGATGTGACATGTGCCAGAGCATTCGGCAGCTGCGTTAACATGTGGCAGCAGATGAGATGTATGCATTCTGTGAGTCACGACAGGCTGCTTCTAGATGTAGATCTGTTTAATGCGAAAAAAGAACTTGTTTGACTGACAACATGTTCTTTGGGCTTGTTACAGCAAAGTAGACAAGTGTCAATACTCTTGCTTTTGTGGCTTTATTGACACACACTGCTAACATGCTGAGATACATCTGTTTGTTGGCTTCAGAGCAGAAATTATTGTGTGAAAATGGCTCTGCAAAGGAGGCACCTCCCACTTCCAACTCTTACGAAAGATATGTTGGCTGTAACATTTTCTGAGAGATCTCAGCAGAGAGGGAAGTTATATCTAAAATACAGGGCTGGGAGGGAGACTATGTATTATACAGTCATTTTCATATCTGGATATTTTAACTGCAGGACTTCAGGGCTACAGGATCCCTTGTGACCCAGAATAGCATTACATCCCTTTTACAGATTAGTTCCCAACTCTGACAGGTCAGAAACCAGGGCTGGCAAATGCTGAACTAATGCCTGTTCAGTGCATTGTCCTGAGCTCTTTTGGAGAACAATCTCTCTCCAGTTTGAGTTTGTGTGTCTGCTGTGCTTTTGGAGCTAGAATTTTTAGCAGCAGCTGCTGCTGTAGGAATAAAAAGAAACTGAAGGGCTGTGCAGATGGTGCCAGTTCTGCAAGCGACAGAATCGCAGCCCTGTGGTTGCAGAACCAGTTCTCTGGAGGAGTGAGCCTGACCTAGTCCCTGGCCACATCCTACAAGCGTTACCTGTGCAGCGACAAGGTTTCAGCTCCTCTCTCTGAAGGCTGTGTTTTGTAATGTTTGTTCCCATCTCGTGCCCAAAAGTAGCTGTACCTCCTCCCCAGCACCCATGTGGCAGAAGTTGGCTGGCACAGTGTCTTGCCCAGCCTTTAGTGAAAATTAATAGAGCAGCCTTGCTTTGAGCCTCAAACTAGCACCAGCTGAAAGACTGTGGATGTAGTTAAAGGACTGCCAAAAGTGACAAAGGTATCTGGTTTAGGCCATGGCAACAGATTTTCTCAGATATACATCAAGCTTCAGAGACTACATGAGTAAAACAGAACAGGGATTGTGATAATTTTGTATGAGGTTTGGTCTAAAAGGGGGAAAAAAGCTACATATTAAGTGCATATCTTGCAAGTAATTCAGCATTGGTATTTCATCTGTATTAAAACTACTTAATGCTCCAAATCGTAAAAAGAAATCTATTCCATATCATTTTAGATGCAGTTTACTTGCATGCTTGCCCTTCTCTGCAAAGTCATAGTGACTAAGCTTTGCAAAGAAGCGTGAGAGCCCTTGAGCCCTGCAATGGCCTGGGCATTATTGTCAGTCTGACACAGGACCCTCTGTGTGCCTTGATTGCATAAAGCATCTAAATGCTCGATCTACTGGAAAAGCAGTTACTGCAAATACTATTAGATGGAACAGAATCTGTAGACTTACTTTTTTGAAAAGGCAAAATTTCATAGCAAGTTACAATTACTCAGGCATTTTAACACAGAAGCACCGAGTGACATCACTGTTTTCCTCCAGCTCTAAAATAGAGGTGTTTCAGGCTGACAACTGGTTATTTTAAGGAGTAAGATAAAGAACTATCATCAGTGTTATAGAGAAGATTAGGTTAACTGTATTCTCCTCCCTGAATAGTCTCATTTAGCACTGGTGTCTCACCATCAGTGGCTGAAGTTGCTGAAGCCTTAGGCTGCAAGAGCTGACCAAATGTAAACCTCTGACAAAACAATGCTGCTAACAAAGAACTCCCTGAATTCATCAGATAGGAGCAGAATGGAGATGATAAGGACCAAAGAGACAATCCCAAGAGAATAAAGTAACTTCAGAAAGCAGCCAGTGGAATCCAGTAAGAAATCAAGATACCACTGACCAGAATGTAGTGATTGACTCAGGGTTGGACTTGGGGATCAGGTGATGTAGTGTATAACTACATGGCCATGTGTGTAACTGAGAGGTGTGAATTGGTGTAAGGGTCCCTCTCTGGAGGCACCAGCTTGAGCTGTCACCAAAGAATTAACAAAAGACTGATTGAAAACACTCACTTGTACTTGGCATTCTCAGCAAGGTCCCGGGGTCAGACCCAGTTACTGTGGCTGGCACGTGTGAATCTGTAACAATCAATAAAAATTTAGTATTTGCTGGATTTGAACTAGTTTTCCTAAGCTTAAGAAAAGGGATTTATCTACAGTGCTGCAGTGTCCTTCTGATTTTAGAAAATTAACTTTCAAAGTTACTTTTCTTGTTTCATTTGTATCCTAATATGCAGTGGCAAGACAAGCTATGAGGCATTTTAAAGGTGATCTTGTATCACAAAGCAATTACTTCACCAGAAGAAAAACCTGCTCCATTGTAGGTTAATCATCATCCACTGCTCCTCTTCCCAGTTAACTCCATATTTTACAAGACACCCTCTCACAAAGTCTAGTGTCTCTCAAGCACTGGAGTAAGTTTTCAGGTGTTCATTGTCTAAATGCCACAGTATGTCCACGGGCCCTGGCTTCTTTAAGGGGGAAAAAAGGCAAATCCAAAGCTACCATGTTAAATTTGATTTGGCATCCGTTTCTCTCAATCAGGAGAAAGTATAGGAGCACATATTGCATTTCATACAGAAAAAATTTACCGCTCTCTGGTCTTTTTCTCAGATTAGGTAGACAATCTGTCAGTCCCCAAATAGTCATCTGCTTCTGTGGGATTTTTTTTTTTGTGTGGAGAATGTAGGAAGAAGGAAAATATTCTCTTTAAGGAGAAAGGGTTAGTGGAAGAACCATCCCATACATTTAGATCCCTCCAGGCTGTAATAAAGCAAGCACCTGAGCAGTTGCAGAGGTTTCCCAGGCCTGTTTAAACCCACCTGTTGTGTGATTACAGCAGGGCTGTGTGATCCTCCTCCTTGCAGCAGGTGCCAGCCTTCCACAGATCGGGCTGGAGGATCAGCACCTGCTTTGCTACAGCTGTCCACCTTTCCAGAACTCCAAGGACATCCAAAACACTCCACACCTCCTGTCTCCACGGAGTCCTCAGAGCTCCTGCACTGGGAAGGGCCGGGCTGAAGATGGTCGCTCTGCTCAGATGTAGTCCAGCAGTTCCAGATGGCTGAAGGAAACTCAGTCACTGGCCAGTCAGCCATCCTCAGGAACAGAAGCAAATTTCCCCTGCAGCCCTGTCCTTCGTACTTCAGTAATTGTATCAGAGCCATTAAAACATTACAAACTGTAACTGGGAGACAAAGAATAATCACAGCAGGAGAGGAGCCTCCTCTAAAAACAAGCCACTGCTTTTGGTACTTCAGTACCATTTCTGGCACTGCTACACACTGTAAACCTGATTCAGTGTGTGAGGATGCTAATTTCCTTCCCCTCCAAGAACCACAGAAGACTTCATAAAAACCCCAAAATAATAAAAAATTCAGGAATGGAAGCCACTTAGAAAACTCAAGGGATTTTAATGACTGAATGAATAAGGAACTTATTTAAGTAGCAAACAAGTATTTTGCTATCAAAGCACAAGCTAAAGAATTTAAAGAAGCCATAAACATTAGTAAGCCCAACATACAGAACTTGGGAGTAAGAAGGCATTTTACACACAAGAGTTTATCAACACAAAACTGTTTAATATTTATTAAATGACACAAAATACCTAGATAACAGACTCACTCTCTGAAAGGACATGTATTTACATTATTTACCAACTTAAGAAAGACTCTCTGTACCCATATCAGACTTATGAAACATAAAAAAGGTTTTGCTGCTTTTTGCATCAAAGGATGCAATGGTGATACATGCCCTGTTTGCAAGTCTGCATAAACTATAACTTTTTGATGCAGTGAAAAAGCACAATTTCATGTTCTGGTAGCCGAGGGAAGAGGCTTCTGAAAAGTAACAGGGTTAGTTTCCCCCCCACTCCAGACACGCTCTGAAGACTGTTATACAAAAAGTATATTACATTTTTGAATGCTGCTGTACTCTTACATTAGTGTAACGTTTCAAAGAAATATTCTCCCTCCTATATGAGAGCACGAAAAAGATGGTATTTGAACATTTTTTTAGACGCACTTTTTTTCTTTGAAAAGAAAGCATTAGGGCAAATGATATGTCTAGGAAAAAAATCAAAGGCTGACAAAAAAAAAAGAAAAAAAAAGAAAAAAAAGAACAGAGACCAAAATATGAAGAACAGCTAAAGCAACGTAACAATTTGCTAGGGTTTGTTTTTTGTGTTTTTTTTTTTTTAATTAACTATTTACTTTGGCACCTTTGTGTAAACTATAGAACAAAACAACGTTTACAACACATTTGCAATTACAGCATTTAAACAAAATGGTCACTTTTGAAACCAGCCAAGACAAAAAAATAGTCCATTTATGGGTATAAAGATTAAAAAACCTAAAATATATATTTCTAAGAATAAACTGCAATTTCTTATGAACAAGGTGCTATAAACTGCATGCAAGAGTCAGGATTAAAAATATGTGGCCATACAGACAAGCTGTGTTGTAGCCAGATGAGTTGTGGTCCAAGCCCACTAGTTTTTTCTTACAGAGATATATATGGCTCAATAGGCAGGCACATGATCCCAGCAAGAAGTTGCAGAGTTGTACGGCTAGATGACAAATCTTGGCTGCAGCTTTGTCATTAACCAGGAATGAGTGAGACCTTAGCAGAAGAGATGAACAAGTTCTTGGGGAAAACCCATGGAGCTACAAGGAGATGCCTTCTCCCCTCCCCTTGCTCACTCCCTCTCCTGGCCTGGCCAGGGTTCTCAAAGTCCCTTCTTTGGGTTGCTTTAACTCGATTGCGCTTAAGGTCTGCTTCAGGTTGTGGAGTTCTGAGGAATTTGAGGGTATTTTCTACATAGTATTTTCTGCATTTAAGCTACTGAAATAGACGGGAGAAAAATGAAATAAACCTACAGACCTTGGCAGTTAGTTTGACTGAATGCAACACTTGTGTAATGAGGGAGGATTTTACCAGAACAGGTATTTAAATATGTAGTGGTGTTAGATTTATATGCTTCAACAGACTGAATGGAACCAGTTCAATACTGATATTTATCATCTCCTGTCTCCCAAAGAGTTAAGTCTTATGCTTCTTCTCCAATTATCTTTAAAAGGAATCTTTTATTGGCTGAAGATACAAAACACATACAAGAAAAAGGAACACTGAATGCAAAATACAGAACTTGTTTTTTTCTTTATGGTGGGGGCATTCTTTCCTCCCCAGTGGATCTCTATTTGAGCTAATACTTGAAGATTTGCAGGAGCAGTCTTCAAGTTTCTTACCACATAACTCTCCTGTCAGTATTTTTCTCACAGAGGCAGGGGTGGTCCTGGATGTCTACCAGTGGTTATGCTGCAATAGTGTCAAGGGGCAAGGTAAATTTTCTGCAGATCACAAAGAGCTGTATGATAGTTAATTGAGGGTGACTGCAAATAATTTAAAGGGAGAAAAAACCCACATTTGCTTCATCTGTCAGCTGAGGACTGCATAAAAAAGAGCGTGAGGGAAAACACAGCTGGAGAAAGTATGGAATTAAACAGAAGATAAAAAAAGCAATAAGGATGGGTTGTGTCAGATAGAAACACACACATACTCGCACTCTCGCACACACGCGTAACCCTGAATGAGTGATCACAGTGATAGAAGTTGTAGGTCAGAGAGAGCTAAGTTACATGCCATTAAACAAAGCTAACATCTGGCTTTCAGGAAACATCTGGTATTCCCCAGGACTATCAGTGCCTGAAAGAGGATGAGGTTTTTCCTTGTGCTCTGCAACACAGCTGATCATAGATCTAAAGCCTGGCTGGGTAAGGAAGAACTGTTATGTGGAGGAGTTACCTTTTCTGCTGACATCTTTTTTCCATGTATTCCTGGCACATGCTGCTATAAGCAATAAAAAAAATTTGTTGAAACAAAGCTCTACATTCAAGTGACTTACTCTCCCATGTCTTATAAAGATGCAAAGAATGCTCTCTGGTCATCTAAGAAAATATATTTTAGATGCCTTGTAGCAATACTTTCTATATGAGAGGTAGGCTTCTGGGTTCTAGGAGGCCTGCTAGGCTCTAGGGCTGAGTTCTTAAAGCTTTAAGTTAAAGCAATCCAAAGCAGGGCAGTCTTAGAAGAGCTGCCCTGTCTAAACCTTGAGGTTAATTCAAGTTTAGAATGCTGCAAAGCAAAACAAGTATTAAAATCCATTTGCAATTTTTGTTCTTACAGCTTTACCACAACAACAGTGTGGCTTTTCATAGATATCTGTAAATAGATTCTCTTTTCTAGAGTATTGCTGCCAAGAGGTGAAGGCCTCCTACCCATGACTAGTAGTAAAAACTGTCACTTCTTCCATTATGGCTGTTTTATGCTTAAAATTCCCAAAGGTGAACACCAAGTCTCACAGGCAAGCCATATAAATCTAATCTGAACTTGTTTTGTTGTAGCAGTTATTTAAGAATGGTGTTTGTATATACAGTATATATGCCCACACTGCAAACTTTATACATTGTTTTATATTGGTACCATTTTGTCTTAATTGTGACCAAGAATATTTTCCATTAGATAAGCAATAAGCATAGCTTGGCTTATTCCCCGTTTTCCCCTCCCTCAAGGGAAAAAATCCAAGTGTGGGCATCAACCAAACCAATGGTATGTATAACTGAAATGCATTCTGTACAGTAAATTAAAAGTTTGCATGCAGTTTAAGCATTTTAAAGGCTATTTTCTTATATTAATTAACCTTCTGTTTCCATTTAAAGATGTGAAAGACATCTGTCATATATCAAGGGACTCCTCTTCAGACCCAGAGACAAATGGAATCACAAAGACCAGGTACTTCCTTTCAGCTTTCTGCACATCTTACTAAATAACATGCAAAGAGTTCAACAGCATTCTTCTTAAAATGTAAATAGTACTCTTTAAATGGGCATGTTAACCACTGAAAGAAGTCCACTCTACTATACTTTTCCATTACACTGCTTTCATTCAATCATCGGTAGTATAAAAAGTCAATTAACAGGATCAACAGGCTAGTTTATCCACTGGCAACTGTGTAGGACACCAAGTGTGCAGTAAAACAAAGGCCAACATATGTTTATGCAATATAGTTGTACTGATTCGGGTTTTCTTTATCTCTTTCCATGTAGTCCCTGTCAATTAAGGATTCTATTCTCTTCTTAAGGTCAGCAGGCTGTAAAATAAAGCACATGTCAGCATTATTATTTTGCAGTCAATGCTTTTTGGTTCTTTCCACTTAAACCAATGTCTATACTGTTTAAGATAACTGAGGAAACAGAAATTACAGTATCAGAGCTTCTAAAGTCTGCAATGTGTAACTGATGGAAGAGAAAGTTACAAAATTATCTTGTCACCTGCAGCTAAACATAGACTTTTTACAGCAGGGAAAGATATTTACTGCTGTTTGAACTGAACTCTAAAGAACTGCAGTTCATGCATCACGTACCAAAGCGTTTCTATTTCTGACTTTAAGCTGGTAAAAGACGGTACAAGTTTCAATTCTTGATGCAAATAAGTTTTGCAACAGTTTGGGTGCCCTGTGATTTTGCTGGGTGAAGGACTTTATAAAAATGCCTCATGAAAAAGAGTGAGGAAAGTAATTCAGATCATCTGTTATACTCCTACAAAGCCCAACTGCAGCTTATGCAATACCTACAGGCCTGCAGAAACTCAACACAGTAATAAACCAGAATGAGATTGCAGGACCTTTTATTTTACATTTCCATTGATAGACAGCTCACGTATTTGAACTGCAACAATGTATCACTGTCTGTTTGAAAATCCATTTCCATTTGTACACAATAAGTTAGTCATTTTATATTGCAGCTGTGGGCTTCTTCAGGTTCGAGACAATATTTTATTTTCATTTTTATATACGTGTGTATACAGATTAACCAGTATAATCTGTCTAGAAAAACCACTGTACATTTATCGATTACTAATTTATTAAAAAGTATCAACCAAATTAAGATTGTAATGCAGAATTGGTTTTGAGATCCGAAGCATTTTTCCCTTATGTCCAAGAATGCCTTGCCAGAACACTGCAAATGCAGGAACAGCAGTGCACAAGGAAAGCCAACTGCACCTTCACTGCTAACAAACTCCAGGGCTGAAAGCCTTTGGAAATAGGATTCATTAGCAAGTGGCACTTCAAAAATTCCTGTAAGTAAGTAGCTGCCCTTTTTAATACTAAAAACATGCGTATTTTAGGCAGAAGCACTGTTTAACTGAAGGCAGGCCACGGAATATAAAAACTAGTGAAGTTTTAGAAGAAAAATCAGTAGCACACCTTGACTGGGAACTTGAGCTGGTTGTAGACCTCAGACACGAGCAGGTTGTGACTCAGAGTCTTGCGCATCTTCATGATCCGTACAATGGCGGCATCAATCTGGTACTGCCGGTCCTGGAATACTCTCTCTGTAGTGCTTGCCTGTTCCTCTACCTGAGGGATCCATTTAGCAAAGTTTTAATGAGAATACTAGAACTGTCAAAACAATTCTTCTTTGCATCTCTAAGACAATTCTCAGTGTAAGACAGTAAAATGTTGTTAAATACCTGACATAAATCCTTTACAAATATGAAGACTGATTGTCTATTACAAAAACCACTGGTACAAGGAATTAAAATCTTTGCACAGATTTTACACTGGATGGCTGTCAGGGAAAATTCACTGTGAACTTGTTTCTATGTTCACAAAAGATTCAGCAAAGCTCCAGGGAATGATAAAGGATGAAAAGAACATTCCCTAATTGGAACTTCTCTTGAACAACCTTATTTAGAGACATCTAGCATCACTGGTGTCTTAGTATAGAAGCACACATTTAAATCAGCACTGTTAGGTACGTGCTGTCATCCAAATGACATGTGTAACTTTGACAGAGGTATCTGTATGTACATCACAACTGAGAGGGAAAAAACTTGTACATGGGCAGGCAACAAGGTTCTTAACCCAAGAATCTGAACCCCAGAGGATTAAAAAAAAATATACCGTTTCTTTCATCTGAATTTGGTTGATTTTTATCCTGAAGAGCTTATGTCTGAAATCATCATTACATGTGAATTTATCACCATCTTCCACATCTTTGCCTTTGGGGCTTTTAGTCAGTACTCTGGCTTTGCCACAAGCCAGAGATTGAAGTGTCCTTCTCAGCTCTCCATCCTCTAAAGCAGAAACAGGTTGTTTAGGTTTTTTTCCAGTAAGAACACTTGGAAGCAGTTGGCTGATTTCAATACTAACCTATCCCTGTGGCTTGCTTTATCTCCTCTAAACTGAACTCCTCTCCTTCATTAAACATGAGCAGCACCAGTGTCTGGAACAAGGAGACCTGGAGTTCTTTTTTGCCCTGTCACAAGGGAAGTAATCAGACATCATCAAGCTGGTTTATTTTTTTGGGGGGAGGATGGGAAGAGGGGAGAAGGGGAAGGGATGAGGGGAGCATAAGGAAAAAGGCACTATTGCATGTCAATTATTTCACTTAAAGGACATTATTTTTATTTTGAGAATATGGTCACCTTACTATGAAAGTGTTTACTATTAAATGTAGCACAAGCTACAGGTCAAAAGGCTGAACTATTCTGTCCTGTGACAAAATTCACCCAACATATGCATCAGCTTACTCAAGACAAATTTCAAACTACTGAATGCTTAAAATTACAATCTGAAAAACCTTTAAGTCAAAGTTTCACACAAACGTAAATTTAACAAACAGAGTGTAAGGCACTATGGAATCTTTGAAACAACCAAGTTTGATAATACTTGTTTAAGCATTAACATTTTTCTGAAAAATAGAACTGGTAAACATTCCTAAGAAATTTCGTGTCCATGAAGAAATGCTCAAGGGAAATAACTGGAAACCATTTTAAAAGCAGTTGTATTCTTGTACAATCCAAAACTTTACAGCAAGCTTTTCACTACGGAAATAAAGAAAAGATGCTTAATGCTGTCACATGAACTAAGGTCATCTAAGGAAGGCCCCTTTTTTAACTCGCCACTGTAAAAATTAGTGCCATTTTTAATCTGGAGCTAAACCCACTTAATATTTTCCCCAATAGTATCCAATAAGACTTTTTTCCCCACCAATACAGAAATTGGGTGCATCTTCTCAGACCTGAATACTGTATTTCAGAAACTACCAACTCTGGAAACGACAGCAAGAGGTTAAAAGTAAGTACAAAACCAGTGCTGTTTTCAGTCACAACACAAAAAAGCTTCCTGATATATCCCTAAGGTACAACCCAGACTTGGAACTGACAAAGCAACAGGAGTAAGAGAAACAATAGACTCACCTCTTTAAATTCTGCTTTTAGCACACAGTGTCCTAGTGTTGACTGCCACTGAAGTTTCCTACCACTGTGTTTTCCTAAATAAAAGGTCTTGAAAATCTCCTGCAGTTTTACCATCTAAAGAAAGAAAAACCCCAAAACACTATAACACAGTTTCTACTTTAAAAGCATCCTTCCTTCCTCCACAATCAATTAAACCTTAAATTAAGGAATGATGAAGGGAATTGCAAGAAAACAAACTTCATTAAAAAAAAGACAGCTCTGCATTTCTTTCTCTATGCATATTTAAAACCAGGTTGCAGGTGATCCCAAGATGCATTTCTGAGAGGCTGATACTTGTATAACCCATCTATGTTCATTACCTCTGGGGGCAGATGGACCTCCATAGGCACGTAGGTTGGCCAGTAACCCATAGTCAGAATATTCACTGTTAGTTCAATGTTGCCAGGGACATTCTGATTTTGCATATACTGCAGAGAGAATCAAAATACATTGAAATAAAACTATGTTTATTAAACATATTTCAGGTAGAACTGAAAAGTTAGAAGAGGCATTGCAAGAGCAGAGAAGACAAGTGACCTTATGATGTGTTTGCTATATAAACTGCAAGTTACGTACAAGAAAATTAAGAAGAGCACTTTTCTGAAGTTCTAAAGGCACTTCCACACAAGAAGAAAACAGCAAAAGTAGTGTTTTAGCAGACTGATGTGAAGATCTACTGAGTTATGCGTGAACGGAGGAGAGAATGTTAAAATTTGTTTGAAATCAAAACACTGCAGAATTGCCAGAACTAATGGGCAAAACTTAAAAATCAGGCATCAGCATATATTGGTGCTAAAAATGCTTTAGAACTGGTGTTAAAATGTGAGTTTACAATTCTTTTACTGCTGCAGGTGGTATTTGGTTTGTTTGTTTGAAGAAGATTGTTTCTGAGGTTTTTTTGTGTTGCTCAGGAAAACCCTTAATAGATTCAGTAAAATTTTCAAAAGCAGACAGCACAGACTTTCCCCAAGTACCTGTTTGAATTGTATCATTATGTCTTTTGAAAGCTCCATATCTTTAAACATTCCTTCAAGTTTGCTGGTGAAAGCAGCTCCACATTCTATACAAGGGAAAATGTAAATCTTAGAAATTAATCTTGTTTAATGCCACAGAATAGTTATTCTAAATATCAGAACGCACTTTTAAGCACGATGACCTATTTCAGCAGATGCTCTTACATAAAGACCTGGATTCTAATTAAGGTACAGATTAAGGTCATGAACAAGAAAAGGGAAAATGTTTTAATGTGGCAGCTATTTTGTGACCCCATTGTTTTTCCACGTGGATCTGACTGTTCATCCTAGGACGACGGTGGCAACAACCGGTCACTCATATGACAACTCTAATCCCTATCAGCTGCCTGCCAAACTGTCTCCTGATGGCAGAACAACATCAAGCTCTTAAAGTGTTTCTCTTACCCCCCAAAGACTCACCCAGTGAAACAATTAAGATCAGACTAGAGGGCCACTAGCTGGCAGCTTCATGTTCCAGACCTTATACAAGGTGAATAACAAGTGGAAGTCATCCTTAAGTCCCCTGAGCACATCACTGATTCACTCATCAGGAAACCTTAGCTCTATCCCACAGGCCAAGATACACTTCAAGCTCCTGGTTTTTGGCTATTGCTGTTATAATTACGAAACTAAAAGCAAAGGAGTCTCCCTCCACAAAACCCACCAGTCATTTGAGATTTGCACAGAAGGCTTCTGCACTCACGTAAAGGGGAAATAACAACAGCACTTCTGGGAAGGCCTGTAAAACAACTACTTTTAAAAGAAAGGAAGCTGACAGATAGATATTTACCATGTTTGAGTTTGGAAAGCATAGATTTTTCAGCATCTACTGATGCACTCTTCCCAACTAATAGTCTCTTTGCTAGATCTTTTTTATAAAAGGCCTCAAAGACATCTTTTCCTGCAAGAGATGAGATTTGAAAGTCATCACAAATCACTGCTGATTTTTAACAACCATTACCTACAAGAGGCCCAATTCAAAGCTCAGTAAAGCAAAAAAAGCCTTCACATGAAGATTTCCACAGGTTTTGAGTCAGGTCTTGTTATCAACATTTTAACAGGCAAAGGCTTTAAATAGCACTACACAGAATGAGCACCTGAAAATGCAGATAGACTGCAAAAATAATTTCCAAGTACCTTTGTGTTACTGGCTAAACAACTATCCCCACAAAGGAAGTCCCAATACTTACCATATATGAATCTAAATATGATCATAATTTTATCCAGCATTTTTTCAAGTTCTTCATCAGTAGCTTCTTTGTTGCCTGCACGAAGCTTTGAATCTACATATTTAGCTAAAAGTGTTGAAGAATTAAGAGTTTAGCATATGCTTAATATCACAATGAAACAAAAAATTATAAATCTAATATTGTGAAATCTTCAAAATATAAATGATCCTGAAATCACTTTCTATCAGTTCCATCAAAGCAAACTTGGTATCTTTTCACAGAGGCTATAAAGTTATAAAAACATTATAGCCCAGTATCTTTTGTCAGATAAGGAATTACTGCATTTTAACACAATGTTAAAAATATTTTTGCCTGTGTAAAAAATCCTAGTCTATATTGTGATCTCAAAGCAAAAAGTCACTATTGCTACAGATTGACATGGATATAGTAAACCCAAAAAGATCAGAAGAAAAATATGTAGACCAATTATTTAAACGTGTTGACTATACTGCTGAATCCCTCTAGCAGATTACTGTTTGTTTTAATTTCAAATGGTCTGGTAAGCACATTACAGTCAGGGAATTAATGCAAAAAAAAAAATGAGGGCAGAAAGCATCACTCCACAAACCTAAGAGCACAACCAATTGCAAAGCAGGTATCATTCAGTGTGTAGGGAAATGATTACAGAATTTGAAAGTGCAGAGTGCCAGGCATGGAATGCACAAATCTGTAGGTTCAGCACACCCTCAGCTCTCCTCACTTTCACATATTAAACCACAGGTATCTGCACAGCCCATAACAGCTCTGTGCATGTGTGTTGGTGGCACAGTTATGTAAGCTGCTGAAAAAAATCAAATTATTAGCAGTATTCTCACATCTGGACACCAGCCAATTGCTGGAATGCCCAAGTTCTGATGTTCTGGACTTTTCAATAACCTAGCCAGTGAACTAATGAATAAGAGTTTGTTCTTGATATTTAATGCTATCCTCTCAAACAAGTCCCTTGCATCAGGCAGCACAGGAGATCCCCACTTTGCCATGCACTGTGCATGTATTAACACACAATTCCACCATATCCCATCTGTAAGTTGCACCAGCAACTCCACACCCAAATTCTCACACGGAAGAAACTGAAGAAAAATACCTATGAGTTCAGCTGGCTTATTTGGTCTTTTGTTAATGAATGTTTCAAAGGCTTCTTTCATGGCATTTACAAACTTCTCATTCTTGAGAAAGCAAACATCAATAATGTGGTCAACTTTGTCTTTAAAATCAAGAAGTTCTTGGACCATGGTTTTGTCTTTTTCTGGATTAATTACTATGGTGCTACCAAATGCCTGCAAAATAAAACATAACTTTCAATTAGCCTGAATAAGGAATTTAAATGATAAGACTTCTAAAAGCCTATGAAGCATTTACTCTACAATCATTCCTGGATTTTGTATGTTGATTCAAAACCAATTGATAAGTGAATGGGTTCAGAACTATTGTCTAAAGAAATGAAGTTAAGCATGACAAAATTAACACATCCTTTTTAATTATCTATATCCCCAGGTTTAACAAAGGTAAAGCTCCCAATAAACTCACATTTTATTTAGCAGTACTCTTATGCCATTCCAAAGCCTTCTTTTACAACAACAGTACTTTCTGTGACATTTTCACTGAGAAAGAAGATGAAACATCCTAACTAGAATATTCAACTGCTTTTTGAACTTCAGCTGGTTGGTAAGTTAGGTTACCACTCATTCTGACAGGAAATTTTATCAGGAAGAAGACATTCTGTCATTACTAAAATAACTATTGGAGAAATGCAGTTGTTCCCCCAAACTAACTATAAGTAAGATTATAAACTCCAAACTTATTTGGAGTTCAACTATTCAACTGAATGTTCAGTATTTTCTTTGACAGTGCTAAAACAGTTACTGTACCTTTTCTGGGACATTTCAAAAGTTGTCTATTAAATTCATGTTTATATGCAAGAAGTCTTTAAGAAAAATGGAATAGTTTATAGAGATGACTCAAGTATCTGTGTATAAACTCCAATGACAGAACAGCAGTGTCTGTTCCAGAGTTCTAGAACAGTACCTTTATGTACTCAATCCAGTGCTGCAAAAGAACCTGAACTCCACCTCTTACACGACTGAACAACTGATACAGAAGAGACAGGTCTTGAATTCGGTTTTCATCAAGAAGGTGGTTTAAACCTGCAAATGTGAGAATTTCAATAGGAAATTAAAACCCGAGTAACAGAAAGCATGGCTCATTATTACGGTAAGAGACCTCTTCAAACCCAGTATTTTTTTAATAAAAAAATTAGTGTTGTTTTTTTATTTTAAGCTACCTAATTTAACAGCGAAACACAGAATGGCGCTCTGAACCAGCTCAAACCTTAAAAACCTTGTTATTGCAGTGAATATCTTAGGCTACATGTACTTCACATAACATCGTCATCACAACACCTTTGCTTACTTCTGCTTTACTATTCTCTAAAGATTTGAAAATTTTACACTGTATTGATCTGTAGGAAAAGTTCCTTGGCCAGGCAGCTCTGAGTCTCAACTCCAGCTGTAAAGTAAATTGTAATGTTTGAAAGCAAGCAGCTCCGAGGAACATCCTTAGTGTTCACATTTTAACTTTCTGGAGGACAAGACCTCATGTGCCACATAAAGTTTCTAAGAAAGCAGATGGGTAAATATTGCAAACTTGATACTCCTCTCAATGAAGAGTTTGCTACAGATATGCAGGAAGATGCACACATACTTGTTTCATCCAGAATCTGGCTACTAAAGACTTGGGTTTTTTTATTATTCAACTCTTGCTGCACTCATTTCTATTTCCAGAGTCTCTCTCAGATCAACAGAGGGTCACTTGACTGCACAGAGGTTATTGTAGAACCAAGGCAATGTATTCTATTGCTCAAATGATACATTTCTAAAAACAAGCTGCTTTTTGTAAGGAGCGAGTACTCAGTATTTCTCCTTTCTGTTCCAGCCATAATTCTAAGGCTACTCCTTTCTTCACCTCCAAGTCTTCAAAATGCTGCTTAAAAGACTGAGCTTAAGTCCCCTCCTCTAGCTGTCCTTTCTCTTTGTTGTCTATCAGAAGACAGCACAGCACCTCCTTACCTCCAACAGGGAAAATGAGATTTGCCCTCTTGCAAAATGGTCAGTACCATTTTGTGAACTGAGGAGCAAAGGGTGTTAAAGACTGATGGAGATTGTGTCCTCCCCCAGCACCTGAACCCATCACTTTCTCTTTCAGCACAGGAATTGAAAGCCCCAAAGCACTAATTAGAAACATTTCTGTAAGACGAAACATTACCTTTCTGAAGAATGGCTGTTAAATGTTCACCTAGAAGTTGCTTTTCTACAGTAGCAATTAGTGGCTTCCTACAGAAAAAATGATTAGAATTACTTTTCCTTTTTCCATTATTGACACTTTTAAATCCTTCCTTCGAGATTATGTTAGCTACGTTTTCATTAGGAGTGCTCTAATTATACGCAGCCAAGGACCCAAAATGGTTATACACATATTTAGCATTTTCCCTCCGCAGTAAGCGATCTTTTTTCTGTTTGCTGACTGATGATTTTAACTCGCATAATAACCCTGTTGTACATGACCTATAGGCAGCTGGACAATGATTCCATCAGGGAAGAAGTCGGTCAGAAGTTTGTCAAATGATATACTCACTCCTGTTTTGTGGGAGGAGATTCAAGTCTTGGAAGATAAACCAAAGAGATTAAAAAGCACACCTCAAGTCAAGAGGGGTTAAAACAAAACAGGGAATTGGCCACTAATAATGGTGTGGAAGAAGGAAGCCACTAAACAAGCTAAATGTTTTTAACAGCTGTGGAGGAAGGAAATAAAAATGTATGATGGTAGCAATGCAACACCTTCCTCTCAGAGATCTTAATAGTGACCTACATTTTCTAGGGTTTTATGTTAGGAGAATGTTTCTTGTGTCCTACCAGTCATGACCTCCACTTGACTGTGTTTGAGGAAATCCTGCCTCTAAGTAAAAAAGATTGAAGAGTGACATTATTCGATTATTTCCCAGACTCCATAAAGAATATGCAAATATTTTAATGAAAATATTCAGAGCCTTTAGCTTGAGAATTCTCTGTTCTGGGTCCTACCTTTTTCAGGTAGGACAACAGTTGATTAATTGCATTTCAGCAAAAGAGAGACATTTGGACTGGGAGCGGAAGCCTATCTCTCAAACAAATACCTGACATTTATGCCAAAATGACTAGTGACTTAGAAGAAAAGGCTATTAGTTATGTGAGCCAAGACAGTGCTTCATTGTAAACATGGAATTGTGGGAAGTGAAAAGCATTTGATGGTCAGTCAGTAACTGAAATAAACTGTAGCTATTTAAATGGCCCTCAGCAGAAGAGGAGCCAAACAGGTAATACCACCAGCAGAGACTGTACTTACTGTGTGCTCTGATCTAAATAAGTGATTATTCTGTCTGCTTCTTCTTCCAAGCGCTTGTTGACATGATGTAGATATTCTGGAACCTGAAAATGCCAGAATAGTTTTGTATGTTTAAAAAAGCCCAAAACAACCAAGAGGCGAAAAACAGAGAGACAGTACTGGTCTGACAGGAGCAGCAGCTCCAGTTTTAAGCAGAAATCATTAGCACTGTGACTGAAGGCAACTGCACGTCCATTTCTGTTTTCAGAGTACTACAAAAGAAAGGCCAGATTATTGCCCTGTACACTGGCTAAGGCAGCAGCAAAGTTCTACTCCCTAACACAATTTGTCATTAGGCACACAAATATTGTTAAACATTCCAAATACCTCTCGTTCTTGCATAAGCCTCTGTCCCTCTGCTGCATACAGGCGGTTAGTCTCTTCCAAGAATCTATGCTCGAAAGAGTCCTGATAAATCTAGGGAAACAACATGACAGCAATCCAAGGTAAAGCTTATGAGCACTAAATAAGGATTTGAGCTATTTACTGGTTTAAAAGTGAAACAAGTTCACTCACCTGCAAGTCAGAAAGCATGCTCAGAAGGCTTCGCAGTAAACTCCTATCGATAGCCTCACCATTTCTTTCCCTCTCAATCAGCAGAAGAATGCCATCAATAGTTTTGTTCTGAACCTTCTGATCACTGATTATATGAGTTCTGAACAATTCAAGCCCCATATCCCTAAAAAGACAACAAAGACTACTCAGTAAATTGCATAAGAATAAACCCCAGATATCTCTATTATTAAAACTTGATCCTGATCAAATAAAGAGGCAATACTAGCATTGCTCATTCCTCTGCCCCTGAATCACTCCAGATGAACAGACACATGACCACCACAATAAACCATGACAAAGCATGAACAGTAAGCTACAGGTTTTAAGGACCAATGCAGATGTTTTTTCCTAAATAACCACGTAACTTTTGCAGCATCTTTATTTTCCCTTTGGTTGACAGCAGCCTTCATGAGAAAAGAATAATATCACCCTGGGTTCCAATTCCACGGCTAAGCTCTTGGACAATATTCCTTTTTGTCCATCACTCACTAATCTCTAACTCTTAGGCAGGGCTTAGAAGAATTCAGTGATGTGGAAGACAAGGATGTCTGCTTTGGGTGTCTTTCCATGAATTTGAAACTATGGGTCTGGACACTTTTAGGGAAAGTCAGGCCCTCCAATCTCTGGCAAAGGAATTCAGGTGGTTCCAAAGGCATGGTAGGGAATATACTAATTATTAATAATACAGGGGCAGAAACTGAAGTCTGAAAGAGAGTAACTTGCTTTTAAGTAACTTTTTCCTTCAAAAATAGTTACAGAACTTGGAATACTATGCATGCTAAAGTCAGTAACTGGGCACCTCAAACCCCTGCACTTCGGTTGTGGACCAGACCCCTTCTTTTAACTGTGCAAACTGGAGGCTGGTATCTACTTCACTGACATGTGGGATCACAGCTATTCTAGAACAATCCTCTAATTCGTGGCAAATAAATCAGATATCTCCCTTTGCAACAAGGATGTGTGCATTTGCCACGTAATTTACAGGTCACTACAAGGTTTATATTAAAAAACCCCACCTGAAAATCAGCAAGATACAGTTTAAATGTACCCCCAAATAATTTTATTCTTTGTGCCCTTACCAAATAGATGGCAGCATGGAATTCTGAAGTACGTAAGTTCGATCCAAGAACAAAAAGATACTCCTAATCATAATCTGTCACGACAAGGAATAAAACAGCCACAATCATTTTCCTCTTGAAACTAAAGAATTATGCTCAACAACAACAAAAAAATCCCGAGGGGTTTCAGGCAGTGCTTTCTTAGACACCGCTATTCAATTAACATCTTCTGCCAATCCCAGCAGGATCATCAATGTGACACTTAGCATGTTTCTGTGTAACAGAACAGCTCCTTCAAAAATAGGTATAAAAGAGATTTGCTAGAAGTGACAGTGAGGAATTGTGGGGGGTATGTCCAAGGTCAGACCAATGGGTCTGGAAACATACTTCAGGCAGGAGACATTTCAGAAGTTTGAAAAGGAACAAAGTTAAGCAAAACAGGCTGCAAGGCAGCTGACTTTCCTTAAAAAGATAAAAACTTACCATTTGTCTGCAGTGATCTTGCCAACATTTGTCTATTTTCTTTAGAAAAAGGACACTATCCAATGAATCCATGAAGAAATCATTAAGAAAATCATGATTTACAGGTAGTGCTAGCAATGAAATGAATCATCTTCATTGTATTTTTTAAAGGCACTTAACAGCACAACAAACTCACCCACTCCTAGAAAGAACCAGTTAAAACACCTTAAACGTGTTTATTTTTAATGAGCGTCCTTGTGTTCATAGTCAGAAATAAAAATTATCTGAACAAATTAAAAAAGTATCTAACTACTTTTGAAAGTTTTGTTTAAAAGAAAACAACCACTTGTCAGAAGACTCTTCTGTTTATCTAAGCATGGCAAGTTCAGTATAAAAAATACTGATTGGTACAGCAAATATAGCTTTTTTAAGCCTTGCTGTAACTCCAACATGAGTTTTTTAAGATGTCAAAATGTTTCATAAATACCAATGAAACTTTCTCACAAACTTTTCAGATGGTTACAGATGTAAAAAAATGAGTTGTGTTCTCTGATGTACCACAAAAAATTGAAAACAAAACCATTTATGCAAAAACTAGGAATTCAAATTACCATGGCCTAATGCCATGAACTAGTCAAAGAAATCCATCACCATACACTCAAAGGTAAAATAATTTCAGTTTGTTGACAGCTAAAAAAAGGATATTCTCTGAATTGGTGAATTTGTGCTTTAATGTGGTCTTCACAGATCTGTCTCAGTTGTTTGTACAAATTTGCAGAAATCTTGTAGGAGCAGAGATTTTCAACAGCCTGAAGTAAAGAGAAGCAGATCCTAAGAAATCTGTTTATATTCTCCTATGTGGTTTTACAAGAAAAGGCCCCCCCGTAAACAACCATGGAATTCTTCTGGTTCTCACAGCTTTTAACATGCTTAACTGTTGCATGCAAAACACCAGAGAAAGACATGGCACTGTAATGGTAACAGGAGACAAAGGCAGGCCACGAACAGCTCACAGCTTATCAATTTCAACTGGAGTATTGATCTCTCATACAAAACTGCAGGACAGGCATCTCTAAGAAGGAGGATGTTAGTTTAATATGTTCCAGCAGCTTGCTGGGCTTCATACCTCTAAGCAGACACTTAAGGTCTTAATTTTATTAACTGCTGTGCTCTGCAAGTCACATGGGTATCAGTGGAAAAACACTGCTAGTTTAATTTCCTTTTGCAGTCCTTTCCTTGATTAAGCTTCCCTCAACCCCAAAAGTACATACATACATATTTTATTTAGCTCCATCCACCAACCCCGTGCCTGAATAAGTTTACTAATAATCCTGATCATAATAGCATGACTACATTCCAGATGTTTATAGTGAGAAAATGCCAGATTTCCAGATCATCATCAAGTATTAGAAGAATTATCACTGTGCTTCACAGCAGGAAATGAAAAGAAGTTTAATGGGGACATGTCTTGGAGACTGATCAGGTGAACAATCATTCTTAAGTCCTTAAGTGTATCTCAAGACTCTTCCAAAATTCACACTTATTGACCAGATTTGGAAAGCAACTGAACAATTTTAACTCTTTGCAGACCAGTGAAAGACACAATATATGACTATTCTGCAAATCATCTGCAGAAGCTAGAGGAGAGGTATATATGATTTTCAACTAATACTTCTTGCTGTTATTTATTTATTGGAAAAGACTCCAGCTGCCAGTACAACCAACTCCT
>VWZF01000509.1:34237-54488 GCA_013396755.1 Sclerurus mexicanus | reverse complement strand
GGGGGGAGGACTGGAAGATCAAGTTTGTTCCCCAGCACCCACAGGCAACTGTGCAGGGACCACACAGCTCAGAACACAGAGCAGATCTACTCCATTATACTGAAGTCCCCCTGAACATTTTCCACCAGTCCAGAAAGTCACCAATAAAAGCAGAACAATCAAAACAGCTAAACAAGGAGTTCCTCCATTTATCCTGGGATATCAACAGCAACTACTAATGAGTGCAAGTGCACTATACTGGCTCTAGGACACAGAGGAGTTAAAAAAAAAACCCAAAACTAAACCACAAACAAAACAAACCTCAATAAAAACCAAAACCCCACAAAACCATCCCATACAACAATAACAGTGAAAACTCCTCAAACCTGCATGAGTTCACTGTCAGAAATAAACAGGTATAGCAAGAGAGTGAGTGTGCCCATTAAGAAACCAGAATTATCACCCAAATATACGTATCTTAATATTTGGAAATAGCAACGAGTTTAATTCTCAGCCTTAACACTTAAGACCAAACAATGATGTGATAGAAAAATGTAATAGTTCACTCTTCAGAGCAGGTTATGGGCTCTGCTCAGCTCTATTCCACTACTGTGCCCCCAGGTTCAGGTAGCAAGCCAGGAAATAACCTGATAATTCAATTAAGAAGAACAAGGGGATGGAAAACACTGAGCTTGAAGAGTCTGATTAGACCTTCAGCAAGTGCAGTCTTGCTGGGTTTCTTCATTTCTTCCTCTTACTTTGGAGCAGCCAACAGAGAGCTGAGAAGGTGAGTGTTTTGCATCAAACTTGCCTGTCACCTGTGGTACCACCATTAGACTGGCTCTGACCCACCAGCCCAGGACAGCAGTGGCCTTTCCTGGACCTCTGGTCAGCTCATCTCAACTACCAACATTGTCTTAACTGCTGTCTATCAAACAAGTACTATTGAACCAGGCTGCTGTAAATCCTTAAAAGAATTAGCCTCTGCACTGTAGATGGACAAATGCATACGATTAACTGATAGTGAATTAAGTGAACATGTATTATTAGTATCCAACTCCTTTTGTGGAGCGTTCATATGAAGCTGTGCTTTTGCATTTTTGTATCAGAAATTTCAAAGTGTTAAACACATCTGCTAGGATTGAGTGTTTGAACATCAAGTGCAAAACCTCTGCACCTTTGTTGATAACGTGTACAGAAATATTTTATGAATTTTGTTCAACTGGCTTTTTCTTTTCAAGAGATTAAACTTTCTAAGAAGATAAACAAAAAATCTTTTATTAAGACTTGCTTTGTAATGCATAACACGACTACTGCAATATTATGCTTTGTAAATTTAATTACTCACAGCAATAATTGTAATGCATCAAAAATTCCCAACAACTTTAAGGACTCTAGTTCATAAAATTATCTTGTCCAGAATTAGTGGAATAAGTGTGATCAGGTAATCTGTGCCCTGAAGATGGTCAGAAAATCTGAAGAAGCATAATATTTCCTTTGTGCAGCATATAGACAGTTGGGGTTTTGGTTTGGTGGTTTTTTTTAGTAAGTTGTTTTTTAATTTTTTAACTGCAGCATCCACACCTGGGTTTGTGTGCTGAGTAGGAAAAAGAACTGAACACAGCTCTGATGAGAGAAAAGAGAGAAAATCTGAACCTTCCTGAAGTACTTAACTCTGATTTTAAAAAAATAACTGTGGATCTGGTACTAAACTAAGGGACATTTTTCTATGAAAGAAGCTTTCAATTCTGTAGCACTTCAGCTTCTCAAAGATGTGTGTCATTTCTCTTGCTGAGGAGGAACAAAGTACAAAGCTTGGGTCCCACACAGAAATAAAGCTTCAAAATGTTTGCCCAGTGGGATTTTCCAACGCAGACAAGAGTTAAACTAAACTCAAGAAGTTTAACTCCATTAAAAAAAGAAGTATCTTCTTTTGAGGTGTGCAGCAGAACTTTTGCAATTCCTCTCTAAGCTTGGATAATGATATCTGCCAAGGCATATTTGGCATCAGATCCATTTACCAAGCAGCTGTTCAGAAATGGCATTAGTTTAGTTAGCATCTAAAAACACTAGTGATTCCTACTACTATTTTTAAATCAAGACACTTATTTTTAGAGTTACGTAAAAAAACTTCATTCTTGATTGCACTCTATTTCACTGAGAAGTCTCTATGCTATTACAATAATGAATGATTGAGATTTAAACCAAAAAAGCTCGTCTTTTGTTGTCTGACCATAGGCAACATTAAATTAAGCCTATGGTAAGAATGAGCAAGAATTTAAGGAATAACTGTGAAACAGAATCAAAGATTTCAATAGAATTTTGTAATTTTCAAAAATTTTGGATACCCTGCAAGCATTTAACAGTTATTTCCACAGTTACTCAGTCTAGAGTAAGTAATTTATAATACCGGCCAGTACAGTTGGTTGCAATTTGTTATTAATTTCACCAAGTTTTGCAAAAGTAACAATACTATATATTATTCTGTTACAAACCCACTATTTTTAGTTAATTAATTGAACATTATAAATTACTGTAGTGAGCTTAAGAATGCATTTGACTGAGGAACTCTGTTTCATGAGGAATGACAATTTATTCTTCCTTAAATCTGTCCCCAAACCGGATTTTTTCCCCCACATACAAACCCAACTTTTATTGGAGAGGGGAGGGCAGGGGAAGAAGAGACACTAAAAAGAGATGGTGAGAAGGCTACATACACAGAGAGGAACAAATCAAACAACTAGCCAGGTAATAAAGGCTTTAAAAGTAGAGTAAAAAGTTCAAGTGGTTCTTAACACCCAGTGAAAGCAGCACCGTTGCCAGGCTGCTAAAACCACAATACCATGACGTTAGCAGGGAAAAGGTGAGGAGGGAGAAATCTCCCCAACACATTCAGCTGAAAAAGCAGAAGCGGGACTTAGAAAAAAGACTCAGGAAACGCTGTGCAAGTCTGATCACTTCCTAAAACATTTAAGGCAAAACAATCAGAGCTGTTGATGGGAATAGATTTTTGGTTCTCAGTTGTTAGAACAGACAGATTGCTGCAATGCCAAAAACGACAGTCAAATAAAAATAACACAATTCATAAAGAAAAAATGGTATTCTATTCATGTAGAAGTCAACAAAAAGTTTCAGTCTTTAAATGATCTGTGATACTTGATCATGAACAGATACTGTCTTCAGAAATTATATTTTAATATAAATTGTCTTTTTCTTACCTAAACACTAATGTTTTAAGATTTCACATTTTTCCTTTAGCAGATAAAAAACATAATCCCCAAAACAGAAAAGGGAATACTGATCCTTGCCTTATTTAATTCTTACCAACTGTTGCAAGGGAAACCATACCTTGGATTATGTAGTGGCAAGTCAAAAAAAAAAAAAGTGAGTTCAGTGTTAGGTCTTGTGAAATTTTTACTCATGATTTTAAAATGGAGGAACTATTTGGTGAAAAGTTTTTCAATTACAAAAGCAGTTATCAAGCAAAATGTCATATTCCGACCAACACATCAGAAGGGGTTTAAGCAAAAAAAATCCTACGACAAAACAAAAAGCTCTACTCCATCACTTTTACTTCACACACTTACCTGGTAGAGCTCTTCTAGATTGTACTTAATCGAAGTACTGTTCTGGATAGCTTCAACAGCTTCTTTCAGTTTCTGCCAGGTTTCATCTGTGTAGTTTTCAGGCAATTTGGGTTTATCTTTAAAAGAGATTATATACACAGTCTGAGAAAGTATTTAGTTAAAGCAGAACCTTTTCCAGAAATGAAAAGAATGTAGCTTTGAGGGGTAAGAGGTATGGGCTGATGCTCTAGATTAGAATTTATACTTACATGAAAAGAGAGTATTCATGTAAAAGCAGTATCTTTCTTACATTTGAAAGAGTAAGACGTTGTAGGAATTGAGCATTGCTCTTCACATACACATCACAGCACTTGCAGCCCAAACAGTAGGTGTGGCTTACAAAAATCACAGTACCATGCCTGATCAGCTCAAGAAGGGATAAAACCAGAAAGAATGATCTACATCTTCATTACACTCTCACTACCAGGACAGCAGAGCCAAAATAAAGCAAATATAAATGGTAAAAATGATGGATGAAAAGATACAGAGTTGTGCATATCTTGTTTTTTAATTTATTTCTCATTAATTCTACTCTGCATTAGCAGCTGCAAAGAAACCCTCAAGAAACGCACATGGAAGCACTGTAATTATAACACAAGCTTTATGCTCCCAAGGAAAACCTTCTAATTTTAAAGTAATCCATTTATGTCTCTCTTGGGTTTGGCCAATGGATATTTGTTAGAGTTAAGCCTCTTTTAATGTTCAAAAAGCTTAAGCTTCACAGAGCTGACCCTTTCCGTTGTTTTTTATGCCTCTTCTTTAGAGATGCCCCTGCTCTGCAGTGCCTTCAGCAAGACCAAAGCATTTACAATAGGCTCAGATATTCTCCAGGTCACACCCTCGGAATAAGAGAACTATTTTAAAATTCGGTGTGTTCTCTTAACTAAAATGACAACTTTTTTCTAGTAAGCACATTCCCAAATGGAGAAGGAAGAAGAAAATTTAGGGAGATAGACGACGCATGCACATCCATGCCACCAACAGGTGAAACTAGCCCAGAGTTTACATTCTATTAAAATTGACTTTAACATACCTGAATTTTAAAGCTTTATGATTTCCTCAGAAATAATTAACAGAGGGAAGTGATTTTTTTGTTCGCCCAAGCATTTCCCTGCAATATTGGCAATATCCCAAGACCAGCTGCATCATAAGGATCTAGGGAGACAACTGACTACAGACTTACCTATTTTCACTAGCAACTCCTGAGCATGCTACTCAGCAGCAAACAGCAAGATTACAGAGTTTAGGAAGTTATTTAAGTTGTAAAGGATGTTATTGCTAGCACACTAAGATAAAGAAAATAATCTTGTTATTCAGTTTAGTGTCTGAAAGTAAATAAAAAGCAAAGATTTCAGATTCCCAAGACATCCTTTTTAAGCAAGTAGTTCAAATACCAGTTCATAAGCAAAGACAATCACAGCACCATGCAATCCATGATATTTAACAGATAATTTAAACATGGAAAGTTAACTTCCCTTAGAAATAAGAACATATAAACAAAAGAGTTTCTTTTTCACTATGATGCATCATAAGTTTATATGCTAAAATAATCAGTAAAATTAAATGATGATGCTGTGATGGGCAGAGAACATTTCTGAGAACTGGGAACCCTAAAGCAAAAAGTTTCACTGGGACCATGAAGTGCTCTAAAACATTACAGTGCATAAAATAATCCTAGTCCTTACCTAGTGCAGTATCTCTACTGAACATTTGTGTCAACTGTCTATTTAGAAATCAATTTTAATGTCAGTAGTATCGTTTACCCCTCACCAATCCCAAGCACACGAGGAGAAAAAAGCAAACCAAGAAAGCAAGTTATTGGACTATTCTGGAAGGCAGCAAGAGGCAGGAAGTAAGAAAATTCCATGATTTCCCCACCTTTAGAGGGAAAAAATGTCAGCATTTTAGCTAAGCTTTCTGCCTACACCTATTTGTAATTTTATTTACTAGAAAATGAAGCAGCATTATAGTAGAAAAGTTACACTTCTCTAGTTCAGTTGGTCTCTAGTAACAATACCTGAGAACCTCAAACACATCTTTTGAGAGAATTTATAAAATAATTTAAACTTGTAAAATAAGTTAAGACAGAGAAAAGATACTACAGTTAAAAACTACAGGGAGAACATTACAAGGAAAACACCCAGTAAAAATCTGAACTACCTACTTTAAAGACAAGTGGGGAAACCAGAAAGGAAATCCGCCATAAGAGCCTGATAATCACCTTAGTTTCAACATTTAAAACTAAGCACAGGCAGATTAACCTATAAACAGACAACACGGATAGAAGCAAGATATGTAGATTAAGGGCCAATTTAAAAAAAAACCAAACAAACACAATCTGTGCAAAGACTTATCATAAACTGGGCTAGAATATACACTAAACCTTGAATCAGAATTACTAGAGAAGAGGTATCAAACGTTAAAAGTTTGAACAAAGGCAATTTACACACTCGGGTAGGGAAACCTTTCATCTAACAGAGACGTTAAGGCCTTCTCAACAGACAGGGTGACGGGAGCCTGAAAAATAACTCCAAGCAGCAAAGTGTAGCTCAGGATGTGTACATGACTGGGCAAGCACGCATCAGAAAACACCATTCTCCTTTACATAAGTATAGAAATGTTCACCACAGAAAAGCATTTCCCATAAAACCTGGAGTTATTTGAAAGGAACCGGTTTTTAGGCTGAAAACAAAACGTCGAGTGTGAGCTCCCCTTAAGTCGTGACAAATTATGGCCTGTTACCTTTAAAGTTCTTGATCACTAATTTCTTAGCAGAGCCAGGTTTACTGTTGGCGAAACTGGAAACAGTAGAGGAGGCAGCTTTGGTCAGGCCATTTGCATGGTGCCCCACAGCCACTGACGAAATTAAAAGGCTTTTATTTTTGAGCTGTTGTTGGTGCTGCTGCTGAGAAGAGGCAGCAGGAGAGGAGGAGGAAGAAGACTCTTCAGCCATCTTCACATCGAGTCCAATAAAATCCACGGAGTCCTCAAAGCGCAGCTTCTTCTGGAGGTGATGGTTGGAGGAAGCAACCCCTGAGGAGGAGCACGAGGAGGTGGTGATGACGGAAGAAGATGACGAGGAGGTGTTTTTGGAAGGAGAAGAGGTGCAGGAGGAAATGGAATCAAATTCTTCTTTTTCGGAACTGCTGTTGCTGCTGTTATTTAACTTTCTCTTCTTGCAGGAGGAGCTGCTGCTGGTGTTACCATCAGTGGCAGGTCTGACCTCCTGGGCTGCAGCGGGGGGGTTGGGGGAAGAGAAACCTGTGGGAAACATGAACACACAGAAGTGAGCAGGCTGAGGGGCATCAAATCCTGGTGATGTGACAAAGAGAAGGAGAGTTTCAGAGCCAGTCTGTGTTTGCTGTCTCTCGGCAGGGGGGTGTCTCTCAACTCCTCTCTCTCATCAGTGCAGTCCTTCCGTATTCCCTCTCCTTCTCGTTCTCCTTCGCCGGAGGAATCACTTTATCTCCTCTTCCCCTTTCCTTTATTACTTTGTTTCTTCTCGTAGTTTGCCTCCGCCTTCCCGCTTCTGCCCCTCTCTCGCTGGAGCGCCTNTCCCGGGGCCGCCCTGGGGCTGGGGACCCGCTCCGTGAGCCGCCGGGCCGGGTCGGGGCTCGGTGTGCCCGGCCCTGTCCCGCCCGGTGAGCGGGGCCCGCAGGGCGGGGCGCGCCGGAGCTCGGCCCCGGTACCGGGCAGGGCCTCGGCCTGCTGCCGAAACGGTGTTCCTTACGCTTATTCATGAACAATCATTTAGCGTCAGCTTTTTTTTCCCATGTGATTTCAATACGTACGGACTTGCATTGGGCTACGGCCTAGTGGGGTTTGTGTGGAGTTTTTAGGGTTTTTTTTCCAGTTTTTTGTGGGTTTTGTGGTTTGTTTTTCTGTACATTTGAAAGCAAATGCAGAAGTCATGACCCTTTAGAGTATCTTGTTTGGTTTTTGTTCTGTTTTTCCTCTGGTGCTGGTGGATCTGTGACCGAAGGGGCCATGGACTCCCCCGAACGCTGTTGTGATTCAAACGCCGCTGAGAACCGGCTGCGGGAAAAGTACCAACCCAAGCGATGAGGTTTTTGTTCCAGGAGGTTCTCCAAGGATTTCAGCCGAGAGCGCACACCTGCCTGCCTGACAGCAGAGCTCCTCGGGGGAGGGCTGGTGGCACTTGTGTGTTTGATAGGAAAAGATACACTAACTTGTCTTGACAGAAACTGTGGCGCATAGAGATAGGAATGTAATATTACTGAGGTTCTTCTGGAGCATGTTTTATCACTGAGTCACCGTCAGGCGCCTCCTGAGGCCTGGAACGTAACGCTAGTGATGCGTAGAAAAGTACTTTTTCCAGATAAAAAGAAGTAAATCCACAAAACAAAGCTTCAGTCTGGTTTTGACTGGCTTTAGAACAAGTTATATGGTTCCCAAGGTTAATACTTTACATTCCAAGCCAGATGTAACAACTAAACAGGTTTGCTAAGTAAATAAGAGTTCCATGACTATGCTGCAAAGTTCTCCTCTGTTCCCAGTAACTGTCATGTTCACTTAAGCCAAATTAGGTAAGAGGTGTAGAGATGTAAGTGATACTACATTTCTACAGATTCTTGTTTTGTTGAAAGGATTGGATTTATAAAAGAGGAGGCACGAGTAAGTGTCCTTTTTCCTGGAGGTGCAGAAGGGTTATCCTGTCCATGCCGTCATTCTGGCGGGGAAGAGTCAGTGACTGTCCCATCAGTCAGAATATGCAGCTCTGGGAAATGGAAGAGCAGGTGAAGGTAAAGTGCAGTGCTGGGGATCCAGGAAGAAGCCAGGTGTGATGGATTTTCCCCTTTTTCTACCAAAACTTGGTAGAAGTTTTTGGGGGAAGAGATTCTAATACTTTCTATTTAGTATGTTATCCTGAGGAGTGGTTTCTCTCAGGGCTGGAGGGGTTGTAATGTCGTTTCCTGGATGTGCCCCTTGTTTTGTCAGGACCAGGTAAAATGCTTTTAAAATTCTTGTACTTAAAAGTGACACCACAACCAGAGCAAATGTCTCCAGCTTTTTGATGGTGAGGCTGAACAGTAACACTGGGAGCTGTATTACAGAAGTCCAGTCCAGTTCCTTGGAGCTTTCTTCAAAAATCCTCTGTATAGGCACTTTTAGACTGGGTGAGCAGTTACCTGGCCCTGAACTCTGCACCTACACCAGTGAAAAAACATTTGGAAGAGAAGATGGAAAAGCTGAGACCAGACTTGACATTAGCTCAGCCCTGAAGTGAACCAGTGGTCCAAGTGCTTTAAGGTGGTAGAAAAACAGTGATGATGCCTTCCTGTTGACAAATGCCATTTTTCAAAATCAGGGACTAATGTTGCTTTTTTAGGCAGGCATGAAACCAGTTGCCCAGGTGGTTACAGTGACATGTGCCGTATTTCTCAGGAATGGTAGAAGTTTATTGTTTTTATCTATCATTTGAGGTAGAAGTATGATGAATTTTTCACTACTGTTTTAAAAAAAATGTGATTGCTTACATGGCAAAGTATTATTTAATGAAATTTTTTTCTGAGGAGCACCAAAAGTGCATGGAACAGTTTGTCAGTGTGATAAACTCCTGTTCTCACTTTCTAATCTGGGCATGAGCAGTGTCACTGTGTTTCAGTTAAAACTGAATTCTTGATTATAACTCAGTATTTTTAGTGATGTTACAAAGTAGGTGGAGGTGGCATTTATGAGTGACATGCCTGACTATTTATGTAATGCCATAGTTCATGCCTATCCTCTTAAAAAGTTAGTAGTGTGTTCCTGCCGCTGTACTTCGCTATTTGAATAAATGATACCATGTATAAAGCTTGATTTTACTTTGTATGACTGATATGACTCTTAGATTTTAATTAGTTATTATAGTTTCAAAGGTGATTTAAAATTTTTGTATGGAAAAAAGAACTTTGTCATTAGTATAACGATAACTTGGTGTTTTATGTCCTCTCCTCCCTTCACTTTATAGCAGTGGTAATATTTTCATGACTCTAAAAAGAAAGAGGATGGTCACTATGTCTGCTTCTATAGCAGGCACCTGCCTGAAGAACAAACACATGCGTCTGCTCCTCAAAGAGTGAAAATGCAGTGTGCTAAGTTCCCTGTCTCTGGTTTTCTATTCACAATTGCTACAGCCATCACCAAGCAAAACCTAATTTGAATTCTAATAAACACTATGGAGCATAATTGTCTCCAGCACACCCCGGCTCTCTGCCTGGCAGCTGAGACCTTTTCTGTGAGCCAGACGTCTTCTGCTACCCTTCCCAGTGAAGGATGTGGCACTGTCACCTGTGACTAACTCCCCGACCGGCTCCAGTATCTGCTGTTTGACAGGGTCTTGTGCCCTGTTCTGAAGCTGGTGGGAGGAAAGCTGCTCCTCTACTTTGCAGGTGTCAGCGTTTTTCCCTGTTAAACACATTTTGTGTTTAAGCGACGTCAGTAGCTATGACCACTTCGACATTCTGTTACGGGGGTTTATTTCGCGGCAAAGCGACAGATTACCTGTGAGGGCAGCGGCGTGTCCGTGTGGAGAGAGGGTTAGTGCCGGCGGTGCTCGGGGGTGCTCGGGCAGTGCTCGGGCAGTACCGGGGCAGGGCCGGGGCAGTGCCGGGAGTGCTCGGGCAGTGCCGGGNAAGAAGTGAGTGTGGCCGGGGCCTGGAGGGCGGGCGAAGGGGAAGGGGCCGGGGCGGGCCCGGCTCCCCCTCAGCCCCGGGCTCGGCCCTGCCCGGGCCCGCGGCCCCCTGGGGCAGCGCCGCCCGCAGCCTCGGCCGTGCCCCGGGCACGCCGCTGTTCAGTAGAACACCCTCCGCAGGGAGCTGAGTCATTAACTTGTCTCAGCTCGGGGGTGGCACGAAGCGCCGTTCGTACTTGTGTGGTGGAGGTGAGGGACTCCCGTCTGAGCAGGGCTGTGGGTGTTTGTGTTGCCAGCAAAGTACTCTCGGAGCTGAATGGAATAGCGCTGTGTGCCAGGGTGTGTCTGTGAGACTAAACACGTGTTTTGTGGACATGCACAAAGTTTAGGGGTGAAGGTAGCCTGCTAGTGGGTAGGCCAGGGCTTGGGCAGTAAATCGTGCATTTCTGAAATACTTTCTCTCACTTGACAGATTTGATGAAAAGGAGAATGTGTCAAACTGCATCCAGCTGAAGACTTCAGTTATTAAAGGTATCAAGAATCAGCTGATAGACCAGTTTCCTGTTATTGAACCATGGCTAAACCAAATCATGCCAAAGAAAGACCCAGTCAAAATAGTAAGATGGTAAGTTTCTTTTCCCTTAAACTTTACTTGTAAGGCGCTTCCTTTGTGTGTTGACTTTGTATAGTAGGTTTTTGAAAGGCATCTCTCATTTCCTAATAGCTAATACTTCATGTTATGGCCAAACCAGAAAGTTTACGTGTGCTTCTCATGCTCTTGAAGGCACATGCTAGTCTAGGATGCTTCGGGAACATAAAACTGCTGGCTAGTAGTGAATGTGCAGTGTATTCAGGAATTGTCCAAGGATCAGCCTTTTGTTGAAGGGAAACATTCAGCTTTATGGATATAGAAGCTCAGACTTGTTTGGATATCATCCAGTAACGTTTTTTACTATTTTTGGGCTTCCATATATTATCTTTTTTTCTAAATAGAGGGTAGTACACTTTTGATGATTCTTTCTCCTTATCCACTGTACTGCATTCAAAAAACCCCTAAAGAAATGCAGTTTGTGCATTTTGTCTGTAGATTTTTTTTTCTTGAAGGGGAAGGAAGTGAGCAGGAGACCACTGTTGAAGAACAAGCCATGCAAAAAGATAGTTTTATATTTTCTTGCTGATTGACTGTCTTAATTCTCAGGTGCCAAGATAGAACAGACTCTCTGAAGTATTTAATTTAAACTATATAAAGTTTAAGTAGCTATCGGAATAATTTTTTTTTAATCTTGCAGTCATGAGCATATAGAAATCCTCACTGTGAATGGGGAGCTGCTGTTCTTCAGGCAAAGAGAAGGAATTTTTTACCCGACACTAAGGTTGCTTCACAAATGTAAGTTTCCTGAGGGTGGTAGTGCTGGGAAGAGGATGATAGTGTGATTCCATGGGACTTCTGTGGAGCCAAATTAAAAAGAACTTGCTACTTCCATGCATATATAACTTCAATGCATATATAACTTCCATGCATATATATATATTCAATAAGAGATCTTAAAGATATAGTATACTTTCTCAAGTGTAATTTATTGATTTGTTATTTCACATGCCTGTATGAATTGCTTCCATGCTATATGTTAAGCAATCTGAACTTTGATTAGTAAGAATTAAACTGTGCAAAGCTCTGTAAAAGATCTCGAGAGGTTTCTCTAGGACAGAGATGTAAATGTGCTGTTGTTAGTTTGCTGTTGTTTGTTTGTTGTTAGCTTGGTTTTAAGACCTTTTAGTGTCTGGGCACCTGAGTCATTGTTTTCCCTGTGGGAACTTGTTAAAATTGTTACTATGGGTCTGTACATGTGCAGGAAGCATAGGCCTCTGGTGCTGGATTACCTTTGATTCTCAGATAAAAGATGTCATCTGGGAGGACTTTTGCTGTCCTTTTGGGACAGCACCTGTGTCCTTTCTGGACAGTACAGCCCAGCAGGAGCTTTGGTAATTGTTTCTTAAACTTTCTGCCCTCACAGCACACTGTATATTTAATTGCCCCATCTAAACTGACTTGATAATGAGTTATTCATGTTGTTATCTTTCTAATTGTAATGCTGTGTCTTTCCCCTCCTAGACCCATTTATTCTACCACATCAGCAGGTTGATAAAGGCGCCATTAAATTTGTACTAAGTGGAGCTAATATAATGTGCCCTGGCCTGACGTCTCCTGGAGCAAAGCTTTACCCTGCTGCTGTTGATACTGTTGTTGTATCCTTCTTTTACCATGAATTATTGTTTGCTATGAGATGAGTTATATTTTCGTTCTTGTGTTCTCATTTGATCATAATCTGGATTACTGTAGATTTTAATCGGATTTCAGGAAATAACTAGTAATCAGAAAAGAGCTGTAGAGGTTTAGATGTTATTTGACAAGGTTAAATTGTTCTTATTTTTTTTTACTTACTGTGATGTTCCTGCTGTACTGTTGGGTGGGCTGCTGTTCCATTAATCTCATTGGTAAGTGGAGCTCCTTAGTGGTTTTGTGCAGAACTGTAAAAGTAGATGAGGTGCAGTGTAACTTGTCCCTGCCTCCTTTGGCAATCTTTTATCCCCTTCAGTTAAGAAGAATTCTCTTCTGTTCCTAGGGATTTGGGAAAGTTGCTAAGAATCAGCTTTATTGTAGTTAGGACTTGCTCTGTGTATGTGTCTGATGAAGTTAGCATGTGTAAAAGAAGGAAAGTGCTAATTCACTCCTCATTCTATTACCAAGAAAGAAACTCTGAGCAAATACAGCATTAATAACACCAAGCTGTGCTGCTTTTGTTTGATAGATGCTATAGGAAGAGACCAGCTGTTGGCGTCATTTGTTACTAAACTTTGCAAAGGACACATCTGATTTCACTACTTCTGATTTTTTAAATTTGTGTCCCAGTTCTTCTGTGCCTTGGAATCTAAAATGGCCCCACAAACATGTGCCATTTTGTTCCAGAAGGGGAAAGACTGTCATCTCTGTGTTAGGCACAAAGGAAGACATGGAGTGTAGTGCTGGGAGATTTTCTTTGTGTAATTGCTATTCCAAGTTCATAAATGCATGCTTTGTTCTACTCTGTGATTCAGTTGTTAAATGCAGTGCATTGTTTTGCTTATCTTTAAGAGCTGGAGCTTTAGAATTACTAAGAGGGGAAAAGTTCAACGTGGGCTTTTAAAATTTTTTTGGAAGTCATTTCTTCATATTGCTTTTGCTTTTCTGAAATGGCTTAAGCAGAAATCTGTTTTCCTTAGCAGTAATTTGTAGGCAATAATGGCAGAGGGAAAACAACATGCGTTATGTGTGGGAGTAATGAAGATGTCAGCTGACGACATGTAAGTGTTTTAAAAATTGAAATATAACCTGTCCCTTGTCATTATTCTTATGTTAGTTTAGAATATAAGCACCGCTGTCAGGTTAATGCATCACTGTTGCAGCGTGTGTGGTTCAAGTAGAGAGTTCTTTAAGATTTTGTTTTGTTGATTGGTATTTGGGGGAAGAAGACCAGGCAGGGAATATATTCTCTACTTACTTGGAATCAAAATAGTTCCTTGCATGTGAATTTGGATTTTAAGGTGTACATTAGTACTGCTGCTGAATATTAGTATTTCTAGAGCTCTGATCATACTTTCTCAAAGATCTTGTTGAACAAAGAAATATTTGTATCAAGTACTTACTATCTGGGCTGGGCAAGAGATGTAATTTGGATTTGAGAGGATTGAAAATGTTGAAGTGATTTTTGTCTGCAGGTTTAGCAGAGACTGAAGTTCTACTGGTGTTTGGTTGCCTGTCTGGGCTTTCCTCTGTGGCCTGCCCTGTACCCACATGCAGCATTCCTGCCTGATGTGCTGACTAGCTTATCTGAGTTTCTTGTGAAATGTAGAGGTCTGTTCAGCGGATAGACTGAAAACTATTTGAGAAGCAAAAGACAGAGAAAATCGAAATGGGTGCTAGGCTTTCAGATAGTGCAAAATTATAAGTAGCTAAATCACTTGGTAATTTTAGGTTCTGTAATGTCTTGCAGCAGGATGTGAGGGGCACCCAGCAGGTTTGGGCTGTGTTGGTTCCAGTCCTGTCTGCTGTTTGTGGCAGCAAGGAGGCTGATTTTGACGACAAGAAGTGACTCTTTGCTGTGGGGATAATTCTCAACAGGATCATCTCCTGTACTGGGTGACTGCAGTCCTAAGTTACAATGGTAGCACAAGGGAGAGAGGTGGGAATGTTACAGAGGACAGGGACAGAGTGGGACTGGAGCACCCTTGGTTTGGATCTGCTGTAGTTGTTGAGAAACAAGATTTCTCTGGATTCTTTGTAGTGCTTCAAAAGACTCCAGAAGTAAGTGAAAAGCTACTAAAGTGTCCCAGTCCCAAGTCTGCAGTGATATGCTGTGATCATTACAAGCCAAGGTTATCTGTATTCGTAATCCTAACTTCAAATTCAGCAGCCTTGCAGCTGAATATCCTGTTCCCGTGAGAAGCAACATGAACTGGAGAGAAAAATGAAATTATAATGATTTCTGCAGCCTGTTAATGCTGCCTTTTTGTGTGACATTGATTAAATCAGAAATTCGCAGAACAGTGTCATTTCAGTGTCTTGGTGTGATTATGATACATAATACGTTAATACTGTGTTAGCAGCATCTTCCCTTCCTGATTACTTTTGGACAAGCTGTGTAAGAAAGAGAACACTTGCTGTAAATACAGTAAGTTATATTCTCCAGGGGAATGAAACTTGTTTTCACTCCTAGAATGATGAGATTTATCTTGTTTATTGTGACAAAACTACATTTTTTTGGTGTGAAATAATGCACTGGCAAAATGATAAACACAAATTCAATGCAGACACACAGACTAATAATTTTTAAAAGATGACATGACTCTGCAAGTCCTTGGCACGTAAATTTAGCATTTTTAATTCTTTATTAAGTGGGTAGATGACCTGCAACTTGCAGCAAGGCAGCTCTCCTGTGTTTGATTGTGTTGCTGGCACACTTGGAACCAGAACTTGTCAAATTTAATGTTCCAGCCATGTTGTACCACCTCCTGTGCTGGGAGGGGGAGACTTACAACTGCTGTGCTACTTTGATAGAGAAATGCTAAAATTAAGAAAAGTAGCAGAAGTCTGAAAAACTGTCTCCCACAAAAAAATAGCAAAAGTACTGTGGGAGGCTGTTGACAATATGTGGAAGGCAAATATTTTCCTCTTATCGGTCAGCAGTGTGGGCAAATATAATAACAAATCTTGTTTCTTGTTTCTGCTGTTGAAGATAATTTTGTGGTTGTTAGCTTTTCCCTTCCAGCTGACAAATGTTGCACTTCCTACTTTAAATATTTTATACTGCTCTAATTTTTAACCTATCTAATACTTCTGTACCTTTTTCTTCCTTCTACAGTGAGAAGGTCAACAAAGGGATTGGTATTGAAAATATCCACTATTTAAATGATGGCCTTTGGCATATGAAGACATACAAGTGAAAGAAAAGGAACTGTTACTCCAAAGGAATGCACTTAGATTAAATGTGGACTGCTTTGTAATTCCTTGTTTTTAATGTGACTGAATGTACAAATTATTTTGTTCTGTGGCTATGCTAAATAAATCAAGTGAATGCAAAAGTACTGTTAGGCTACAATAGTTTTCTAGATTTCTTTTTATTACAGTTATTTTGTTTTGTTGTAAACCCAAGTCTTCAGTGACTGAAGATACCTGGTGGAAAGATTCTGCATGGACTGTGAGTAGACTAATTCAAATAGAAAGGAGGAAAAAGCCAATAAATGTTTACATTTTTATGCTCTTCTAAAAGAGTATGTGAAAGTGTGTGTGAAATACAAATACAGTTTATAAAACCTCTGAAACAGTTCAGATTTTTTCTTCTGATTAACATCTTGTTAGTCTACCTGTTTCTCGAACATGGGGAAATCATTTTTTGACATTATTTTTTAACTTATTAACAACATTAACTTCATTTTACTTAAGGATTTTCTCTTTTTAATATGCATTTATCTGTATAGGATTTATGAACTTAGCCTGATATGTGGACTAGAAATTCTTTTATGCTGGTTCATATCTGAAGACTATATCTATGTTCATATTTCTACCTGCCAACACTTTGAAATTGCTCTCCTTATAGTGGAGTTTATAGTAATGGTGGGCACGCTCCAAAAGGAGTGTGTGCCACCCTGGTGCCTGATGCTCTCTACTCCCTGTTTGCCACCTTATTTTAGGAGCAGAAACAAAATCACTGTTAAATAAAGGCATGATAGCAAGACATGGTTATCAGTGCAGCCAGGAGCAACGTCTTCAGGTGGAACTTCAAGAGATCTCAGCTTGCGCACACTGCCACATGTACCTAGAGCTACAGAATGGGTTCAGAAGCACTGTTTGTCTGGATAACCCAATTCTTTGTTCAGCAACTGCATACCCAAAGCTATGCCTATGGAAAAATGGAATCATGTAATAAACTAAGGAAACCTTAAGGTCTACCACTTATAAGTGTCTCTGGAAGTGTTTATTAATATTTCAAGTCTCTATTCTAATACATGTGTTTTGCAATGACAGAAGGTATTTTTGTGTCTGCGCCTTGTCTCAGTGCTGTTCTGCACAGTTTGGTTTCCCCACCATGGGACCTTTACAGAAGACAGGGGCGAAGAAGTTCTCTGTCTCATTCTAAAGCCAAGACATGGGAGATTGAATGTATTACCTAATATATGCTACTTTTAAAAACTTCTCCTGTAAAATTATTTACAAGACTGTACTTCTGAGAATGACAGGGTAAATCTGAAACTACTTATCAATGTAGGAAGAAAAAATTTAAGCAGCGTTGCAGAAAAAGTTTGGTCAAACCTCAGATCTTCAGAATGCTGATGGGATGTTTTATGCATCTTAAAGATTCCACTATAGATGTACTATTTCTGGTTAGTGCTATGTGAAATCAGTTTGTGCTTCAGTGTGCTTTTGTTGTGTTCTGTGGCTTGCTTTTTCCCTTTGCATGGTGTCTCCTGTTGTTCTACAGTACCTCTCAGATCTGTGAAAACAGGTTTATTCTCATTTGAATTGTTCACTGCCATTCTATGACTGCTGTTGTTGTGGGGGGTTCAGAGCTGTCTTTAATATCAGAAACACTGAAATCAAAATTGTACTTAATCTGATTTCATCAGAGTATTCCCAACAATGAGTTTAGCCTTTATGAATTATTCTGTAAGAAGATACAAGTCAAATCAGGCTTAAATTGTGTATCAGTTTAACAAAACATCAAAAATTACAAGTTTTATCTAGGTTTTGGCAGCAATCACGCATGCTTGTCTTGCTTTTTCAGCTGAGCTCTGACTGACAGGATGGGGAAGTGCATCTTGTCTCACCTCTTGCACATTCTGAAACAGCTGAGCTGTGGCAGCTTGTCATAGGGTCTGAGTGGTTGTCTTACCTTTCTTGTTGAAAAGGAAGGACCTGATGCGTAAAACAAAAAGTCAAGATGTGGATATTCTCATCAGCTCTGAAGCAGTTGTTTCACTTCGCCACCTGCCCCCTTGCAGCTCAGGGTAGGGTGTTACAAATGCTCTGTTAAAGGTGAGATAAGAGAGTCTTCTCAGATGTTTTATGAATATTGTAGTACCAACAGAGCCTGTGATAGTCCTAGACATAGCAGATACACATAGGACCTCCCTTAAGTCTTGAAACACCCACGTCAGCTCAGTGAATTCTAAATAAACACTGAATTGCTGCTTGTCTTTGCTGTAAGGGGAAGGAAGTGTGACCCAGTAATTTGAGAACTCAGTTGTAAAAAACCTCACAAAACATCAAAAACCCCAAACAACCACCACCCATGTGCACCTCCTCCCCCTCACCCCAAAAAACCACCCCCAAACACCAAAACCATAACAAAACCAAATGCCATCACACTACTCGCCCCAGTGCGGGGGAGTTCTCCATGTTGCTTTGGTGTTTTACGTCTGTTGCATAAAATTCCAAGGGTAGGAGTACAAGCACGTGCTGTTCTTTCTGCATCTTGGTGTTAAGTCTCAATGTATTTACACCACATTTTTACTGGCAATTAGCCAACTTCTATTAGCACTGCTAACAGGAGTGGAAATAACACGGAACCTTTATTCTAATAGGCTTACAGATGGAGTAGGATTTTAAATGAGCAATTAATTACTCTTGTGCTAACAGGCTCCCTGACCACGTTAATACTTACTCAAATACAGTTACCTCTTTCTTTTGTTTGCTTAGAAACAGCAGTCCAAAGGGCATTTGATACTATTGTGCTGCAACTTCCTTTAAGATTTCTTGCCACCTTGCTTCCTGGTGATTCCTTACTGGGTTGGGAGGCTGTTCATAAACCAGCAGGTGCTGCATAAACAGTGTAGCTCAAGCTGTTGTGTAGTTCAGTGTAAAAGAAATAGCTTAAAGTTAGTCTTTGAGACTGAATCTGTAGTCAGTTTTATTGGTACATCTTAGAAAGATATAAAGACATTCTAGAAATGCCTGGAAGAACTGAAAGAATCAAAGTCTTGCAAAAATATATTTGTAAGAGTAGACTAAACTTCATTTGGATTTTCATTAATAAATATTTACATGTACAAACCCCCCCTATAAACTTAATTCCCTTTCATTATAAACAGTAACAACTTCTTTTTGTCATTTCATTCCAGCACTGTCAAAAGCCAGAAGCATTTCTGTATAAAAGATTTAGAAAAAAATTTCTCCTTCCACTTTTGAAATTAAGAGCTTTCCCAACCCTCAGTGTGCAAAAAAACCTGTACAGCAGCCCCAGAACGTGTCAGTACCAACAGTGTGTTGTGCGATGAGCCTCCCCTGGCTGCACCTCAGTCATTGTCTGAGCCCTCCGGGGGCAAAAAGACAAGAGCGTCGCTGTAGGTGTGTCCGTAGGGCCTCAGCCTGTACACCCCGTACATCATCACGTGCATGTGGTTGGGGGCCAGCCCGCTGAAGGTGATGGCCATGTCGGAGCAGCAGCCGTCTGCCACCTGCTGCGGGTGGGTGGACATGGCCTCCTTGATGAGGGTACCCACGGACTTGGTGTTGAACACGTCCTTTCCTTCCGAGTCCTCCGCGTTCTCGGCAAACACCCCCGTGTACTTCAGGCAGATTGCCAGCTGTTTGTCCTCTGTGAGTTTCCAGATCATACCTCCCTGCTCCGGACACTTGTCGGGGTCTTCGAGAACACGGGAGAGTCGTCTTAGTGACTCAATGCTTAGGACAATTCCTCCCTCGCCATCCACGTACTCGAGGTCCCCGGATTTCACAGTGTGCCCTATGTAAAAAGGCTGCGAGGGGTCTTTTTTCAGTAAGAAATACTTGAGATTTTCAATAATAGCAAATGTTGTTGGATATGCAAGGAAGAACCAGCTGAATTCGTCCTTATAGCGTTCATACGTTATCTTGTAAGCTTTCCTCATCATCACCCACATATCTTTTGTGTTGAGGGCCACAGAATCGAACACTTTGACCTTTTCAGAGCTGTAGAATTCTGCCTTGTCGCAGTGCTTGCTCCAGGTCTCCTTTGCTGCTGCCCAGTGCCCCAGATCTTTTGGTTTGACAAGGATGATGCAGTAGACACGGATACTTTTACTAAGCTCCACACGCTCACCTTCAGAGAGGTTTAAGACATCCTCTTTGTTGGGAGCCTGGATGTGATGGTGCTCGTGGTGATGTGCTTTGGTCCCGTGCCCCACCTTAATGTGTCCCAGCAGTGTAACCAACACGCAGAAGGCTCCTCCGAGCACCATGCCCTTCACGAAGGAGCTGCTTTCAGAAACCATTTTTCCTAGGGAAGAGACGCGCTGTGAGGACTCGCAGGGACAAGCGCACGGTCCGTACGGTTCTAATTCATTCCTCAGTTCCCCGACCCGGCTGCAGTTCCCTCCTCTCCCGCGCCGGCAATGACCGGGCTCCCCGCCGCGGCTCTGAGGGCACCGCGGGCCCCGCGGGGGCCGCCCTGAGCCCCGGCCCCGCCGCCTCCCTGCCGCGGGCGCCTCACGGCCCGGG